>CM061233.1:42826932-43203621 GCA_030844895.1 Ambrosia x helenae
CATATGGTAAGCCACGCAAACCATCTATCAGACCCTCTAGTCATCTGTTCTATTAATTGAAGTCAAACAGTCACCGGCCACGGTGACTGTTGTTTGATCCTTTGTTTTCCGGTCACTCACCTTTGTATAATTAAAGCCATGGCCACTGTTATCGATTCTTAATATAACCAGTGGACTATATTCAGTCAAACACAGGTTCGGGTTTAATAACCGGACATATTATCAGACATCGGGCCTGATCTGTTCTTGATAACCCACTCACAAGTTACCCGGGTGTTGTTTTCCCTTTGTTCCAATGACATCCTTGAACCCTCCTTGTTCGATTAGTATTGGATTTGTGTATGATGGATGTGCCGTATGGTTCCTGTTGAGAACCCGAGTCACCGTCGTGAACCCGATAACCTTCTTTCTTATTAAGCCAAGGGATAAACTACCGGTTGGTTATAAACAGTCAAGCGGAAGTCCGGTTGATAACTTGTTATCCCGATAATAATCCGACTATAGTCCGGTTATAAGTTAATCCATATATAAGCTATTTACCAATGGATTATTCGGTTATTAATCAATCGTGTTATTATTGTTATAGGTATTAAATACGGAGAACGGGTCCGACACCCGATTAAATCCCGGTCAACTCCCGACTATATTCCGATAATTATTCGGTAAGATTCGGTCACTATTTCATATTGATTTATTGGTTACACAATCTAATAATCGGATATTAATAATGGTTATGATTGTGCGAGGTACCGATAATCAAGTTGGTGAATACGAGTCGTCGCCGAGTCGACTCAGTGACTCGGTCAACACCCGGAATAGAACCCGGTCCAATAGCTAGACGAGGAGTATTATTAATTATACGAATATATATATAGTACGAATAACGTACGGACTTGATAATAATAATAAGAGATTAATAATTATATATAAAATATATACGTTTATATATAAGATTCGATATATAAAACGATATACTAAGCTCGGGTAAGAATGTCTAGAGTTCTTTTAGGTTCGCGTGCCAAGCTGTAAAGGCCAGCTTTGTTTCTTTTCGCCTAGATTGCCCAAACCCCGAGTTTAGGACTATCTAATATATACTGAATTCTATATATATAAATTGTATATATGATATATATCCTAAGTATTACAATCTAACAAGTCCCACGCGTTAAACGTATCAATATATATATGAAATATAATTGTAATAAGAAGATATAACGCAAACCTGTGAGTATCGTGAACTCCCCTCTTTTACTGTTTTATTAAGTGTTTTAGGGGAAATACATGTCATTTATAAGAAAATATAATGCTTTACATAAAAGAATAACAATAGAAGTTATATAAAGGGGCAATAGAAACAACGAGGACAGTACTGGACGGTATCGCCATTTCCTTTCTTGTCTAACTAGAGGACAAGAACCAGTTTTACCCGAGTAGAGGGTAAAAATAATCATATATTATCACAAGCAGAGTGATACCATAGAAAGGAATGGCAACTTATAGAATATAATCGGAATAATAGAAATATAATCGAATTGATAGAATATCTAGTTCCCCTCCAGAATATAGAATTGTAAAGCATATTTATAAAAGATTATTATAAAAGAATTATGAATAAACGAACTGGCCATTCACTTTATAAAATACGCGACCTCACACAACTTTATGTTGACAGAAACTATTTTTGACATGTGTTCAGGTAACCCAACAGATATGATGACGTGGATCCTGGAAGACTACAAGACTGTTATTACCCTGGATTCCGCTGTGTAACTCCGATAACCCGACCCGACAACCCGGCCACATCAGCCAGGGTTGTTACAGTTGGTATCAGAGCGGCACTAATAGCAGTTTTGAAGTCTTTAGTCATCCGGGATCTACGAGAATGTTTTTCTAAAAAGAAATGTTGCTTAGAAAAATAAACTAGAAATATTTAGGATATCAGGATTAGTAAAGAAAATATCAGTCGAGTAAATTTTTGGGTACCTAAATGTCAAACCAGTATAAAGTTGGTGAGAACCATAACCGAATACTAGAAATTAAAACAAATCCACCACAAGAAATTACTAGAATGATTATGTGGGATAAATTGACAATTCTGTACACAGTTGTGAATTTATATGCACATTTAATTTCTGGGAAATCTTACAGGATATAAAGGCCATAATAAATGAGAATATATATACAGAACAGAAACCAGATATATTAAAAGAAATCAGAAAACAAATTCCGTTATAAATAAGAAATGACAGAAATTTCAGAAGTATATATATATATCTAAATAGATATAAAAATTACAAAAGTATTCTCCGATAATTCAATCGACTTGTACGAGAGTTTTGAAATCGTATTTCATTCTCTAGAAAAACTCGTTGATTTATAATCATTCGTCGCACCTTCCAGAAATTTCGGCCTTAATAATTATTCGAATCGTTAACCTTACGATTATTCCAATAAATATAAACAAGAATACGAATATTACGCTCCAACTTGAACATTCCTATGCTCGAGTTCCAGAAATATTATTTTTACACCGTAAATTCCGAAATTTTTATAAAATCTGATATATAAATATTGTGTTTCCTAAGAATTTTCCTCGATTATTTAAATAAAAGATCCTATATATATACCGCGGTTATTTAAAATGTTTTAAATCTTTTAAGTATAATTTTGGAAGCTTACTAATTTGATACTTAGTTATTATTATTTTTCTACTAAACCAGTATTTCGATTTTGTAAAAATATATACCCGATTTTTTTTTTAAATAACGATTTATTAAAAAGATTGAGAAATTCCGATTAATATTTTTATCAAATCAAGTATTGATAATTTTTGAAACACCCCAGAATCTATCTCAGGTTTTATCTAAATTTATCCGTTTAATCTTAAAGTTTTGATTTCAATATTTTAAGAAATTTATTTATTTTATCAATTTATAATAAGAATTTTATTCATTAATTCCGACACTATGAAAAATTTTTACAACGACCCTTTGCAGATAGTTATTATTTTCAAAAATAAGTATTATTATCAAACTCGAATCAGTATTATTACCATAAAATTATTCCTAAAAGTTTTTATATAAAAGAACTACGACCGCACTATTTTACCGAAACATATTTTCTACCGTATATAATGTTATTCTCATAAAAATTTATTTATCAAAATCGTATTCGTGTATATATATATATATCAAGAGCCTTTTCTGTATAATTTCGTATGTATATTCGATCGTAGAAATTCTTCGATATTTTTCCGATATAAACGATTATACACATTCCGTTTTATAATATAAACCCATCTCTGTAATTATATACAAATCTCGGTTAGAGGTCCTCCTCGATCCTTCCAGAATTAAATAATATTTGGACAAAAATATTATTCTCGAAATTCCGTAATCAACATACCTTGGAATCTGTCGAACGAAATCGAATTCTTACTCACTCGATTATACGAAAATATAACTACCGTCTTAATCCTATGACTCGAACAAGTCAATGGATATTAAGAAGATAGGATTGTTATATTGAATATCCTCTGACACGAATAAATTCTTGAACGATTGACAGTCTATTTCGTTAGACTCAGATCAACATATTTTCTTCCAGAAATATATATAATTTCAAACTCAAGAGAAAATAAAGAACAGAATATCAAAATAATATGTAAGGGACACATACCTATTGTGATTAAAATAAATGAATACTGGAATGTTAGGTGAGGTGGAATAATAATTATGATCGCGACATAATTATGAATGCCCCAGGCACAGGAACATTCGAGTAAGAGTTTATCGAGATCACAGTATGTTGAGTCACGAACATATTAAGAAAAAAAAAAAGAAAATAAATATGAATCTGAATTATCAGCGTATCATATGTGGAGAATACGACCACAAAACTGGCAATATTGTTGAAATTCCTTCGTGAATGCAACTAAGAATATATTCGCAGAATAGAAACCACCGATTGGTTAAATTCTACGAATCAAAGAAATCAGTTTATTGATTTTGATTGCCAACCAAAGCTAGCTATATGTCCTCTGTGTAATCCCCGTGGCAAAGGAAATTCGGACCCTTACAGAAGGTATATCCGGACATTTGCCACTAAGTCACAGGATTCTTTATGAGGACATATATTACTAAGAAAGTATCTTCGCATTCACTTCTGTATAGAACTCGCGAGAGTTATAATACAATCAAATTGGTACAACGGTCAAGTGTTACCAAGTTTGAAATTTAAGAAGTGATAAAAGAATTGTTAAAATTCCAAGAATATAATAGATAAAAATATATATGGATTCGGAAACCAGAAATGGTAAAATCCAACGAATATATCAAGATATAATTAATACCAAGCGGAATCGCGTAGAGATTCGCAAGGTGTAATCGAAGTAAAAACGAAAAATGAATAGAGTTATGCTCATTTTTCCAGTGAAACTCTCTGGCCAAAGAAGGATGGATTTCCTATTCCGAATAACGGCTTATGAGAGTTATTATAAGAAATCACTGTTCTGGCAAGAACTATCCATACGAAAATCCAAACGAAATAAGCCTCGCTTATAATAAATTGGATTAAGAATCTATGATAAATTGCCTAAATATAAGTTTATCGGAAAGTGTTTTCAGACACTGAAAGTATAGACTTTGATCGAATATATATATAAGAAAGAATTATCCCAAGCAAACATATATTATAGAAATACTGAATTTATAGTGAGTGCTATAGATATTATCAGTATTTGCTTGGATATAAAAGAATATAAATCGACAATAAAAAGAATTATAAAAGACATCCGATATGTCTGAAAAATAGAAAGGCATCCGATATGCCAAGAAATATAATTATCAGAATAAGAATATAAACATTAAAAGAAATTATCAAATAGAATATAAGTCGTACGAAAACGACTAGAACTTTTATAAGAAATATTTTACCGAGAGTGTATCGAATTCCAAATTAGAATTAAGAAAGAATTTTATAGAAATAGTTAATGCGATAAGTATAGTAATCCAAAATGATAATCATGGTTTTGAGAAAGATTGAATGATGCATTGTTCTTAGAATTTTAAAGTCAAAAGAATCGTAACGACGACTGTTACCAGTAGATTTTGAGACTATAAAGAGAAAGTTACATATATTGACTGTAGAATTGTGAAAGACCTCATTCACAATGATACACTGAGAAAAGTCAAATAATATGTATTAGACGCAATGCAGTTAATCATCAATGAAATAGTCAGTAAGACTATTATAGATGATTTAAGAGAAATCTCAATTATCCATGAATTAGTCTTTTCCGGTACCTTTAAGAATTCAGATAAGATACGTCTAATGATATGAGAAACCTCCTAAGTATATCCACGAATAGAGGTAACCTAGATATCAACTATATAGATAGAACTTAAAGGATAGAATTTATAAGAATTAATCCGATAGTTACCAAGGTTATCCTTACTCTTTAAGAAACGAAATTACAATGATGGTTAATTCTAAAGTTCAAATCAAAG
The DNA here is from genome assembly GCA_030844895.1 of Ambrosia x helenae. NCBI lineage: Eukaryota > Viridiplantae > Streptophyta > Magnoliopsida > Asterales > Asteraceae > Ambrosia > Ambrosia x helenae. Next base: position 42,832,440 of record CM061233.1, read on the forward strand.
AGGTAGTAGCTCGGATCCCGTTCAAGTCGTGATAACGAAGGGACTTCCGTATCTATCTCCTAAGAACTATCTAGAATCCATCATTGTAAATGAATCCGAATATCAAACGATGGAAATATAGTATCAATACGAGAACCTTTAATAGCCATATCGAAATAATACAGATAATCCATGTATCTGAATTAATATGACTATAGCAAGAAAGGTTAAAACGTAATTAGAAATACGATCAAGATGTAGTCGTACAGATTGACATTTCTAATATTGGATTGATACAAAATCAATTTCCTCGCAAACCATGAGAACCAATCATGTCTAGATGACAAGTATTTCGTTCTAAAGGTAACGTCCTTAGAGATTAAGAATATAAAGGACAAGATCATTCAAATTTCGGGGACGAAATTTCCTAAGGGGGGGAGATTGTAACACCCCAAAGTCTCGAAGCGATTACGTCACCTTACGTGTCTCTTAAACGGGTCGGGTCGGACTGACCACCCGGTTATCCAAATTAATTATTCAAGTTCGAATCTCGCAAGCAAACCGTTTCAACCGAATATATAAATAATAATTATGAGATTATTATTATCGCGGTTAAACGCTCCTTATCTGCTAATAACCCGCTGCCAAATGTCTTTTGTTTGATCGTTATAATTATTACCAAACATCGCGAGTTCTAGTAATTATCCCCGTAGCCAAACACCCGCTATTATTATTACTCTCTATATAAACCCTCTCTGCCCTCATCTCGCTCTCTCTCTCTCTGTTCGATATACATACACACACTTGTGTGTGTAAAGCTCTGAATCAAGAAGCCTTCACCGGAGACCCATGGCAGGCTTACGCCGCCTCTGTCTCCGGCACCCCGGCACCACCACTACCCAACCTCCGGTCATCACCATCGCTGGACAGCCATGGCGGCTGTTGCCGCCTCCGCTGCTGTTCCGGCTATCCTCTCCGGCCGCCGCTTGCATCCATCTCCTTCATATGGTAAGCCACGCAAACCATCTATCAGACCCTCTAGTCATCTGTTCTATTAATTGAAGTCAAACAGTCACCGGCCACGGTGACTGTTGTTTGATCCTTTGTTTTCCGGTCACTCACCTTTGTATAATTAAAGCCATGGCCACTGTTATCGATTCTTAATATAACCAGTGGACTATATTCAGTCAAACACAGGTTCGGGTTTAATAACCGGACATATTATCAGACATCGGGCCTGATCTGTTCTTGATAACCCACTCACAAGTTACCCGGTGTTGTTTTCCCTTTGTTCCAATGACATCCTTGAACCCTCCTTGTTCGATTAGTATTGGATTTGTGTATGATGGATGTGCCGTATGGTTCCTGTTGAGAACCCGAGTCACCGTCGTGAACCCGATAACCTTCTTTCTTATTAAGCGAAGGGATAAACTACCGGTTGGTTATAAACAGTCAAGCGGAAGTCCGGTTGATAACTTGTTATCCCGATAATAATCCGACTATAGTCCGGTTATAAGTTAATCCATATATAAGCTATTTACCAATGGATTATTCGGTTATTAATCAATCGTGTTATTATTGTTATAGGTATTAAATACGGAGAACGGGTCCGACACCCGATTAAATCCCGGTCAACTCCCGACTATATTCCGATAATTATTCGGTAAGATTCGGTCACTATTTCATATTGATTTATTGGTTACACAATCTAATAATCGGATATTAATAATGGTTATGATTGTGCGAGGTACCGATAATCAAGTTGGTGAATACGAGTCGTCGCCGAGTCGACTCAGTGACTCGGTCAACACCCGGAATAGAACCCGGTCCAATAGCTAGACGAGGAGTATTATTAATTATACGAATATATATATAGTACGAATAACGTACGGACTTGATAATAATAATAAGAGATTAATAATTATATATAAAATATATACGTTTATATATAAGATTCGATATATAAAACGATATACTAAGCTCGGGTAAGAATGTCTAGAGTTCTTTTAGGTTCGCGTGCCAAGCTGTAAAGGCCAGCTTTGTTTCTTTTCGCCTAGATTGCCCAAACCCCGAGTTTAGGACTATCTAATATATACTGAATTCTATATATATAAATTGTATATATGATATATATCCTAAGTATTACAATCTAACAAGTCCCACGCGTTAAACGTATCAATATATATATGAAATATAATTGTAATAAGAAGATATAACGCAAACCTGTGAGTATCGTGAACTCCCCTCTTTTACTGTTTTATTAAGTGTTTTAGGGGAAATACATGTCATTTATAAGAAAATATAATGCTTTACATAAAAGAATAACAATAGAAGTTATATAAAGGGGCAATAGAAACAACGAGGACAGTACTGGACGGTATCGCCATTTCCTTTCTTGTCTAACTAGAGGACAAGAACCAGTTTTACCCAAGTAGAGGGTAAAAATAATCATATATTATCACAAGCAGAGTGATACCATAGAAAGGAATGGCAACTTATAGAATATAATCGGAATAATAGAAATATAATCGAATTGATAGAATATCTAGTTCCCCTCCAGAATATAGAATTGTAAAGCATATTTATAAAAGATTATTATAAAAGAATTATGAATAAACGAACTGGCCATTCACTTTATAAAATACGCGACCTCACACAACTTTATGTTGACAGAAACTATTTTTGACATGTGTTCAGGTAACCCAACAGATATGATGACGTGGATCCTGGAAGACTACAAGACTGTTATTACCCTGGATTCCGCTGTGTAACTCCGATAACCCGACCCGACAACCCGGCCACATCAGCCAGGGTTGTTACACATACACACCATTTTAACACCATTTTAGTCTTTAAAATCATATGTTTTATCATGTAAAGCTTTATCAAGTTAACCCCCTTGTACAACTTGCTTCTAGCTAATAAACATAAACTTTTAAAGAAAAGAACAAGATCAAGAATACTTACAACTAGCACAAGGCTAGGGAAGCTAAAAATGCTTGATTTTGATAGAGTTTAGTGTGTTCTTCCTATGTGGTAAAGCTCCAAGCTTGAAACACACAATGGGGGTTTGGAAGATGGATGTTTTGTGAAGGAATTTGAAGTGTTTAAACTTGAAAGAAGTGTGTGTGTGGGTGCTTGCTTGTTTATGGCCAAAAACAAAGGAGAAAGAAGAGCTTTTGTTTTGTTTTCTCAAGTATAATGTCACATGATCTCTTATAATCCTTATATGATCTCCCAAAGATCACATACAATCCAATTTGGATTTCAATCCCTTAAAACATGGATTTCTCTGTACTAGATGATCTTGGAATGATCCTTGGAGGGTGTTTTGGGCCGTGAGTTTTTAAGCAAAAGGAGAAGATTGCATAGATCTTGTAAGGACATAATCTCCATATAATATCATGATCAAATCTACACCATGCTTTCCAATATCCATTTTAGATTATTTGGTACAAAAAGTAAGATTTTTGAGCATGGGGGTTAGGGCCATTTTTTTTTTTTTTGGGGGGGGGGTTTCTAGTGGGGTCCACAACACAAAATACTTGTTAACTAATATGTTATACTTTATACTTAGCGTTCGGGTTTCGTTCAGGTATTAATCGGATTTTAATCACGCGTTATTTGGATATTATAATAGCCTCTAATAACCCTTAAACATAGCCTATTTTAAGTGTTAGTAGGTTAATTAGGCTCATGTTGGGTGAAATTATAAGTTATACGCGTACCGGGTGCGGTACGCGCACTTTATTCGTTACCGGGAGATTTGTATGTAAAGTTTTCACTTATGGTTTTGGAGTTCGAAAACACATTATATTTTGTGAAAATACCCTTTATTTTATATCCTGGGTGTCCGAGATCCATTTCGTTTATTTAATTTTTATCGGGTAATCACCAACGTCCATACCAGACAAGTTTATTGCACATGATCTTATCATGCTTCATCATTAAATGTGTGCATTCCTATGCGTCTTATGGGGAATTTACTATTCTCTAAGGCATCATTTAAACAATTAACAAGAATTTGCGCTTAATTACGTTAATTACACATTAATTAATTAGTACGGATTTACCTTAATTTTGCCGGTTGTTACATTCTCCCCCCGTTAAGAGAATTCCGTCCCGGAATTCAATTCGAGTTCTCCGCTACAGGGGTCTTCTCGAACAGGGCGGGATATTTCTGCTTCATCCGGTCCAGCCTTTCCCACGTGAACTCCGGTCCACGCTTGGCATTCCAACGCACTTTGACCAATCTGATCTTATTGCGTCTAAGTCTCTGGACCTTCCAATCAGTCACTTCGATCGGTTCTTCGACAAAATGTAGCTTATCGTCAATGTGGATTTCGTCGGCAGGGATAATAAGGGTCTCATCGGATAGACACTTTTTCAAATTTGACACATGGAACGTGTCATGTATCCCGTTAAGCTCTTGTGGTAACTTGAGCTTGTATGCCACAAGGCCAACTCTCGACAAAATTTTGAAAGGACCAACATATCGAGGATTTAACTTCCCACGCTTTCCAAAACGTGCAACACCTTTCCAAGGTGATACCTTCAGTAGGACCTTGTCTCCGACTTGAAATTCCAAAGGCTTTCGCCTCGTATCCGCATAACTTTTCTGTCGGTCGCGGGCCGCTTTGAGACGTTCTTTTATCAAAAAGATTTTATCAGTCGTCTCTTGAAGAATTTCAGGCCCCGTAAGTTGTTTCTCTCCGACTTCAGCCCAACATAGCGGAGATCTACACTTACGTCCATATAGAGCTTCAAAAGGTGCGGCTTGAATACTCGTATGGTAGCTATTATTGTAAGAACATTCCACTAGTGGCAAGTGCGTGTCCCAATTACCACCGAAATCGATTGCACATGCCCGTAACATATCTTCCAAAGTTTGGATGGTTCGTTCACTTTGACCTTTGGTTTAGGGATGATATGCGGTACTCATGTCTAGACGAGTACCGAGTGCTTCGTTCAAGCTTTCCCAAAATCTTGAGGTGAAACGACTATCTCGGTCGGAGATGATAGAGATAGGTACACCATGTTTAGACACCACTTCCTTGATATACAAACGGGTCAATTTTTCCAATTTATCCGTTTCACGGATTGGAAGAAAGTGTGCGGATTTCGTCAATCGATCAACAATCACCCAAATCATATCATGGCCGCTCATTCTCTTGGGCAATTTAGTAATAAAGTCCATGAAAATTTGTTCCCATTTCCATTTAGGTATTTCCGGTTGTTGGAGCAAACCGGACGGCCTTTGGTGTTTGGCTTTGACTTTTGAACAAGTTAAACAACGCGCAACATAAGCCGCTATGTCTCTCTTGAAATTCGGCCACTAGTAATGTTCTTTTAAATCATGAAACATTTTATCCGCACCGGGGTGAACCGAATATCGAGAGCTGTGAGCTTCAGCCAATACTAGCTCACGTAATCCACCATATAAAGGTACCCAAACCCTATTCATGAAATATAGGGTTTGATCCGCCTTAGGCTCCAATGAGTCAACCATTTTTCGCAACCTTTCATTTCTAATGTTCTCAGGCTTAAGAGCATTATTTTGGGCTTCACGAATTCAGTCCATCAAATTCGTGTGGATAGTCAAACCCAAAGATCGGACACGTAATGGCTTAACCCGTTCCTTGCGACCCAAGGCATCTGCTACGATGCTCGCCTTTCCGGGATGATATTTTATTTCACAATCATAATCATTTAATTATTCAACCTATCGCCGTTGTTGCATATTCAAGTCTTTCTGATCAAAGATGTGTTGCAAACTCTTATGATCAGTGAAAATTGTGCACTTAGTTCCATACAGATAATGCCTCCAAATTTTGAGAGCGAATACCACTGCACCCAATTCCAAATCATGTGTAATGCAATCACCTTTTCTCGTTGCATCAACACACAACCCAAACCTTGATGCGAAGCATCACAGTAGACCACAAAATCTTCAGTACCATCGGCTAGTGATAGTATTGGAGCACCACATAATTTATCCTTCAATAATTGAAATGCCGACTCTTGTTTTTCGGTCCACTCGAACTTTTTATCCTTTTAGGTAAGCATGGTCAAGGACTGTGCTATCTTAGAAAAATTCTCAATTACTCTTCTATAGTAACCCGCAAGGCCAAGAAATTGTCGTACTTCAGTAGGAGTTTTGGGTGCTTCCCAATTTTTGATTGCCTCGATCTTGGCGGGATCAACATGTATGCCTCTCTCATTCACCATGTGGCCAAAGAAATGAACCTCCCGAATCCAGAAGTCACATTTCGAGAATTTGGCATATAGCCTCTCCTTGCGTAATAATTCCAAAATCAAACGAAGGTGATTTTCATGATCCTTCTTGGTGCGAGAATAGATCAATATATCATCAATGAATACAATAACGAACTTATCCAGGTAAGGCTTGCATACATGATTCATCAAGTCCATAAAAACTGCAGGTGCGTTAGTTAAACCAAACGGCATCACCAAGAACTCGTAATGACCGCAACGAGTCCTAAAAGCAGTTTTTGGCACATCTTCCTCTTGGATATGAAGTTGATGATAACCGGATCGTAAATCGATCTTGGAGTAAAAACTGGATCCTTGGAGTTGATCGAACAAATCATCGATCCTAGGAAGGGGATAACGATTCTTAATGGTTAGTTTGTTCAACTCCCGATAATCGATGCACATACGAAAAGTGCCATCTTTCTTCTTCACGAATAAGACAGGAGCTCCCCAAGGTGAGAAACTCGGTCTTATAAAACCTTTATCCAATAATTCCTACAATTGATTGGATAGTTCCAACATTTCGGATGGAACTAAGCGATATGGCAATCGCGCTACAGGAGCAGCTCGAGGAACAAGATCAATACGAAATTCGACTTGTCGAGGTGGTGGCAACCCTGGAAAATATTCAGGGAACACATCAGGAAAATCTCTCACAATAGGAATATCTTCAAGCTTTCGCTCGTCAGCTTTCTTATCTACCACATGTGCCAAGAATGTAATAAGACCCTTTCGCAAGCACTTCTAGGCCTTCATGCTCGTAATAATCCTCAATGGCGTTCCACGCCCTTCCCCTTGTATCGAAAGAGTTTCACCACTCGTGAGAGGAACTTGAATTATTTTATCGTCACAAACGACGACGGCGCGATGTGTAGATAACCAATCCATACCAACGACTACGTCAAAACTACCAATACTACCGGTAAGAGATCAATACTAAACTCGTGTCCACAAAGATTCAATTTACAATCCTTCGCCACTTCACTCGTTTCACTCGTTTCTATGGTTTTACCATTTTCCAGTTCTATAGAATAAGGTGTTTCTAGCTTACTAGTTTTCATCCCAAGTAATTGCTTAAAATCAACAAACACGAAGCTAAAATCGGCACCAGTATCAAATAAAACAGAAGCATAATGGTTGTTAAGAGGAATGTACCGTGACCACATTAGGGTCTTGGCGTGCATCGCCAGCACCAATCACAAATGCCTGTCCACGTGCTTGGTTGTTCAGTTTTGGGCAATCCCTCTTCCAGTGATCAGGCGATCCGCAAGCGAAGCATGGACTCGCCCCTCCAGTTTTTGGTGCTCCAGACCTACATTCCTCCGTCTTGTGCCCCATATGGCGGCACTTTCCGCAAATAACCTCATTCCCTTTCCCTTGATAACCCGTCTTCTTTTCATTCACACGACGAGTAGCGATATATCCCTTACCTTTCTTGCTCGGGTTCCCAAACGATCCATCCTTCTTTCCCTCGTTCCTCTTCCTCTTCCCAAACTTTGAGCGATTCGACTGCTCACCAGAACCAATACCAGAACTTGAACCCAGATTCTTCCCCTCTACACTGCTAGTATCAAAAATCTTCAACACCGAAACTTTTCGAATCAATGTGCCCATTCGAATGGCATCTTCTGTGAGACTTAGAGCAAGGTCAATAGCCTCACGCATGGTCGTGGGCTTAGAGGATGTGACCAGGTCAATAGCCTCACGCATGGTCGTGGGCTTAGAGGATGTGACCATGCTGCGGATTTGGGGTGCCAACCCCAACATGTATCTTTCAATGTTCTTATTCTTCGGCGTAACCAGCCGGGGAACCAATCTGGAAAGGTCATGAAATCTGGACGTGTAACCTGCAACGTCTGAACCGATCATTGTGAGATTCCAAAGCTCAGATTTTAGTTTCTGAACTTCGCTCGCTAGACAGTATTCGGAGATCATAAGTTCTTTTAGCTCCAACCAAGAGAGAGAGTATGCTGCATCATCTCCCAAGGATTGGACCTGGCTGTTCCACCAAGTCAGAGCGTGGTCCAGAAACATATTAGTGGAGTACATCACTGTTTTTCGGGGTGTGCAACTGCTGATATGGATCACTGCTTCCGTCTTTTCAAACCATTTGATTAGACCAATGGAACCTTCCGTTCCACTGAAGTTTATGGGTTTACAGTCCAAGAATGCTTTGAAAGTGCAACCACGTTCGCGGGAGGCGGTTTCTACAATAATATGGTAACATGTTACTATGGGATAGAATCATCAAGATAACCTCCCAACATTTCACTTTTCATAAACCTCTTACCAGTGGGGGAACGCTCACGGCGGTCGCTTCCAGTTCAGTCTCGCGATCCGTCGGTACGTGCAGCATTATGCTCCGCAATCGCTCGGGCAAATCGCTCAGATATTAGCTGTTCAAGTTCGGCAGGAGTTGTGGGTAATCCATTGTTGACGGTGTTACTTCGCATAGTAAGTGCCATTATACTTCAATAATAAGTATCAAAGGTTAATTTGACGAATATTCATACAAATATTGTCACACACAACGCACAAATAACATCACATCACATCACATGAATGTAATCGATAACATGACATCACAACACAAATCCACAATCCACACAATATAGAATGAACAATAACCACAGACAATCGCAAGATGCATAATGTAATAACAACATATTTTACCATAACCATAACATGATTTTTCATTAATTCCAAATAACGAGTACATCATTTGTTTCATAATAACAAAAATGGTGGGCAATATCGTCCCACATACATCGTTTTGAAATACAACCAAAACATCATACTACATGCTGGCACAACCCGCCAGACTAGGTAAAATGCAAAAGAAACGCTATCACTACATCCTGTCTGATACTATACAACTGTCGTGGCATCCCGACAGCAACCGCATCACAGTCTACTAGGGTAGAGGTGGTGGGTACTGATACTGGGGCGCGCTGATACTAATGGCCATGCTGATAGCCATGATACGGTCATATAGAAACTGCCGGTGAGCATAGTGGCTCTCACCGGTGATGCCACAAATGGCATCCATACTCAACAACTCCTCAGCATAGTGGGCAAGCGCATCCCTGGCGTCTATGATCCAGGCCCACATGATGCGTGCCTGATAATCCATGTGCGTAACGGTGCGCTGCACCGTGTCCGCCAATGTCTGGAAATCGCTCTCCAGAGTGATCAGGGTAGTCAGGGCATGCCCAGGTAACGGGGCCATCCCAAAGGCTGTGACAGCCCGGGCATATCGGGGTACGTCGGCTATGAAGGGCCGACTAGTCTGGTATAAGAGGGGGTAGGGGGCGAACGGCTAAGGAAAGTCCATCAGTCCAGGGGTGAACGAGGAAGGCATCAGGTATGGGTCTCCTACACCCCAAGTGTATGGTGCATGTGGCAGGGTCATGATTATAGTGGGGGCTGGTGGTAACATAGTGTCACACCACGCCAATGGCGGAAACACGTGGCGCAACGCTCGAAAGTATATCAAAGTCAAGATTAACACAAACTATATTTAATTAGAAAAGATCAATTTATTAGAATGTCGGAAATGAGTATCTCATTACAATATTGCACAAGGCATTACTTAAAACGATGAACATTAAGTTTCAATGTGAGTATTTCCGTTTATGTTCCAACCCGAAGGTAACAATGAATGAAATCCCGACCGGTATCCGACATCCCGAATTCCACCGCACTAGCCTCATATCTAATCAGCACTTAGTTACCTGAAAGATATGTTTAAAAAGACGTCAATATATAAAATATTGGTGAGTTCACAGGTTTTAGTTTCGTAACAGCAACATTTTCACAACCATCGACTCGACTCACTTTACCGTATAATTATTTTCCCATTAAATAATTATACTAGGATCTTGTCGATCGATATTCCGTTTTTTACAACATGTGCGAAACCTGCACAACTTGTGGCCTTTGTAAGGAGTAGCTAGCTCCTACAAACTATAATGATGAGCAATCCCTTGAGCCCCATAACCAAACCAAGACTAATAATAATGCCCCGCTCCAAGTCGTTACTCGGTTTTCCCACGACTTAAGTTCAGAATATATGCACCCCAGGCATAACCTAATGCATAATCGATGCTATCGATTAGGGGTGGGCCTTGTCAGGCACCAATAGTACTATCCAAATATTCTTTCGGTTTCATTTCCCTGAATTAATGATTACGGAAGAGAGGACTCAACCCCGAGTGGCGATAACTGCTCAAGTACTCATCATACCACTTATCACATTTAAACCTTTGAAAACATTTCAACATGTGACAAACATTGGACAACATATCTTTCCCCCAGTTAAAACAGTAAAATGGGGCCGTGAAACTCACCTGAACACTGTCTGGCTCACTAGGTAGATAGCATAGAGGGTCTCGCACCTACAAACGTCCTAGACGTATAAGTCACTATTCCTATAGTGCATGTGCCTTGGCAAGTTGTACACCCAACTCCCGACCACAAGTTATTCCAAATCCCGTTTAATTAAGCGCGTACCCTAGGTTTCGTTGGCGTTACATTACCCTTTGTGTTACAAGTTATATATTACTCTTGTTAATATTTCCATAACTTGTATCTTATTATCATCGACTCGACTTCACTTAACATATAATTATCTTCCCATTTAAATAATTATACTTAAGATCGCATCGCTCGATGTAATATATATTTCAATGCTCGACCCGACTCACTTTGCCACACATTTGTTTTTCCCATTTAAACAAATATGCTGAGATCTTGTCGTTCGATTGTATATTCTTAACGTCCGATTCAACTCACCATACCGTATATTTATTTTCCCATTCAAATAAATATACTAGGATCTCGTTGGTCCGACATACACATATATATATCTTTGTCTTCTCGTCGCGGCTTTCCTTCCCACATATCTACTTTCCCATTAAGTAGATATACTAGAATTTTGCCGAAACGAGCGTACATATATATAAATGTGTAATTTTTCTTGTTAAGTATATACGTTTGTTTTAACGTCTTATTTGTTTATGTCATGTGTTTTCTCCCACGAATAATTCTCTTAACACTTAGGAAAGTGTTTATTAGTTTTCACCCTATGTATATATATATATTTCACTTCTTAAAATATATATTTTTCTTATCTTGCCGTAATGGCATTTTTCTCATGATTTGTCCGTGTACGGTTCGTTAGCGCGTCTTAGTTCGATATCTTAACTCGATTAGTTAATTCTTCCAAGTCTTTCCCAACATGTGCTTTATAGAAATATTATCCACATTTCTAACCTATGTTACTTGGAAGGTTTGTATTTTAGCCCAACTTGTTAACTTAGATACAAAAATGCTTCCAATACTTTTATATTCCCATTTATATAAAAGTATTCATTTTTGTATAAGTTTCTCAAGTTTGATTAACATTTTTATAAAATCTCTATTTTATAAAAATCCTTATTTTAAAACCCTTTGTATTTTTATAACTTTCAAAAATACACTTTTATACAAAATACCCAAGTATTTCTACTAGTATTTACAAAAATCATCCTTAGACTTTATTACTTACATTTTTGACACCGAACTTTCCATACTTGTATTTTTGGACTACTAGTTTCTAAAATATCCATTTTAGTCCTCTAACTTTCAAAGTTACAACTTTAGTCCCTTAACTTCCAAAAGTTGCATTTTTCCACTCTAGCTTCCAAAGTTAACATTTTTCACTCAAAATAGTAAACTTTGAAGATTCAACTTTTTATTGGTAAGTTATTTTTGTATCAAAACACTTATGTTAGTCTTGTATTTCATGTGGAAGACTACTTATGTGTGTGTTTTATGTATTTGTCCATTTTAACAAAATATCATTCATCTAAGTAAGCTAACTTAGATTTTCCATCATCTTCATTCATGAACTTCTAATATGTTTTACCACATATTACACCATGTATGATCAAAATAAGATGATTTAAAGTTACTCTTAACATATTCAAGTTTATTCTACAATTTTAACCAAAACATCATCCTACTTAGTTTTAGATGCAAACTTTACATATTTTCAAGATTAATACATCATCATTATCAAATCCATGGTTTATTTTCATATCTTTAATCTTCCATTTTACACATGTAAAACCTATTAAAGATTATGTTCAAAACCACCTTTTAAACCCCTTCATGTTCAACTTGCTTCTAAGAACACATACATGAATAATAACAATCAAAAACAAGATTAAGAAGCTTACTACTAGCACAAGGCTAGGGAAGACAAAACCTTTGATTTTGAGAGGGGTTTAGTGTGTTCTTCCTTAATGGTTAAGCTCCAAGCTTGAAACACACAATAGGGGTTTGGATGATGGATTGTTTTGAGTGATTTGGAGATGTAAAAACTTGAAAGGAGAATGTGTATGGGGGAGGGGATACTTACGGCTCCAAGAAGGAAAGAAAAGAAGAGTTTTGCCTTATTCCTTCTAATGGTTAACACATGTTTATATAATCTTATCACATGAAATCTTCCATGGATCTTGTGATCATTACTAAAGATATAAGAGATTTGATAAGTGCACAAGTGATCTTGGATGGATATGGAGAAGTGGTGGTGGCCGTGGGTTTTGGGGGCAAAGGAAGAGGTTTTGTTTGCAAATCTTGGCTAAGGATTTGGATGATCCTACACTTAATCTTTATACAAGACTTTCACCCATGCAAATGCACATGCTTAGACCATGATTACTTGCTCTTTGCCTTGGATTTTTGTGGCCTATGGCCGAAATTTGTGAAGGAGGGACAAGAAAGTTGCATGCTTGTACTTACTTGTCTTACACCTTTTTGGTTTTAGTAAAGCATGCTTTGTCTCCTAGATTACTAGCTTATTATTATTAGCACATGCATGGACACCTCAAGACCTCTTTAGGCCGGCCCTTGGATGGGCTTAGGTGGGGTCCACAACTTCAAATATTTACCCAATATTTGTTAAGTTAAATCCCTCGTCGTTCGGGTGTCGTTCGGGTATTTTTCGGGTTTTAATCGCGCGTTATTCGGACATTAAAAATACCTTTAATAACCCTTAAATATAGTCTAATTTAAGCGTTGATTGGTTATTTAGGCCTTTGCCGGGTGAAATTATGAGTTATACGCGTATCGGGTGCGGTACGCGCAATTTATTCGTTACCGGGAGATTTGTACAAGACGTTTTCACTTATGGTTTTGGAGTTCCAAAACTTATTATATTTTGTGAAAATACCCTTTATTTTATATCCTGGGTGTCCGGGATCCCTTTCGTTTATTTAATTATTACCGGGTAACTGCCAACGTCCATACCGGATAGCTTATTCGCACATGATCCAATCATGTTTTATCATTAAACGTATGCATTCCTATGCACTATTTGGAAATTGCTATCTCCTAAGGCCTTGATAATTAAATCACACATAATTGCATTTAATTACGTTAAGCATATACTAATTACTCTGTACGGAATTACCTTATTTTTGCCGGTTGTTACATTCTCCCCCCGTTAAGAGAATTCCGTCCCGGAATTCAATTCAAGTTACCCATCACAATAGTATCCTTGAACAAGGCGGGGTGTTTGCGCTTCATGAGATCTCCTTTTTCCTAGTGAGCCCAGATTCATGCTCGGCTCACGCTTAGTGCTCTATCAAACACAATGTCATAGTTCAACTACGACTAAGCTCTTGGTCATCCCACTTTGACACATCTATCGGTTTCCCGAATTAGTAGAGCTTATCGTCAACCGGACTTCCGCCGGTCGAGGAGTTGACCAAAACTTCCTCAGTCTGGGCTTGCAGGATTCACCTAGAGTCCCACCAAGCTCTTACGATAGTCCGAGCTTAATCATTACGAGACCAATTTCGAATGATATCTCCGTACCACCGAAGTATTAGGAACTTGGCCTACCACAATCTCTAAGCTTATTGACACCTTCTCGGAGTATGACTCTTAGTGAAAACCTATTATTAGACCGAAGTTCTTAAGGCCTACGCCTTGTCTGTATGACTCCTTAATAGGTTCGCATCTCATCCAAACCGTCTTTAATCTGCAAGATCTACTGGCCATCTCTCGGATAACCTAAACCAGGTTATGTATCTATCTCCGTCTGTCAATCGACGCACTGGAGATTTACACGTATGCCCTCCAAGGGCTTTGAGTAGTACACCCCGAACACTGGGATGCTAATTCCTATCACATAGGAAATTTTGGCGATGAAGCTCATGGGTTCGATCTGCCACGAACATCAATCGTGTCAACACGGAACAATTCCGTCCAGTACATTCAATTTGTTCGGGAATGACAAGCCATACTCGTCTCAAATCGAGTATCCCATGCTTGTGTACAAAGTTTGTCGAACTTGAGGTAGAGTGACTACTACAATCCGATATAATGTAAGTTGGCAATTCGGTGTCTAGCCACAACTCTCTCCGAGAGTATAGGTAACTGTCCGTATGCCTCATCTCGAAGCCACAGATGAGTACGGAATGAGAGGGCTCCAAGCAACAATCAATCATCACTTGGGTCACATCTGACCCCGGGACACCTCGGGTGTCATGGTGATGTCAAACAGGTGATCTTACCGCACCACATAAAAGTCCCCTTGGAAACCTCGTCGGGTATCCCATTTTATTTATCCTTCGGCTCGACTCACTTTACCGTATATTTACCTCCCCATTAAGATAAATATACTAGGTTCTTGTCGACCGAACAATCACATTCAAAATGGGACTTTATTTCCGTAGAATCCTCTGGGTATTGAATTGCTGCTTTCCTCCTGAGTAATTGTGGTTAATGGTACTAGGACGCTTATTATGGACTGATGGAGGTCGAAAGTTTTTGCGTCGCTTTCACCCCTCAGTCCCTTGGCATTAAGCAGTGCATACCTGACGCCCGGGCCGTACAATTCCACAATCCTTGAGTAGTACGAGTCGACTCATCACCAACGACAAGATGCTCCCAGCACATAGGTCTATACCGAAAAGAGATATATGAAACATCATAAGTTGTTGTCGCAATGAACAACGTATAAGGTTTATTATGACATATCAACACGTTGGCCCCCATTGCGACAAGTATACAGAACACCAGTAGCTACCCAAACCATGGGTATCCAGTACCAGTTCTGTTATATGTGCTTCATGGGCACTAGTGTTCTATCGTCAATAGCAACCTAGTAAATCAATTCCGAATAATACGGGCCACATGCCCTTACATTGACCTTCAGATCTTATGCAGAGATCTGAGTGAAAGGAGTCCTGAAACCAAGACCCTCATTCATCGAAGGTTCCATCCTTTCGGAATCTTTTTATGTAAATGGTGAAATCGGGTCATAGATGCATGCATTTAGCATAGATTTCACATTTGGCTTGACGGCTTCATGCGCTCAAGTCGTTGCTTAAACGAGCGAGCGACTGATATCGCACCACAAGTAATAGTCCTGAGCCTTCCCATAAGGCATCCCATTCAATGCCTCAGTAGTCACACATATGGGCGGAATATGTAAGCCTTCAAGCTCGTTCTGATTAGTCCAGTGCCATACGCCCTGACCTGGCAGCTCACATTACTATGGTGCCTCTAACAGCGTCTATCAAGGATAAGGGGTTTTGCTCTAGTGTGAGCAATGCTACTTAAAGATGACTGGGAACACCACTATCGACTCAAGGTCGAAATTGTATTCCATTGTTCCAAGAATCTACGCCACGACACCAAAGTAGGATAAACCTTCCATCAAGGGAATAACAACATTAATCGATGGGTCGAGACGATCAACCATCTCAACCCAGTAGTGTGGCACCTCTAAAGAGTAGATAATGCTGCACGCCCTTCTGGATTCAGGGTTCATAAAACCTCTTAATCATGTACCAGGGACTTCACCAATGCATGCCCATGGGTGGGTCCACGACGGTATTCCCATAACCATCGGTATGGTACGTATGACTCCGAATGAATCCACTGGTGCGAGCAATAAATGATTTGAACCTTTCAACCCTTGCTAGTCCCAAGGGTATAGATCATAATATCGCTCATAATTTCTCGATACCTTCGGGTTCGAGACGCATTCGAAATCCCTTATCACAAAGGCAAGTCTCGCCTTGTCACGTGTAGATCATAGGGTTTCTTCCCGACATTGATTTGCATACCCGATCGTTGGGCGACCAAATTGCACGTAAAAGGTTAGTGCTGGACATAGCGTCACTGGTGCCTCAGGTTCCGAAGATGTGCCGCTCACGAAGAGCGTGAGCATATACAGGGGTCGGCACATGACTCGGTCACCTACTCAGACGACCACGAGATTCAGACTTTAGGGGAATACACCCGTAATCACTAAGGCTAGAGTGTCTAAGCACGACTGTTAGAAAGTCCGTTGGGCACCTGAAATCCTACATAATCAATGTCGGCACTACACAATCAAACAAATAGAACAATGACGGCACGAGGGGTTTAGGTGATGTCTCCATTCCGAGAGAAACAAGAGCGATGCAAACGACAAATCATCACGTCATCGAGGTAATCCAACAGCTGTAGCAATACGCCCTCTGAGCAACACGACAGTAGAAACAACATGGCAATGCCAGCAACATATCCACGAAGCACATCAACTAGGGAACACCACACAGGAGCAACACGACAACAGAGAAGTATGACGACAAGGCAACACCGCAATAGGAACCGTACGACACCGAGAAATATGACGGCAAGGCTACACCACTGCAGGAGCAGTAAACACTAGGAATGTATCATAGGCGATACAGCGCAACCACATGGATACTCCCAGCAAAAATAATGCAACAACGAGCATGAACAATGGCTGGGGGGTAACACAGTAGCACGAATGCACGCGTCAATATGATGCTCAACATGGAAGATCCACAGTCCACATCAACAGAAAATTCCGTTCTGGTGAGCACGCATCCCCGTGCGTCTCAGATCACTTGTGGAGGTGGGATTTGCATTCGTACCTTCAGCCTCGAGTCTATCCTCCATAGGCCCAATGGTAGGAATGGTTGGGTTGGCCGGCGCACCAATCATCATAACATGAATGGGAACGACGGGTTCCACATAATTTAGCTGACTTCTCAAGCCGATATTGTTCATGGAGAGAACGACCATAGGCTTGTTATGAGTCACTCAGACAATGGCAACAGAAACATCGACAGTTTCCACTGAGGCCTGAGAACCATTGACAATGTTAGACTTCCTAAGAGCCCAAGGAATGATAACTAGTAGTTCAATGAAAGCCTCAAAGAGAATGGAATTAATAACAACAAACTCCACAAAGACACATAGATGGTCATAGCGGCCTGGAAAGGGTCATAGAGACGTCTTCGTTAATGACATTCACTTCTGCAGGAGCCTCAAATACATCAACAACGTCAATTCGAGCAGAGCCATAGAGCAACATCATCTAGCCCAACATTGACTGTACGGACAACGACAACAATGAACTCAACAACAATTAAGGAAACGATGATATCAAGCTCGATAAGTGCTATCGAACCACTGACAACAACAAACCCAGCGAGAGCTACACCTAATAGCGCCAACAGGACTCGCTTGAGCCATAGGATAATAATAGGAGCAACAACGTCAGGCTTGACTGGAGCCTTAGACTCGTCGTAGCTATTATATGTGTGGTGACTGGTATCCATAGGACCTGGAACCCAACCTGCATCTTTCCCGATAACAAGGATAGAGGTCACAACGAGCATAGCAAGTAGAGGTAGAAGGATCACGATTTATCGATACACCACGATAAAATGAAAACGACACCGACTCTGGTAAACCAGCCGAGTCATTCTTCTCGTTAGGGTCTCCTTACATGCTATCTAGCACCGATAGTAATTAGCTGAAATGCCTCTCTGTCACTCAAGCGAGGCCGGTGAACTTTCTTCCTGATCGGCCATGCCGTGAGAGTATCGAAATATGGCAAGAGGTTAGACAGGTCACCGTGTCCACAACAAATGGACCTTGCAACCTTAGTTTATAAGTCACCGCAACGTCTCAATATCTATGGGGATTGATGGGAAAACACTTCGCGTAATTTGCCGCCCCTAATAGATTACTAGTCTCGTCGTCATGACGAGGGTGACGAAGGTTATTGCCACAAGAGCAATGGGATTTCCGTCCCATAGGTAAGTTTACCAGATAAACGTGACTACTTCCAGTAGTCCGTCGTTCGATTTTCGAGGGGGGGGGATTTCAATGTCAGCAAAAGCGTCTTGCAACATTCTGACAATCACAGAACACTTTTACGATTACGATTCCCAAAGTGTGGTTCCACTTTCTAGGATTTATGACGGATTCAGGCACATACATGTAACGAGCCTACTCTGGCGTTCCTCGACTGAAGCGAGACCACCGACAATCCTTGAAAAACGAACAGGAGGTAGATAGAGGAATCTTATGATAACCTTTGCACCTCAGGAAGGTAGTATGACATAAGTACCAACATGCTGAGTCCATCACAATTCATCTTCCGAACACGATCCAGCGCTATTGCAAAGGTTGTTAATCCATACTAGAATACTCAGTACACCGAGTAGTGGCTTCCCACGAGTTAATCGTATGCACTTCCGAGTGAGTCCATTGCCAAACGCCGACTGGGGCTTGCTGTTCTACTATACGCCGTCATCCTTTCACTGGCAAACCATGTCGCAGTCATGATTAGTGGCCGAAATTCTGACATCATCAAAGTTTAACAAAGCACTCATGTCTTGTGCAATGCGGCATGCTGATTTCATCAGCAGTCCATGACTGCATGGGAACAACCAATACTGTTGTTTCAGACAAGGGCTACCGAGCTTTCAGGGTAACAATGATCAAGCTTCCTAATCCCGTAACTTCGATTCTGTCTTCCTACTGGAGAAGAAAAATATCCAACCCTTGAAGACAACCTGGGCATGCGTTAGGTCGATCATGACTTATTCACCATGATAACACCGCAGCACACGGCCACGAGTCTCATATTTAATCCACGCAGGGTCCCGTTCTCTAGACGCACTAGTCTAGCAGGGACGCACCCTAAGTCTTCACTGGGTCCCAAGTTTAGCATTCCTCGCATCGTTCCAGGCATTTAACTCCTATGCAAGGAAGTTTTCGTCTCCCGTCTCTATCCGATGCGAAGATTTACGTCAAATTTCTCACATGAATAGACGTTCGAGCTCCTCCGTGTTCGTACCTTAAAGGTAATGTCGAAGAAAGCTCATTAGGTTTGCTAGGATCGAATTCAAGGAACATCGGCGAGACCTCCCATTTAACCCATTGATCAATCAAAACTAAGACTGAATCTGAAGAACAAGAACAACTAAGGCAAGGAGTGATCACCAATCCCGGCCCTAGCGCCCACCAAGGTTACCGTGCATCCCAAACTATTATTACGTGTGCACCCGTAATGATAATTTGTGTTGCCAGGTAATCTTGTTGCCCGCTAGTTCCGAGCTTCCTGATCCAAAACCGAGATTTCATACAACAAGAGACTTGATCTAGTTTCGCCTCTAAATCATAAACAACGTGGCGACATCCATTAACGCGATAGAGATTAGTCCTTCCGATCATCCCGTCTACAGGCAAGCAAGTGAGCTCATCGTAGACAACAGCATTCTTCCCGCTTGCTGGTACCGGAGATCGATGCAAGAGCGCGGACTATTGTGAAGCGTGACACAACAACCTTACTGGCAAAATATCCGTACTACGTATATGTATTAACTTAATCTTAGAAAATCGGATTCCTACTATAAGCATCTTATCCGCATTTTCTAATACTTCATATATTGACACACATGGCTAGTCGGTCGGAATTTCCCCTTGTACAATCCATGTACAATCTTCTTTCTTTTCTGAAAATATTTCGTTGTGTTTTATTTTTGAAAACTTCGTTTTCGAGCCAAAACCGGTTATAGTCTAGATTTTTCAAAAATGCTAGTTCGCTACAACCTTGGCTCTGATACCACTTCTGTCACACCACGCCAATGGCGGAAACACGTGGCGCAACGCTCGAAAGTATATCAAAGTCAAGATTAACACAAACTATATTTAATTAGAAAAGATCAATTTATTAGAATGTCGGAAATGAGTATCTCATTACAATATTGCACAAGGCATTACTTAAAACGATGAACATTAAGTTTCAATGTGAGTATTTCCGTTTATGTTCCAACCCGAAGGTAACAATGAATGAAATCCCGACCGGTATCCGACATCCCGAATTCCACCGCACTAGCCTCATATCTAATCAGCACTTAGTTACCTGAAAGATATGTTTAAAAAGACGTCAATATATAAAATATTGGTGAGTTCACAGGTTTTAGTTTCGTAACAGCAACATTTTCACAACCATCGACTCGACTCACTTTACCGTATAATTATTTTCCCATTAAATAATTATACTAGGATCTTGTCGATCGATATTCCGTTTTTTACAACATGTGCGAAACCTGCACAACTTGTGGCCTTTGTAAGGAGTAGCTAGCTCCTACAAACTATAATGATGAGCAATCCCTTGAGCCCCATAACCAAACCAAGACTAATAATAATGCCCCGCTCCAAGTCGTTACTCGGTTTTCCCACGACTTATGTTCAGAATATATGCACCCCAGGCATAACCTAATGCATAATCGATGCTATCGATTAGGGGTGGGCCTTGTCAGGCACCAATAGTACTATCCAAATATTCTTTCGGTTTCATTTCCCTGAATTAATGATTACGGAAGAGAGGACTCAACCCCGAGTGGCGATCACTGCTCAAGTACTCATCATACCACTTATCACATTTAAACCTTTGAAAACATTTCAACATGTGACAAACATTGGACAACATATCTTTCCCCCAGTTAAAACAGTAAAATGGGGCCGTGAAACTCACCTGAACACTGTCTGGCTCACTAGGTAGATAGCATAGAGGGTCTCGCACCTACAAACGTCCTAGACGTATAAGTCACTATTCCTATAGTGCATGTGCCTTGGCAAGTTGTACACCCAACTCCCGACCACAAGTTATTCCAAATCCCGTTTAATTAAGCGCGTACCCTAGGTTTCGTTGGCGTTACATTACCCTTTGTGTTACAAGTTATATATTACTCTTGTTAACATTTCCATAACTTGTATCTTATTATCATCGACTCGACTTCACTTAACATATAATTATCTTCCCATTTAAATAATTATACTTAAGATCGCATCGCTCGATGTAATATATATTTCAATGCTCGACCCGACTCACTTTGCCACACATTTGTTTTTCCCATTTAAACAAATATGCTGAGATCTTGTCGTTCGATTGTATATTCTTAACGTCCGATTCAACTCACCATACCGTATATTTATTTTCCCATTCAAATAAATATACTAGGATCTCGTTGGTCCGACATACACATATATATATCTTTGTCTTCTCGTCGCGGCTTTCCTTCCCACATATCTACTTTCCCATTAAGTAGATATACTAGAATTTTGCCGAGACGAGCGTACATATATATAAATGTGTAATTTTTCTTGTTAAGTATATACGTTTGTTTTAACGTCTTATTTGTTTATGTCATGTGTTTTCTCCCACGAATAATTCTCTTAACACTTAGGAAAGTGTTTATTAGTTTTCACCCTATGTATATATATATATTTCACTTCTTAAAATATATATTTTTCTTATCTTGCCGTAATGGCATTTTTCTCATGATTTGTCCGTGTACGGTTCGTTAGCGCGTCTTAGTTCGATATCTTAACTCGATTAGTTAATTCTTCCAAGTCTTTCCCAACATGTGCTTTATAGAAATATTATCCACATTTCTAACCCATGTTACTTGGAAGGTTTGTATTTTAGCCCAACTTGTTAACTTAGATACAAAAATGCTTCCAATACTTTTATATTCCCATTTATATAAAAGTATTCATTTTTGTATAAGTTTCTCAAGTTTGATTAACATTTTTATAAAATCTCTATTTTATAAAAATCCTTATTTTAAAACCCTTTGTATTTTTATAACTTTCAAAAATACACTTTTATACAAAATACCCAAGTATTTCTACTAGTATTTACAAAAATCATCCTTAGACTTTATTACTTACATTTTTGACACCGAACTTTCCATACTTGTATTTTTGGACTAATAGTTTCTAAAATATCCATTTTAGTCCTCTAACTTTCAAAGTTACAACTTTAGTCCCTTAACTTCCAAAAGTTGCATTTTTCCACTCTAGCTTCCAAAGTTAACATTTTTCACTCAAAATAGTAAACTTTGAAGATTCAACTTTTTATTGGTAAGTTATTTTTGTATCAAAACACTTATGTTAGTCTTGTATTTCATGTGGAAGACTACTTATGTGTGTGTTTTATGTATTTGTCCATTTTAACAAAATATCATTCATCTAAGTAAGCTAACTTAGATTTTCCATCATCTTCATTCATGAACTTCTAATATGTTTTACCACATATTACACCATGTATGATCAAAATAAGATGATTTAAAGTTACTCTTAACATATTCAAGTTTATTCTACAATTTTAACCAAAACATCATCCTACTTAGTTTTAGATGCAAACTTTACATATTTTCAAGATTAATACATCATCATTATCAAATCCATGGTTTATTTTCATATCTTTAATCTTCCATTTTACACATGTAAAACCTATTAAAGATTATGTTCAAAACCACCTTTTAAACCCCTTCATGTACAACTTGCTTCTAAGAACACATACATGAATAATAACAATCAAAAACAAGATTAAGAAGCTTACTACTAGCACAAGGCTAGGGAAGACAAAACCTTTGATTTTGAGAGGGGTTTAGTGTGTTCTTCCTTAATGGTTAAGCTCCAAGCTTGAAACACACAATAGGGGTTTGGATGATGGATTGTTTTGAGTGATTTGGAGATGTAAAAACTTGAAAGGAGAATGTGTATGGGGGAGGGGATACTTACGGCTCCAAGAAGGAAAGAAAAGAAGAGTTTTGCCTTATTCCTTCTAATGGTTAACACATGTTTATATAATCTTATCACATGAAATCTTCCATGGATCTTGTGATCATTACTAAAGATATAAGAGATTTGATAAGTGCACAAGTGATCTTGGATGGATATGGAGAAGTGGTGGTGGCCATGGGTTTTGGGGGCAAAGGAAGAGGTTTTGTTTGCAAATCTTGGCTAAGGATTTGGATGATCCTACACTTAATCTTTATACAAGACTTTCACCCATGCAAATGCACATGCTTAGACCATGATTACTTGCTCTTTGCCTTGGATTTTTGTGGCCTATGGCCGAAATTTGTGAAGGAGGGACAAGAAAGTTGCATGCTTGTACTTACTTGTCTTACACCTTTTTGGTTTTAGTAAAGCATGCTTTGTCTCCTAGATTACTAGCTTATTATTATTAGCACATGCATGGACACCTCAAGACCTCTTTAGGCCGGCCCTTGGATGGGCTTAGGTGGGGTCCACAACTTCAAATATTTACCCAATATTTGTTAAGTTAAATCCCTCGTCGTTCGGGTGTCGTTCGGGTATTTTTCGGGTTTTAATCGCGCGTTATTCGGACATTAAAAATACCTTTAATAACCCTTAAATATAGTCTAATTTAAGCGTTGATTGGTTATTTAGGCCTTTGCCGGGTGAAATTATGAGTTATACGCGTATCGGGTGCGGTACGCGCAATTTATTCGTTACCGGGAGATTTGTACAAGACGTTTTCACTTATGGTTTTGGAGTTCCAAAACTTATTATATTTTGTGAAAATACCCTTTATTTTATATCCTGGGTGTCCGGGATCCCTTTCGTTTATTTAATTATTACCGGGTAACTGCCAACGTCCATACCGGATAGCTTATTCGCACATGATCCAATCATGTTTTATCATTAAACGTATGCATTCCTATGCACTATTTGGAAATTGCTATCTCCTAAGGCCTTGATAATTAAATCACACATAATTGCATTTAATTACATTAATCATATACTAATTACTTTGTACGGAATTACCTTATTTTTGCCGGTTGTTACACATAGGTAGAGTGGGTATGGGTGGGACCGTGGTGCTGTGGACGGTAATTCGGGCTCGACAAGTGGAGCGATGAGGGGCTGTGGGGTGATCACCCACTCTAGGGTGGACGCAACCACGATGGGCGTAGCAGGACTGGTCGTGGCGTGGGCAGTCATGCCAGCTCTACGAATCTCGGATCTGCAAGCAGAGCTACCCTCCATCACGTGCCCGGCAGATGCCGGCACATCGTGTGGCGATGGCTCGCGGAGGGAGACAGGCACTGATGGTGCCGCTGTGGCATCATTAGGGATAGGAGCAGCAGGCTCAGTATGGTCCGGGGGTGGGATGCGTGCAGGCTCAGCGGCGGGGGCAGACAATCCCAACACGGCTCGGGGTGGTGGGGCTGGATACCAAATGGACGTAGGTCCGACAATGGTAGGTCTCACGGAGGCTAAAGACTCCTCGAGGTCCATGCGACCCTCGAGATGCCTGGGCTCCAAGAGCCCAGTAAAGAAACCTCTGACCAGGGGTACCAGGGCTCTGCCCATGGGGACCTGTATAACTGGGGGGGGGGGTGGACAGGAGGATGGTCAATGTGGGCATGAGGGTCGAAAGGTGACTCTACGGTCTCAGACCTAGCCGGGGCTGGGGGAACAGGGCCTCTACACCCGATGGGAAAGTCTCGTATGGCCGGGACAGGGTGTGGTGGTAAAGAAGCAACTGGGTGTGGAACAACTGGTGGGTCAGCAAGTGGCGCATCAGCAAGCGACACGCCGGCGGCGGCGGCCGGGCAAGTGACCGATTCGGAGACAGACTCATCCATAGATGCGTCCTCCTCCTCCTCCTCACTAGGATCAGCCTCCTCAGTACCATCGCCACCCTCGTCCTCGGTGGCGGCTTCCACCTCCATAACCTCGGGTATCTGCGCATGGTCCTCTACCTCTGGATCGAGGTCAATAATCTCGGCTGGCTCGGCCAGCGGGGCATCCACGATCTGGATACTGCTATCAAAACTGGACTCCTGAACTGTGCTACTATCGGCAGACATCTCCTGGCAAAAAGAACCGTACTAATATATATTATCAATTAGAAAGTTTAGGCTTACATCTAGCACAACCTTCCAAACTTCTAACGCTAACGTAACATATATTGACAACCATGGCTAGTTCGGTCATAATCTCCCCATATACAATGTTCCTTTCTTCTTGGAAAAATTACTTTGTTGTGTTTTGTATTTTAGAAAACTTTATCCTTTGAATCAAATCCGGTTATAGTCTAGGTTTTAAACAATATTAGTTCCCTATAACCTTGGCTCTGATACCACTTCTGTCACACCACGCCAATGGCGGAAACACGTGGTGCGACGGTTCGAAGCGCATAAAGTCAAGATTAACACAAACTACAAGTAATTAAGAAAAGGGATCATTTATTTATTACGCCGAAACAAGTTTTAGGTTTACACATCACCAAATCACGTAGTCTTAATACAATAGCAGAGGTTTCCCAAATATATCTGACGTGCTTGTCGTGGTACACATCACGGTGGAGTCTTCTAGGTGCTCCCAATGGCGCTCTTGGTTGACCCATTTGCCCTTGCATTGCACCTTGTGGTGCAAATTGTTGTTGATGTTGATTCGGATGCATAGGTTGTTGTTGGTGATTTGGCCTTTGATGTTGAGCTTGCATGTTTGGAGGCCGCATTTGATTGAGTGGCGTGGGATGCTGAAACTGCAATCCTTGTGGTCTAACATGTTGCACACCAACCGGTAGTCTTGACGGGTCTTGAAATTGTAAAAGTGGTTGACTTACTTGACCCGTTTGAGCTTGCGAACCCACATATGCACCTTCTCCTCCATAGTAATAACCCTCTTCATTGTACCCACTAAACTCCTCATCATCATACCCCTCGTCATACACATCTCTTTGAAATCTTGAAGTTAGACCACCTTGAAAAGATGAATGGTAAAAACCCGATTGATTAGGTGGTTGATAAGAAGATGTGGTGTGGACAATTGTTGAACCTTGTCCTTGTGGGTGTGGGATGGTAGAAGATGATTGACCCGTAGTTGGAAAAAAATGGGAAAATGGTGGAATGGTACATGATGGATTAAAGTTAAGGTTTGGATCAAATTGGGTGGAACTCGGTTGGGTGGTATGGCTTGGTGTTTCAGGATTAGTGGACAAGTTAGGTAATGTGGTGTTGGGTGAAATGTGTGAAGAAGTAGGCATGAATGGTGAGGTCGTTTGACCCGTTGTTGGTATGTGAGGGTCTTGCATTATGTTTCTTGGGGTGAACGGTGAAGTAGGTGAATCAATGACTTTGTTTCTTCGAATCAAAACTCGGTTCTTTCTCAGTGTTCTTTCAATCTCCGGATCAAAAAAAAGTGGTGATGACTCTTGAGAGCCCCTAGTATGCATACACCTGAAGTACCTGCACACTAAACACAACCCGTGTAAACCCGAAAATAACAATTAAAACTAAAAGCTTAACACACGTTGCGCACTACTCCCCGGCAACGGCGCCAAAATTTGACGTGCTTGTCGTGGTACACGTTAAATTTCCCAATTACAACTAATGTATAGTAGTAAGAAGGTATCGAACACAGGGAGTTTGTGGAAAATGTGTAAATTCTAGTTTTGTTGAATGTCTACAATTAAACTACTTAAATAAAAAGTAAACGATTAAGATTTTGATTGTTTTGGTTTTAACTAAAATAACGACTAATTATTGATTCAAACTTAAAAGCGTTTATTCAAATTATGGAATAATGATCATTCAAGGATCCGGTTTCTTTAAACACATGTGTGAATTTCCACTAGAAAGAGTTACATAGACATAACTCATGTAAAAGCAATTGTTGTGGTAAAAAGGATCAAAGTACTCGGATTATATTAACGCGAGGTTGTTTCCCGATGACCAATTAATCAATAACCAACCCCAATCCTTCCCGTGATATCTCGGTTGTTAGCAACACCAAGAACGAACGATAAAGACTAAAAATTGGTAAATTAATCAACACACTACAATCAATTGTTCAAACATCATAATAATCAAGCAAGAATACTAAATTATCATCCTAGAAATTCAAGGAAACACACTCAAGAGTTTGAGAAAAACCTTCACCATGAATGATCACCAAAGGTTTTAGCCTAGCATGGTGTGGTGAATCATTATAACCTTCAAGTAATTGTTCATAGGAATCAAAAACACAAACCAAAGGATTGGAATTGTTCTCCAATGCTTTCTTGCAGCCAAAATCGCCCAAAGTATGATAAGAAACGTCCCAAGTGAGAAGTGATAATGATAAGTCTCCAATAATTGCACTTTAAAGAAGGAGTTACACAAGAGTGCAGGGCCACCGTACCCCTACGGTCCCACCGTAAGGGTACGGTGGGTTTCATATCTTGACGGTGGTTCAAGACTGCCATACGGTGGAAAACGTGGCCTGAGGCCACCGTAACCCTACGGCCTGGCCGTAGGGGTACGGTGGGTCTGTTGATTTCTTCATTTTTTTTTTCTTCTTCTTTTCTATCTCGTT
The DNA here is from genome assembly GCA_030844895.1 of Ambrosia x helenae. Classification (NCBI taxonomy): domain Eukaryota; kingdom Viridiplantae; phylum Streptophyta; class Magnoliopsida; order Asterales; family Asteraceae; genus Ambrosia; species Ambrosia x helenae. Next base: position 42,860,184 of record CM061233.1, read on the forward strand.
CTGATGTGGTCCGGTCCACTCCCAAGCCCGTATTTCGCCATTTTTAGCTCCTTATTACACCTGCAACCATCATAACCGTAGTTACCCAATTCCAAGCAATAACATGGATAAATGTGGATAAAATAAACATTTTAACACAATTAAAGGGTGTTCGTTGAACCACCCGTCACATCCCCACACTTACCCATTGCTTGTCCCAAGCAATCTACTACCACTTCTTTCCACAATTAGGCGATCATTTCAAAGTCAAGTTAAATGTGCAATCCTCGTACTAACCCATCCTCAACACCCCAATCAACAAACCCCTCACAATATCTCTCCTCTCGGTATCAAATAAGCTCTAGCAAAGATACGCTAGACACACAAAAGGCAAACGGGTAGTTGTACAACCATAAGCTTGTACCTAAATCAATAATCCTCCTAACATGAACATGAATATAAATCAAAGGGACTTAACGGTTGTAACTTGGCTAGGTGTGAAGGTAGGGAATAGGATATATATAAGTAGCACAAACTTTACCCGGTCTTTTATTTCAACACAAACACACACGAACAAAGAAACACTACTATATACAAACACAAACATAACTTAACTTGCTCTTTTTTTTTTTTTTTTTTTTTTTTCATGTTTCTATTTTTTCTTTTCAACATTTTTCTCAATTTCTTCTTCCCCTTTTTTTTTTTTTTTTTCAATACATCAAGAAACACTAATACATACACATACGAACACACTCAACTAAAACTTCAACTTGTAATACTAAAATAACACACTAACACTCTATTTAAGCACACAAGACCGGGTCAAGTTGGGTATTGATTTAGGGAACTAGCTAAAGGGTTAACAATCGATAGGCTTTTAGGCTCAAAGATGGGCAACTAAATGTCCAAACCCCCGCCCCTCTCACTACCTTGCTCATATTTGTAATGTATGAGGTCCAACCCCCCAAAACCCACACTCGCACTCACATGATGAGGCTACCTAATGCCCTTATCATTTTTACACTCATGTTCAATCAAGGATTCAAGCTGTATTCAGGCACAAGTTCTAGTGCACCCCCACCCGTTGCCACTCTCACAAAAGAAGAATTTATTTATTTACATGTGTGGCTTCAACTCTCACCAAGAAAAAGAAACGGGTATTAAGGGTTGCCGATGTGTCTAATGGGGGATAAATCAAGGTGTTCCAAATTTTCAACATTGCACTTGACCTCAAATTTTTTTTTTTAAAATCTCCAAAAATTTCCTCCCATCCCCACACTTGGGATGCATTGTCCCAATGCATGGTTTTGGAAAGAAACGCTCGTATACTCAAACCACAAATTTCTTTTTGTATTTTTTTTATTTTATAATTTTTTTTCATTTTTTTTTTAAAACAAAAACACACATCCAACTTCCACAACCCAAACTCACCAACAATTCACATGATTCAATACACCACCCAACCACCCAAAACCCAAGGTAAAAACACAAGCATAAACAAACAGAATATAAAACTATGTACAAGAAGCACGACCTGATCAATAGTAGCGCGGCTGCGGCGGCCCGAACACCGAAGTGAACAAATCATTCCATTCGCCAAAGCCGAATGCTCCATCACTGCTTCCTCCTTGATATGTGGGTTGCTGCTGCTGCTGAGGGTTGACCCATTGGGAATGGTGGGCTGGTGGAGTCGGATAGGAGATGCTTCCAACATATGGCGGTAGGGACCCATAATCCACCGGTGGTGGATTTGCGACTACGGGCCTCCCCGCGTGCCAATCATCATTCATTCTCATGTTCTGATCATCAATGTATCTGTGATTAATCTCCACTTGCTGAGCGTAAGCGTGTCCACGGTTCCATAATTCTTGACGATCAAAACCTTGTTGCATTCTTCGCTCCATGCTAGCTCCCATCATCGTTTGATGATTAAATAATGTTCGCTCCGACCCCGACCAAGTATCAAACACCGAGGCTGGGGGGCGTTGACTTTCAATCACCTCATTCATCGATCCCCCAAAGGCCCAACCATCCACATATGCCCTCTCGGTAAAATCATAAAATCCTCCACCATGATATCCACTTGAACTCCCTTGGCCAATATCCAAATGTCCACCCGCCGGATTGTCTTCATATTCTTCATCATCACTTGGTGGCGCTTCAGCTCCACTTTCGGGGTCATCCTCCTCACCGGGCAAAAGTGCCCGTGCATCTTTCTTTAACATCCTCCACTTTTGACCTCCACTTTTCAATTTATGATACCTTTCAGATTCAGAATACACCCAACCAGAACCCATTATTGCCAGATCAATAGGTTTAAACTTTTTCCTCTTTCTTCCTTCATCTTCATCAGTGATTGCACCTTGTTGCTTCAACAATCCAGTAATTATTCGACAGTAAGGAATGATTGTCCTATCCGCTGAATTTCTACATATCCACACATGATTCAAGACCAAGTACCGAAAAGAGAATTTCGGTCCACCGTGCATCAACGTATATAAAATAGGAACCTCAGAAAAGCGCACTTGTTCCTTATCAGCGCGTCTCGGTAATATGTTCAAGATGATGAAATTCAGCAACAGTTTAGGCTCTATCTTCTTATTTCTTCGATATAAAGTACCATGATAAGTACCCGGAAAAAATAAATCACTCAACATGTCCATCCAACGAGGATGTTTGTCCGGATTAAGCAACAATTCGTCAATGCTCAGATTCTTATATTCCTTCGCCGGTAAACTGTCAAACTTTGCAAGCCTTCGTAATGTCTCGTAAGACATTTCCACCTCTATTCCATTTACCTCACCAATCAGCTTCATCTTTGAAGGTGAATCAAATTTCGGACATCGTAGTGTCGCCATCCATTCCTCTACCTCGTCCAAAAATACCCTTCTCTCCTCTTGATCATAGCAATAAAGTGCAGCTTCCCATCCTAGCGCTTTAAACCTATCAAAAACCCCAAATGGCTCGAAATCTTTTCGGCTCACCTCTCTTTCATAGATAAAAGCCCCAACTCGATCTTGCAACTTTTTAATTTGTCATGAAATAGAGTGGGTTGCCAAATCCTTGGTTTTGCATTCAACGGTCCAGTCTTCCATTCCGGCTTTTCAGCCGGGTCTAGCCTTGGAGCCTCCGGTGCTTGAGGTGCTTGAGGTGCTTGTTCCATCTCCACATCAGATTCATTGTTTTGAGGAACATACTTTCTTCTTTTGTACTGCTGAGCCGGTTGCTTTCCCTTAGCCCTTGCAGCAGACGAGCTTGACCCAGCGGCTTCTCCCGTGCGTGCCATTTCCTATACAAAACACAACAAACAAGCAAAACAAAAACAAGCAAAACAAAACCATTAGCCAACATGACAAAACATCCCCACACTTGCTTGTTACTATGGTAGTAGATGTTATTAAACATACGCGTCCTCTTTGATTTGACAAAATTTGGGCATGACGCCTCTATAATCATAGCATTACCAAAAACTCATATTTTCCATCTCAACAACACATCTACTACCACAATATTATCAAACAACCTATTTACATATTATACCATTAACAAGCAAGTGGGTTCAAACTAGGTAAGAACAAAAACCTAAATATCTTACAATGTAGCATAAAAATTCACAAATAAGATACATACCTTGGAGTAGAAGATGTTAGAACACAAGAAAACAAGAAAACAAGAAAACCCCCAATTTATGCGATTTTTTTAGGGTTTTGATTCCGACCCCAAAAACGTGTTTTTCTTGCAATGTACCTCCCACAATCGGAATCCTTATGAAATTTAAGCCAAGATAGACCCAAAAATCATGTGATTTGGTTAAGTATTGAGGTTTAATGGATGAATTAAGGTTAGGAAGGTGTGGGTGTTCTTGGGAGATTGTGAAGAAGAAGAAGAATGAAATTAGAGGAAAAAGGTTAGGCGGGCCGGTTGCTTTAATATGATGTAACAAATTTTTTTTTTTTTTTTTTTTTTTTTTTTTTTAAAAAAAAAACATGCTGCTGCCCAGACCCCACCGTAGGGGTACGGTGTGGGCGTTGGGTTACGGTGGCCAATTGCCACTTTTCTTCACCGTATGGCAGAGGCTACTGGCCGTTGGGATTTTATGTTCACCGTAGCCCTACGGCTGGGCCGTAAGGGTACGGTGGTACCTGGGCAAATTTTTTTTTTTTTTTTTTAAATAAAAACTAGTAATTTTATAAATCTGAAAATTACCCTACCCCCTCGAAAAACCCGTGTTGTCCTCAACACAACGCAAGAACCGTTTCGTTACCGGAACGTCCCCACACTTGTTTCAAACACAGATTTCGAACACACAAAAACGAAAAAAATAAAATAAAATAAACGCTAACTATTTACACTACCAAACCTGGCCTCTCATGGTTGCACCTCTTCCACCGGGCTTAAGAAATAGCCCGCTTTATCCATCTCCAAAGCATTGATGTCACTTCCATCCAAATATGGCTTCAATCGGTGTCCATTCACCGTTTGTTGCTTGTTGGTGCTTTCATCTAATATTTCAACTTCACCGAATTTACCAATCCTGCAAACAATGTATGGACCCATCCATTTACTTTTCAGCTTACCTACAAACATCTTCAGTCTCGAGTTATACAACCGCACCTTTTGACCCACTTCAAAGGTCTTCCTTCTCAACTTTGCATCATGCACTTTCTTCAACTTATCTTTATACGCCGATGCACTTTCATAAGCCTCATCCCTTATTTCCTCCAATTCACTTAATTGCAATTTTCTCGTTCGACCCGCTTCATCATAATCTGCATTTACCGTGGTGATTGCCCAATGTGCTCGATGTGCCAACTCCATTGGCAAGTGACAACCCTTCCCATACACCATTCGATACGGTGTCGTGCCAATCGGAGTTTTGTAAGCCGTACGATATGCCCACAAGGCATCATCCAACTTTCCCGACCAATCTTTCCTATCAACTCGAACCGTCTTCATGAGAATTTCTTTAATTTGACGGTTAGAAACTTCCACTTGTCCACTTGTTTGTGGATGGTACGGGGTGGCAATCCGGTGATTTACTCCATATCTCTTCAACAATTTGCCAAAATTGAAATTCTTAAAATGGGATCCACCGTCGCTAATAATCACTCTAGGAATACCAAAACGAGAGAAAATGTTGGATTGCACAAACTTGCAAACCACTGAATGATCATTAGTCCTTGTAGCAATTGCTTCGATCCACTTCGAAACATAATCAACCGCTACCAAGATATACAAAAACCCATTAGAATTTGGAAAGGGACCCATGAAGTCAATGCCCCAAACATCAAATATTTCTACAATCAAGATTGGTTGTAGAGGCATTTCATCCCTCTTGGAGATACTTCCCATCTTTTGACAATCAATACAATTTCGGGCAAATTCACAAGCATCTTTAAATATGGTGGGCCAATAAAACCCACATGATAGAACCCGGTAACCAGTCTTGTGCCCACTAAAATGCCCCCCACAAGCGGATGAATGAGCATGTGTAAGAATATCTTTCACTTCCGATTCAGGCACACATCTTCTAATCACTTGATCGGGTCCAACTTTGAAGAGATCCGGTTCATCCCAAATGTATTGCTTTACTTGGACCATAAATTGTTGTCTTCGCTTCTTGGTCCAATGATCCGGAATGACCCCCGTGGCTAAATAGTTAACATAATGAGCAAACCACGGTGCATGACTAGTAGATGTCGCCATCAATTGCTCGTCGGGAAACCTCTCATTTATTTCCCCAAAATCATCATTCTTATCCACCGGAATCCGAGACAAATGATCCGCCACTACATTTTCGCTTCCTTTCTTGTCCCGAATTTCCACATTGAACTCTTGCAACAATAAAACCCACCGAATCAAGCGTGGTTTGGCATCTTTCTTTTCCATCAAATAACGGACCGCACTATGATCCGAGTATACCACCACTTTGCTTCCCCAAATATACGAACGAAACTTATCCAAAGCATACACCACCGCTAACAATTCTTTTTCGGTTGTGGTGTAATTCAGTTGCGCTTCGGATAAAGTTTTGCTCGCATAGTAAATCACCACCGGCTTTTTATCAACTCTTTGGCCCAAAACCGCTCCAATTGTAGTTTCACTAGCATCACACATAATCTCAAATGGCTTCGACCAATCCGGTGGTTGCAAAATAGGAGCTTTGACCAAGTGTTCCTTCAAAACAGTGAAAGCTTGCAAACATTCATTAGTAAAATCAAATGGAACATCTTTCAAAAGCAAATTACATAAAGGTTTGGTAATGACACTAAAACCTTTAATAAACCGTCTATAAAAACCCGCGTGTCCCAAGAATGACCTTACCCCTTTCACATTCTTTGGTGGTGGCAATGATGAAATAACCCGGATTTTTGCCTTATCCACCTCCATACCTCTCTCCGAAATCACATGACCTAACACAATTCCCTCTTGCACCATGAAATGGCTTTTCTCCCAACTAAGCACTAAATTTTTCTCAACACATCTTTTTAAAACTTTTTGTAACTCGTTGAGACAAGATTCAAAGCTAGTGCCAAATATTGAGAAATCATCCATAAACACTTCAAGCGACTCTCCAACCATGTCCGAGAAAATACTCATCATACATCGTTGAAAAGTAGCCGGTGCATTACACAAGCCAAATGGCATCCGCCTAAAGGCAAAAGTACCATAGGGACAAGTGAAGGTGGTCTTGTGTTGGTCATCCGAGTGAATTGCAATTTGGTTGTACCCCGAATACCCATCTAAAAAGCAATAGTATTTTTGACCCGATAATTTTTCAATAATTTGGTCAATAAAAGGAAGTGGGAAATGATCCTTAGAAGTGGCGGCATTTAATTTGCGGTAGTCAATACACACTCGCCACCCGGTTACGGGTCGAGTGGCTATTTGTTCACCACTTTCATCTTTGACTACTTGAATGCCGGACTTCTTAGGTACCACTTGAGTAGGACTTACCCAAGAGCTATCCGAAATTGGATAAATAATTCCCGCATCTAACCACTTAATTACCTCCTTTTTAACTACCTCCCTTAAGTTAGGATTCAACCGTCTTTGCGCTTCTCTTGTGGGCTTTGCATCTTCGTTGGTGATAATCTTGTGCATCACAATGGATGGACTAATTCCCTTGAGATCAGCAATCGTCCACCCAATAGCCCCCTTGTTCTCTTTCAACACTTCCAACAAAGCTTGCTCTTGAGCCATCTCCAAATTAGAGGCAATAATGACCGGTAATGTGTCATTATCCCCTAGAAAAGCATACTTCAAATGGCTTGGCAAGTCTTTCAGCTCCAACTTTGGTGGCACTTCTAATGAGGGTTTGGTGCCCGAATCAATCTCCACTGGCAAACTATCAAACTGGTGGGACCATGGTGGTCGACCCTCCTTCAAGGCTAGCACATCTTGCTTTTCTTCTTCACTCTCCAAATCAAAAGCATGTACCTTTTCAGAGAAATTACAAGCACACAGTTCCATTCCATCTTTCTCATACTCACATGGATTGCATCCCTCAATGACATCTGCCATAAAACATTCTTCAACACCGGAATCATTAGTATTGTTAGTAAAAACATTTAAACGCATTTTCCGGTTTCCAAATGTCATGTCGACCGTGCCAAATCTACAATCAATTACCGCATGTGCGGTGTTCAAAAATGGTCGACCCAATATGACATTTTGTTGTTGTTTTGACTCGGCGGATGAGTAATCCAATACCAAAAAATCAACCGGGTAATAAAATTCATCAATTTTTACAATGACATTTTGAACCATCCCCCGGGGTAACTTATGGGACAAATCGGCTAAAACAACCGTTGTCTCCACCCTAGCTAATGGACCAAAGTCATATTGATCATACAACCCACCCGGTAAAATACTCACCCCGGCTCCAAGATCTAGCAACGCCTTTGCCATTTGAAAATTACCAACTTGAATGTTTATTAATGGCGTGCCCGGATCTTGAAGCTTAGGAGGAAGCTCCCCGTTCAAAACTGCACTCACTTGACCCGTAACATTTACCCGCTTAGGCATTTTTTTCTTTTGTTGCCTCTTTTGTGTACACAATTCTTTCAAAAATTTAGCGTATGCGGGTACTTGTTTTATTGCATCAAGTAAAGGAAGATTTATTTTTACTTGTTTAAACATGTCCCACATTTCTTCTTTTTGGGGACCTCTTGATGCAATAAAATTTTTCTTACCCGGGTCAAGTAGAGCCGATGGAAATGGAACTTGATTCGGCTCATTTTCAGTTTTCTCACTCTCCCTCACTTCCGGTTTTTTAACATTTATTTCTTTTTGTAAAACCGGTGAAACTTCATCATTGTCACTTTCCTCACCCGTGACATCTTCAACCACCCCCTCGACAAAACTTGGTGACAAGTCCGCTTTAAATTCTTTCCCACTTCTTAAAACACTTACATGATTAACATTAACATTGTTACCTCGTGACGAGCCATGTGACGGATTTACCTGCGTATCGCTAGGAAGTTTGCCTTTACCTTTCTTCAACTCCGCCACATCGGTTGCCAATTGACCCATTTGAGTTGTTAATGCTTGAATGATTTTATCACGAACTTCATCCTTTTGTATTCGTGCTTCATCAAGTTGGTTTCGCCTTTGCATATCTTGTTGCATAGCTTTAAGCATCTCCATAACCTCATTTCCGCTTGACGAATCATGACCCGAATTTCGTTGTCCAGTTTGAACTTGCCCTTGATAGCCACTATTGTATCCGCCTCTATAATTCCCTTGGTTGTATTGTTGACGAGGCACAAAGTTACCTTGAGCAGCTTGAAAATTCGGGTTAGCTTGATTAGAGGCATTCCCATATCTAAAGTTGGGATGATTTCGTAACCCGGGGTGGTAAGTGTTGGAGTTCATGTCATAGTTTCTCCCACCCCCTTGAATAGCATTCACTTCTTCACTTGGTGTTTCTTGCACACCCACTCCACAAACCTCCGCCGTGTGGCCTATCTCTTGACAAGTGCTGCAAACATTATACAATTGATTAGTATTTTGCACATTACCTCCCTCAACCGCATGTACCTGTGGTCTTTGAATCACATGTCTTGCCCTTCTTGAAGATTGGGCCTTCCTTTTTGAAGTCACCGCCATTTGCTCTAAATATGCCCAATCATCTTGTTCAAAATTTGTACCAAAAGTACCATTTGTGATGGACATAAGATCCCGTGCATCCTCCGATGTCAAACCTTCATGAAAAGCATTTAACAACTCCCATAGTTGAATACCATGGTGAGGGCAATTTCGTAGCATCATGTTAAACCTCTCAAATGCTTCATGGAACATCTCTCCCGACTGTTGTTGAAAGCTTCTCAACCCCTTCCTTGCATCATTGGTCTTTTGCGAACTATAAAATTCATCCAAAAAGATTTGTTGCATATCGGCCCATGTGAAAATTGATGCGGATGGTAGAGTGTGAAACCATCTCTTTGCTTTATCTTCCAATGAGAATTGGAAAAGTACCAACTTGACATCATCCGGAGTAAATCCTTGGCCCCCAATAGTGTTGCAAATTGAATCATAAATTTCCAAATGAAAATAAGGCTCTTCCGTTGCTAGCCCCTTGAATTTTGGTAAACTTTGAAGTGCGGTTGTTCTAACTTCAAAAGTTCTTCCATTTGTGTTTTGTGGAATCACTATGGGTGATGGATTATTAGTGATGATAGGCCGAAAATGTGCCTCAATTCCCCGTACAACATCACGGTGGAGTCTTCTAGGTGCTCCCAATGGCGCTCTTGGTTGACCCATTTGCCCTTGCATTGCACCTTGTGGTGCAAATTGTTGTTGATGTTGATTCGGATGCATAGGTTGTTGTTGGTGATTTGGCCTTTGATGTTGAGCTTGCATGTTTGGAGGCCGCATTTGATTGAGTGGCGTGGGACGCTGAAACTGCAATCCTTGTGGTCTAACATGTTGCACACCAACTGGTAGTCTTGACGGGTCTTGAAATTGTAAAAGTGGTTGACTTACTTGACCCGTTTGAGCTTGCGAACCCACATATGCACCTTCTCCTCCATAGTAATAACCCTCTTCATTGTACCCACTAAACTCCTCATCATCATACCCCTCGTCATACACATCTCTTTGAAATCTTGAATTTAGACCACCTTGAAAAGATGAATGGTAAAAACCCGATTGATTAGGTGGTTGATAAGAAGATGTGGTGTGGACAATTGTTCAACCTTGTCCTTGTGGGTGTGGGATGGTAGAAGATGATTGACCCGTAGTTGGAAAAAAATGGGAAAATGGTGGAATGGTACATGATGGATTAAAGTTAAGGTTTGGATCAAATTGGGTGGAACTCGGTTGGGTGGTATGGCTTGGTGTTTCAGGATTAGTGGACAAGTTAGGTAATGTGGTGTTGGGTGAAATGTGTGAAGAAGTAGGCATGAATGGTGAGGTCGTTTGACTCGTTGTTGGTATGTGAGGGTCTTGCATTATGTTTCTTGGGGTGAACGGTGAAGTAGGTGAATCAATGACTTTGTTTCTTCGAATCAAAACTCGGTTCTTTCTCAGTGTTCTTTCAATCTCCGGATCAAACAAAAGTGGTGATGACTCTTGAGAGCCCCTAGTATGCATACACCTGAAGTACCTGCACAATAAACACAACCCGTGTAAACCCGAAAATAACAAATAAAACTAAAAGCTTAACACACGTTGTGCACTACTCCCCGGCAACGGCGCCAAAATTTGACGTGCTTGTCGTGGTACACGTTAAATTTCCCAATTACAACTAATGTATAGTAGTAAGAAGGTATCGAACACAGGGAGTTTGTGGAAAATGTGTAAATTCTAGTTTTGTTGAATGTCTACAATTAAACTACTTAAATAAAAAGTAAACGATTAAGATTTTGATTGTTTTGGTTTTAACTAAAATAACGACTAATTATTGATTCAAACTTAAAAGCGTTTCTTCAAATTATGGAATAATGATCATTCAATGATCCGGTTTCTTTAAACACATGTGTGAATTTCCACTAGAAAGAGTTACATAGACATAACTCATGTAAAAGCAATTGTTGTGGTAAAAAGGAACAAAGTACTCGGATTATATTAACGCGAGGTTGTTTCCCGATGACCAATTAATCAATAACCAACCCCAATCCTTCCCGTGATATCTCGGTTGTTAGCAACACCAAGAACGAACGATAAAGACTAAAAATTGGTAAATTAATCAACACACTACAATCAATTGTTCAAACATCATAATAATCAAGCAAGAATACTAAATTATCATCCTAGAAATTCAAGGAAACACACACAAGAGTTTCAGAAAAACCTTCACCAAGAATGATCACCGAAGGTTTTAGCCTAGCATGGTGTGGTGAATCATTATAACCTTCAAGTAATTGTTCATAGGAATCAAAAACACAAACCAAAGGATTAGAATTGTTCTCCAATTCTTTCTTGCAGCCAAAATCGCCCAAAGTATGATAAGAAACGTCCCAAGTGAGAAGTGATAATGATAAGTCTCCAATAATTGCACTTTAAAGAAGGAGTTACACAAGAGTGCAGGGGCCACCGTACCCCTACGGTCCCACCGTAAGGGTACGGTGGGTTTCATATCTTGACGGTGGTTCAAGACTGCCATACGGTGGAAAACGTGGCCTGAGGCCACCGTAACCCTACGGCCTGGCCGTAGGGGTACGGTGGGTCTGTTGATTTCTTCATTTTTTTTCTTCTTCTTTTCTATCTCGTTCCGATGCGGTCCGGTCCACTCCCAAGCCCGTATTTCGCCATTTTTAGCTCCTTATTACACCTGCAACCATCATAACCGTAGTTACCCAATTCCAAGCAACAACATGGATAAATGTGGATAAAATAAACATTTTAACACTATTAAAGGGTGTTCGTTGAACCACCCGTCAATATCCCAACACCATGGGAAATAAAGGCGAAACCCCTCCAAAGTATCCGACGCATGAGAGAGATCCCCCGCCCTAACCAGCCATGCAACCCTTCATCAATCAATTACCTGAAAGATATGTTAAAAATCGTCAATATATAAATATTGGTGAGTTCACAGGTTTTAGTTTCCAAAACTTTACTTTTGGGAAATAACACATGTTGTGACCATTATAGGAGTTTCAAGTTCCTACAATCTACTTGAGCCCATAACCAAACCAAGACTAATAATCATGCCCCGCTCCAAGTCATTTCTCGGAATCTAACGACTTAATTTCAGAATACGTGCACCCCAGGCATACGCCGATGCATAATCGACGCTATCGATTAGGGGTGGGCCTTGTCAGTCACCAATAGTACTATCCAAATATTCCTTCGGTTTCATTTCCCTAAATTAATGGTTACAGAAGAGAGGACTCAACCCCGAGTGGCGATAACTACTCAAGTAATTTATCCTGTCGCACATTTTCCTAACATATCTTTCCCCAGAAAACGTAAAATAGTTTAAAATGGGGCCGTGAAACTCACCTCAACGAGTGTACAAGCCTGAATAGAGAATAGTTCGTCCGAGGTCAACACCTACAAACGTCCTAGATGTATAAGTCACTAAACCTATAGTGCGTGTGTTTCGGCAAGTTTTACGTCCAACTCCCAAACCACGATTTAATCCAATTCCCCCTTTAATTAAACATGTATCCTAGGTCCATTGGTGATGGATTACCCTTTTTACAAGTTACACTTATATTTTCATGAATATTTCTTAACTTGTATAATATTATCCTCGACTCAACTCACTTAACATATAATTATTTTCCCATTAAATAATTATATTTAAGATCTCGTCGTTCGATATAATATTTTAACACTCAACTCAACTCATTTTACCATATATTTATTTTCCCATGTAAATAAATATACTAAGATTTTGTCGATCGATAATGTATTTTCTACGCTCGACTCGACTCTCCATGCCGTATATTTACTTTCCCATTAAATAAACATACTAGGATCTCGTCGATTCGATAATATATATTTTTTATGGTCAAGTCCATACGCTTGTTTTAATGTTTAATCGTTAGATTATTTACGTCATTTTTCTCCCACGAATAATTTGCAACACTTAGGAAAGTGTTATGTATTTTTCATCCGAATTATATATTTTAAATCCATTAAAACATATGTTCTTATTTTCTCCTTAGACGTAATAATACAAATACTTATTTGTTCGTTTATACGTCTTAGTCCGTTAACACGTCCAAATCCAATTACTTAACACACACATATATATATATATATATATATATATTAATATATATATTGTTAATTTTTCCAAGTTTCAACAATATATGTATTCTTGAAATTAATCCCTTTTTAATTCCTACATATATTCCTTGGAAGTTTTATAAACACATTTGTATTTTTATTACCAAGACTTGGTTACTTATATATAAAAATGCTCCAACACTTTTATATTCCCATTTATATAAAAGTGTTCATTTTTATATAAGTTTCCACCAAGCTTTTATTTTATCTAACATTTTTATAAAAACCTTTGTTTTTATATATTTCCATATGTTAGAAAATCTATTTTTTATAAAACTCCATTTTATAAAAATACATTTTTATACAAGATACATATGTATATTTGCTATTAGTTACCAAGTTCACCTTGAAAAGTTAACATTTTACACTTTTGACACTAAACTTTCCATAGTTATATTTTTAGATACAAGTTTCTAAAAATATCATTTTAAGTCCCTCAACTTTTAAAGTCACTAAAATAGTCCTTTAACTTATAAAAGTTACATTTTTCCATTCTATCTTTCAAGATTAACAATTTTCTACTAAACTAGTGGACTTTATTTTTCCATCATTGTCATGTTAGTTTATTTTTATGTTCTTACACTTTTAATAGTCTTTACTCATCTCATTAAGGATACTAATAGGTGTAATTAGCGTATTTTGTCCAACATGTCCAATTTACATTTTTCAAGTGTGTAGACTTTGAAGATGTAAAATTTGTGTAACTTGTTTTCTAACAACATCAACACTATACATAGTCTTAGATGCTTATGTTAAGATGATTAAAACAACATTTAACTTTATTCTAGTTCAAATAACAAGTTATGTTTAGATCACCATTTTCTTTAAGTCTTTATGAACTTTATAAAACTACAAGAATAATACACATCCATCACCAAATTTTCGGCCCATACACACCATTTTAACATCATTTTAGTCTTTAAAATCATCTGTTTTATCATGTAAAGCTTTATCAAGTTAACCCCTTGTACAACTTGCTTCTAGCTAATAAACATAAAATTTTAAAGAGAAGAACAAGATCAAGAATACTTACAACTAGCACAAGGCTAGGGAAGCTAAAAATGCTTGATTTTGATAGAGTTTAGTGTGTTCTTCCTATGTGGTCAAGCTCCAAGCTTGAAACACACAATGGGGGCTTGGAAGATGGATGTTTTGTGAAGGAATTTGAAGTGTTTAAACTTGAAAGAAGTCTGTGTGTGGGTGCTTGCTTGTTTACGGCCAAGAAAAAAGGAGAAAGAAGAGCTTTTGTTTTGTTTTCTCAAGTATAATGTCACATGATCTCTTATAATCCTTATATGATCTCCCAAAGATCACATACAATCCAATTTGGATTTCAATCCCTTAAAACATGGATTTCTTTGTACTAGATGATCTTGGAATGATCCTTGGAGGGTGTTTTGGGCCGAGAGTTTTTAAGCAAAAGGAGAGGATTGCATAGATCTTGTAAGGACATAATCTCCATATAATATCATGATCACATCTACACCATGCTCTCCAATATCCATCTTAGATTATTTGGAACAAAAAGTAAGATTTTTTAGCATGGGGGGGGGGGGGGTAGGGCCGTTTTTTTTTTCGGGGGGGGGGGGGTGTTCTAGTGGGGTCTACAACATAAAATACTTGCTAACTAATATGTTATACTTTATACTTAGCGTTCGGGGTTCGTTCGGGTATTAATCGGATTTTAATCACGCGTTATTTGGATAATATAATAGCCTCTAATAACCCTTAAACATAGCCTAGTTTAAGTGTTAGTAGGTTAATTAGGTTCTTGTTGGATGAAATTATAAGTTATACGCGTACCGGGTGCGGTACGCGCACTTTATTCGTTACCGGGAGATTTGTATTTAAAGTTTTCACTTATGGTTTTGGAGTTCCAAAACACATTATATTTTGTGAAAATACCCTTTATTTTATATCCTGGGTGTCCGAGATCCTTTTCGTTTATTTTATTTTTACCGGGTAATCACCAACGTCCATACCAGACAAGTTTATTCGCACATGATCCTATCATGCTTCATCATTAAACGTGTGCATTCCTATGCATCTTATGGGGAATTTACTATTCTCTAAGGCATCAGTTAAACAATTAACACGAATTTGCGCTTAATTACGTTAAGTACACATTAATTAATTTTACGGATTTACCTTAATTTTGCCGGTTGTTACACATTCAATCACGGTGGGGTAGCAAATCAAAATGAAAAAATCACATTGGTCAGAAATCCATAATAGAGTCCGACCACAACAACCGAATTGATTATCTTCATGCATAAGGATACTAGATTACCTAGTAGAAAAGACTTCAAAATCATCACAAACCTCCCCTTTTCTTTTCTTTTCTATTGCAATTTCTGGATTATTATATGATGATTTTGAAACTTTCCATATATAGAAAAGAAATAGAAAGAGATAGACTAGAATTGACATCTGTTATGTTAATAACACCAACAGGATATTAAATGAATGGAATTGGGATATGGATGGAATATAATGAAATAGAGCCACTATGAGGTTCCATGTGAAATGATGCATGGAGGGGAGCCACTACGAAGAAGTTCCGGGAGTTATGAAGGAAGCTTTGAGCTCATATTGGTCATGGGTTGAGAACGGAAATGGAACTCTATGAGATCGAATCTCCCGTTGTTCCTCAGTAGCTCAGTGGTAGAGCGGTCGTCTGTTAACCGATTGGTCGTAGGTTCTAATCCTACTTGAGGAGATTTGAAAATCACCGTCTCATAGAGTTCAGTGGCATGTTCGGTCCTCTTGAAACGATCATCCCCTATTTCTATGTTATCCACTTTTTCAATAAAAAAATCCGAGTAGCAATGCTAATCCAACGAACCCATCATTTGAATCAACAAGTAAAATAGAAAACCAACGGGACGAAAATAAATAGAGCTGCTTATCACGATGAATTATATTTTCTCGATACAATATTGTCAATTATAAGGTTAATAAAAGAATACGATGGAAAAAATACAAGAACTAAAATTGGTATAGTTAGTCGTCATCGGTATGATTCTTTGATGGAAAATATCGGAGAGAGGCTCGATCAAAAATGATTCGAAGTGTTGTCTATGGATAAAATTAAAATAAATAGTAAAGAAATCCATAAAATAAATTAGTCTATAATTTAACTCATAGTCATTTTTATTTAGCTTCCTTCCTGAAAAAAAAAATCATTTGTACTCATAACTCAAGTTCAATAATTCTCAAATATCTTAAAGAAATTAAGATTTTAAGAAATTAATATTTTTCTTTTTTTTTTGAGTGGTCGTTAACCCCCCCCTCGTCTCATTTCATGTAACACCCCGAGGTGTTACGGGTCTCTTAAACGGGCCGGGTCGTACCCGACCACCCGATTACTTAATAAAATATTTAAGTTCGAATCTCGCGATCAACCGATTATATAGATAATAATTATTGAATTTTTATTATCTCAGTTAAACACTCCTTATCTGCTATTAAATCGCTACTAAACATTCCTTATTTTGTTGCTATACCCGTTACCAAACACCCGAGTCCCAACTATTATCCCCATTGCCAAACACCCTCTATTTAAATTCTATTATAAAACCACCCTTCTCTTTATCTCTCGCTCTCTCTCTCTCTCTTCTGGATATCATCAATTGCATACACACATATATGTGTGTTTATGGCAGCCGACCAGCAGCAGCAACCGGACAGCCATGGCGGCCGTCGCCGCCTCCGCTGCTGTCTCCGGTCACCCTCTCCGGCCACCGCCGCCCTGCACCTTCTTCTCCGGTACCAAATACCGAGAACGGGTCCGATACCCGGTTCTATGCCACTTCTGGTCACGCTCCGGCATGTGTCCGGTTATGATAGGATTTGGAATAAGAACCCAAAAGGTATAATCTTAACAGTTATTATATATTTTGGTATTACTATTTGATACCTGAGTATAATACTGTTTCCATGATTATTGCGAGGTACCGTTAACCGTATCGGGAATTCGAGCCAGATACCGAGTCAACTCAGTGACTCGGTCAACACCCGGAATAGAACCCGGTCCAATAACTAGACGAGGAATAGTATTAGAATTATACGAATATATATATATATATAATACGGGAACGTACGGACTTGATAATAATAATAAGAGAATAATAAACATATATAAAATATATATGTTTATATATATAAGATTCGATATATAAAACGATATATTAGACTCGGGTTAATAATAATATGCTCTGCCGAACCATCATCCGGGTAAGTTCGTGTCTAGAGTTCTTTAGGTTCGTGTGCCAAGCTGTAATGGCCAGCTTTATTACTTTTGTATGCCAAGCTGTAATGGCCAGCTAGATTTAGGATGTCCGTGTCGTGTCAATAATAAACCCCGAGTTTAGGACTATCTAATATATACCGAATTCTATTTGTATAAATTGTATATATGATATATATCCTAAATATTACAATCTAACATGTCCCACGCGTAACACGTATCGATATATATATATGAAATATAATTGTAATAAGAAGATTAGCTAGAGATTATACGCAAACCTGTGAGTATCGTGAACTCCCCACTTTTACTGTTTTATTAAGCGTTTTCGGGGGAATACATGTCATTTATAAGAAAACATAATAATGCTTTACATAATAAATTTTTTATAATAAAAGAAATATAATAGAAAAGGGGATAATAGAAACGACAAGGACAGTACTGACCGGTATATCGCCATTTCCTTTCTTGTCCGACTAGAGGACAAGAACCAGTCTTACCCGAGTAGAGGGTAGGAATAATTATATTTACCACAAGCAGAGTGGTACCATCGATAGGAATGGCAACTAATAGAATATAATCGGAATAATATATTAGAATTGACATATAATCGAATTGATATAATAGAATATATTTTCCCCTTCAGAATTATAACTGTAAAGCATGTTTATAAATGAATGTTTTATATAAAAGAATTATCAATAAACGCACTGGCCATTCACTTTATAAAATACACGACCTCACCAACTTTATGTTGACAGAAACTATTTTTGGCATGTGTTCAGGTAACCCAACAGATATGATGACGTGGATCCTGGAAGACTAAAGACTGTTATTATCCTGAATTCCGCTGCGTAGCTCCGATAACTCGACCCGACGACCTGGCACCGACAGCCAGGGTCGTTACAGGTGGTATCAGAGCGGCGCTTAATGACAGTCTTGAAGTCTTTACTAATCCAGGATCTACCAGAAATGTCTTTTAAAAGAAATTTTGATTAGAAATATATATAAAGTGAAAGAATATTAGACGATAAAATGTTTGGGTACCTAAATGCCAAACTATTATAAAGTTGGTGAGAACCATAACAGTATACTAGAAATTAAAACGAATCCATTACAGGATATTACTAGAATGATTTTGTGGGGTAAATTGACAATTATGTACACAATTGTGAATTTATATGCAAATTTAATTTCTGGGAAATCTTACAGGATATTAAGGCTATAAGAAATGAGAAATAATACAGAACAGAAACCAGATATATTAAAAGAAATCAGAAAATAAATTCCGATATAAATAAGAAATGACAGAAATTATAGAAGTATATATATATATATAAATAGATATAAAAATTACAAAATCATTCCTTGATAATTTAATCGACTTGTACGAGAGTTTAGAAATCGTATTTCACTCTCTAGAAAAACTCGTCGATTTATAATCATTCGTCGCATATTCCAGAAATTTTGTATAAATTATTGAATTATTCCAGTCCTAGTAACTATTCAGATCGTTAACCTTATGATCATTCCAATATTTATAAATAGAATACGAGTATTACGCTCCAACTTTAACATTCCTATGATCGAGTTTTCAGAAATATTATTTTACTCCGTAAATTCCGAAATTTTTATAAAATCCGATATGCTAGAAACATATAAATATTGTGTTTCTAAACAATTTCCCTCGATTATTTAATTAAAGATCAAATATATTCCGCAATTATTTACATTGTTTTAAATCTTTTTAGTATAATTTTGGAAGTTTATTGAATATATTTTTAGTCATTACTATTTTTACATTAAACCAGTATTTCAGTTTTGAGTAAAAATATATATAAATACCCCTCCGTTTAAAATTTTTAATAGACGCTTTATTCAAATTTATAGGTCGAGAAAATCTGTCAATACTATAATTTTCTTATTATCAAACTAAGTATTGATATTCTTTATATTATTGAAAAACCCCAGAATTTGTTTCAAGTTTACCCGGAATTATTCGTTTAACAGTAAATTTTTGACATCAACGTTTTGAAAAATCTATTTTGTTTTATCAATCCATAATAAGAAACTTGTTTATTAAAAATTTAAGAATTCCGACATTATGAAAAATTTCTACCATTATTCTTTTGAACCGTTAATTTCATTTTCGAAAACGGATACCATTACGCAACTCGAACTAGTATTGTTATTATAAATCCTCCCTAAAAGTTTTTATATGAAAAACCACGGCCGTATTATTTTGCCCGAACCTATTTCACTTCATAGTTAGTATCATTTTCGTAAAAGATCTTTAATCGAATCTAAATCCGTATATAAGTTAATAGTATTTTCAGCACGATTCTATATCTATATTCAATCGTATAACTTCCTTGATATTTTATCTTGATATGAACGATGAGTATTATATATTACGTTTAATAATCTAAATCTATCTTTGTGTATATATAGAAATTTCGGTTATGTATCATCTTCAATCCTTTCTAGAGTTAAATAATATTTTGAACGGAAATATTATTATCTCGAATTCACGCGACAAAAATAATTTGAATATATCTGAAGAAACCGAACTCTTATTCGCTCGATTATACGACAATATAAATACCGTCTTAATCCTATGACTCGAACGAGTCAGGGATATTAAAAAGATTGGATTGTTATATTGAATATCTTCTGACACGAACAAATTCTTGAACGATTGACAGTCTATTTCGTTAGACTCATATCAACATGTTTCCTTCCAGAATATATAATTTCGAATCTAAGAGAAAATAAAGAAAAGAATACCAGAATAATATGTGAAGGACACATACCAATTGTGATTAAGATAAACAAATACTGGAATGTTTGGTGAGGTGAAATAGTAATTATGATCGCGACATAATTATGAATGTCATAGGCACATGAACATTCGAGTAGGAATTTATCAAGATCACAGTTTGTCTGTGTCATGAGCATATGAAAAGAAATAATAATGAGAAGAAATATATATTCGAACCATCAGTGTATCATATGTGGAGAATACGACCACAGAACTGGCAATCTAGTTGAAATTCTTCGTGAAATACGACTAAGAATATGTTCGCATAATTAAAACCATCGATTGGTTAAATTCTACGAATCATAGAAATTAGTATATTGATTTTTGATTGTCAACCGAAGATAGTTGTATGTCCTTTGTGCAATTCCTGTGGCAAAAGATATCCGGACCCTTACGGAAGGTATATCCGGACATTTGCCACTAAGCCATCTTTGAAAGGATATATACTACTATGAACAAATCTTCGCAGTCACTTCTGTATAAAAACTCGCGAGAGTTATAATACGATCAAACTGGTAAAACGGTCAAGTGTTACCAAGTTGAAAATCACGAATAAGAAGTGATGAAAGATTTGTTAAATCCTTATAATATAACCGATAGAAATTTATATGGATTCGAGAACCGGAAATGGTAGAATCCAACGAATTATTAAAAGAAATAATTTATCAAATATATCGAAATACGATTAAATACCAATTGGAATCGCGCAGAGATTCGCAAGGTATAATTGAAGTGAAAACGAAAAATGAATATAATTATGCTCATTTTTCCAGTGAAACTCTCCGGCCAAGGAATGACGAATTTCCTGTTCCAAGTTAAAAGTCGTGAGAGATAAATTAAGAAATCACTGTTCTGGCAAGAACTATCTATACGAATATCCCGATGAAATAAGCCTCGCTTATAATCAGTTGGATTAAAAAGATATAATATATTGTCTATATATAAGTTTATCAGAAAGTGTTTTCAGACACTGAAAGTATACACTTTAATCAAATATATAAATAAGAAAGAATTATTCCAAGCAAGTATATATTATAGAAATGACATATTTATAGTGTCTACTATACATGATTATCAGTATTCGCTTGGATATAAAAGAATATAAATTGACAATAAAAAGAATTATAATTTGAAAAGACATCCAATATGTCTAAATAATAAAAAGGCATTGGAAATGCCAGATATCACGAGAAGGCAAATAAAGTGCCAAATATTACCAGAAGGCATCCGATATGCCAGAAGAAATTATTATCCGAATAAATATATATATAAAGAGAAATTACCCGATAAAAATATAAGTCGTAAGAAGAACGACTAAAGAATATTTTACGAAAAGTAATTATAGGATATTTTACCGAGAGTGCCAACGAATCCCGAAATAGAATTAAGAAAGAATTTTATAAAAATAGTTAATGCAATAAGTATTTGAATTTTGAATGATAATCATGATTTTGAGAAAGAATAAGTGACGCATTAGAATCTTAAGTCAAAGAAAGGTTAGCGATAAATAATGCAGTCAATCATCAATGAAATAGTCGGTAAGATTATTATAGATGATTTAAGAAAAATCTCCAAGAACCAATTTCAGTAGGTCAAGGTAATGAAAAGAAATTGTTGAAACCGTGTAGTTCAACAAGTTCAATTAGTCTTTTCAGGTACCTTTAGACTCCGAATAAGATACGTCTAATGATCTGAGAAACCTCCTAAGTATATCCACGAATAGAGATAACCCAGAGATCAACTATATTACACCGATATAGATAGAACTTAATGAATAGAATTTGTAAGAAATAATCTGATAGTTACTAGAAATCATTACTACTCCCTTAAGATCAGAATTACAATGATGGTGAATTCTAAAGTTCGAATAAAAGAGGTAGTAGCTCGGATCCCATCCAAGTCATGATAATGAAGGGACTTCCGTATCTATCTCCTAAGAACTATATAGAATCCATCATTGTAAATAAATCCGAATATCAAACGATGAGAATATCGTATTGATTTGAGACTCTAGAAATGTTTGCTGGAAGTTTGTAAATCTTTCAGAAGAAAAACGATTAGAATCTCAAAGTATTTATATAGAAATAATATTCGGTCTACTTCTCATCTTAATGAGGAAAATATAAAAAGAATATTATAGAAAATATCAATCTATACTAAGAGCCTTTAATAGTCATACCAGAAAAATACAGATAATCCATGTATCTGAATTAATATGACTATAGCAAGAAAGGTTAAAACGTGATTAACAGAATGATCAAGCTGTAGTCTTACAGATTGACATTTCTAATTAATTATAGCATTAGATTGATATCAAATTGATTTTCTCGTAAACCAATAGAACTTATCATGTCTCGTTGACAAGTATTTTGGTTCTAATTGTTACATCCTTATAGATTAAGGGTGTAAAGGACAAGATCACTCAAATTTCAGGGACGAAATTTTCTAAGGGGGGGGGGAGATTGTAACACCCCGAGGTGTTACGGGTCTCTTAAACAGGTCGGGTCGTACCCGACCACCCGATTACTTAATAAAATATTTAAGTTCGAATCTCGCGATCAACCGTTTCAACCGATTATATAGATAATAATTATTGAATTTTTATTATCTCGGTTAAACGCTCCTTATCTGCTATTAAATCGCTACTAAACATTCCTTATTTTGTTGTTATACCAGTTACCAAACACCCGAGTCCCAGCTATTATCCCCATTGCCAAACACCCTCTATTTAAATTCTATTATAAAACCACCCTTCTCTTTATCTCTCGCTCTCTCTCTTCTGGATATCATCAATTGCATACACACATATGTGTGTGTTTATGGCAGCCGACCAGCAGCAGCAACCGGACAGCCATGGCGGCCGTCGCCGCCTCCGCTGCTGTCTCCGGTCACCCTCTCCGGCCACCGCCGCCCTGCACCTTCTTCTCCGGTACCAAATACGGAGAACGGGTCCGATACCCGGTTCTATACCACTTCTGGTCACGCTCCGGCATGTGTCCGGTTATGATAGGATTCGGAATAAGAACCCGAAAGGTATAATCTTAACAGTTATTATATATATTTTGGTATTACTATTTGATACCTGAGTATAATACTGTTTCCATGATTATTGCGAGGTACCGTTAACCGTATCGGGAATTCGAGCCAGATACCGAGTCAACTCAGTGACTCGGTCAACACCCGGAATAGAACCCGGTCCAATAACTAGACGAGGAATAGTATTAGAATTATACGAATATATATATATATATAATACGGGAACGTACGGACTTGATAATAATAATAAGAGAATAATAAACATATATAAAATATATATGTTTATATATATAAGATTCGATATATAAAACGATATATTAGACTCGGGTTAATAATAATATGCTCTGCCGAACCATCATCCGGGTAAGTTCGTGTCTAGAGTTCTTTAGGTTCGTGTGCCAAGCTGTAATGGCCAGCTTTATTACTTTTGTATGCCAAGCTGTAATGGCCAGCTAGATTTAGGATGTCCGTGTCGTGTCAATAATAAACCCCGAGTTTAGGACTATCTAATATATACCGAATTCTATTTGTATAAATTGTATATATGATATATATCCTAAATATTACAATCTAACATGTCCCACGCGTAACACGTATCGATATATATATATGAAATATAATTGTAATAAGAAGATTAGCTAGAGATTATACGCAAACCTGTGAGTATCGTGAACTCCCCACTTTTACTGTTTTATTAAGCGTTTTCGGGGGAATACATGTCATTTATAAGAAAACATAATAATGCTTTACATAATAAATTTTTTATAATAAAAGAAATATAATAGAAAAGGGGATAATAGAAACGACAAGGACAGTACTGACCGGTATATCGCCATTTCCTTTCTTGTCCGACTAGAGGACAAGAACCAGTCTTACCCGAGTAGAGGGTAGGAATAATTATATTTACCACAAGCAGAGTGGTACCATCGATAGGAATGGCAACTAATAGAATATAATCGGAATAATATATTAGAATTGACATATAATCGAATTGATATAATAGAATATATTTTCCCCTTCAGAATTATAACTGTAAAGCATGTTTATAAATGAATGTTTTATATAAAAGAATTATCAATAAACGCACTGGCCATTCACTTTATAAAATACACGACCTCACCAACTTTATGTTGACAGAAACTATTTTTGGCATGTGTTCAGGTAACCCAACAGATATGATGACGTGGATCCTGGAAGACTAAAGACTGTTATTATCCTGAATTCCGCTGCGTAGCTCCGATAACTCGACCCGACGACCTGGCACCGACAGCCAGGGTCGTTACAGGTGGTATCAGAGCGGCGCTTAATGACAGTCTTGAAGTCTTTACTAATCCAGGATCTACCAGAAATGTCTTTTAAAAGAAATTTTGATTAGAAATATATATAAAGTGAAAGAATATTAGACGATAAAATGTTTGGGTACCTAAATGCCAAACTATTATAAAGTTGGTGAGAACCATAACAGTATACTAGAAATTAAAACGAATCCATTACAGGATATTACTAGAATGATTTTGTGGGGTAAATTGACAATTATGTACACAATTGTGAATTTATATGCAAATTTAATTTCTGGGAAATCTTACAGGATATTAAGGCTATAAGAAATGAGAAATAATACAGAACAGAAACCAGATATATTAAAAGAAATCAGAAAATAAATTCCGATATAAATAAGAAATGACAGAAATTATAGAAGTATATATATATATATATATATAAATAGATATAAAAATTACAAAATCATTCCTTGATAATTTAATCGACTTGTACGAGAGTTTAGAAATCGTATTTCACTCTCTAGAAAAACTCGTCGATTTATAATCATTCGTCGCATATTCCAGAAATTTTGTATAAATTATTGAATTATTCCAGTCCTAGTAACTATTCAGATCGTTAACCTTATGATCATTCCAATATTTATAAATAGAATACGAGTATTACGCTCCAACTTTAACATTCCTATGATCGAGTTTTCAGAAATATTATTTTACTCCGTAAATTCCGAAATTTTTATAAAATCCGATATGCTAGAAACATATAAATATTGTGTTTCTAAACAATTTCCCTCGATTATTTAATTAAAGATCAAATATATTCCGCAATTATTTACATTGTTTTAAATCTTTTTAGTATAATTTTGGAAGTTTATTGAATATATTTTTAGTCATTACTATTTTTACATTAAACCAGTATTTCAGTTTTGAGTAAAAATATATATAAATACCCCTCCGTTTAAAATTTTTAATAGACGCTTTATTCAAATTTATAGGTCGAGAAAATCTGTCAATACTATAATTTTCTTATTATCAAACTAAGTATTGATATTCTTTATATTATTGAAAAACCCCAGAATTTGTTTCAAGTTTACCCGGAATTATTCGTTTAACAGTAAATTTTTGACATCAACGTTTTGAAAAATCTATTTTGTTTTATCAATCCATAATAAGAAACTTGTTTATTAAAAATTTAAGAATTCCGACATTATGAAAAATTTCTACCATTATTCTTTTGAACCGTTAATTTCATTTTCGAAAACGGATACCATTACGCAACTCGAACTAGTATTGTTATTATAAATCCTCCCTAAAAGTTTTTATATGAAAAACCACGGCCGTATTATTTTGCCCGAACCTATTTCACTTCATAGTTAGTATCATTTTCGTAAAAGATCTTTAATCGAATCTAAATCCGTATATAAGTTAATAGTATTTTCAGCACGATTCTATATCTATATTCAATCGTATAACTTCCTTGATATTTTATCTTGATATGAACGATGAGTATTATATATTACGTTTAATAATCTAAATCTATCTTTGTGTATATATAGAAATTTCGGTTATGTATCATCTTCAATCCTTTCTAGAGTTAAATAATATTTTGAACGGAAATATTATTATCTCGAATTCACGCGACAAAAATAATTTGAATATATCTGAAGAAACCGAACTCTTATTCGCTCGATTATACGACAATATAAATACCGTCTTAATCCTATGACTCGAACGAGTCAGGGATATTAAAAAGATTGGATTGTTATATTGAATATCTTCTGACACGAACAAATTCTTGAACGATTGACAGTCTATTTCGTTAGACTCATATCAACATGTTTCCTTCCAGAATATATAATTTCGAATCTAAGAGAAAATAAAGAAAAGAATACCAGAATAATATGTGAAGGACACATACCAATTGTGATTAAGATAAACAAATACTGGAATGTTTGGTGAGGTGAAATAGTAATTATGATCGCGACATAATTATGAATGTCATAGGCACATGAACATTCGAGTAGGAATTTATCAAGATCACAGTTTGTCTGTGTCATGAGCATATGAAAAGAAATAATAATGAGAAGAAATATATATTCGAACCATCAGTGTATCATATGTGGAGAATACGACCACAGAACTGGCAATCTAGTTGAAATTCTTCGTGAAATACGACTAAGAATATGTTCGCATAATTAAAACCATCGATTGGTTAAATTCTACGAATCATAGAAATTAGTATATTGATTTTTGATTGTCAACCGAAGATAGTTGTATGTCCTTTGTGCAATTCCTGTGGCAAAAGATATCCGGACCCTTACGGAAGGTATATCCGGACATTTGCCACTAAGCCATCTTTGAAAGGATATATACTACTATGAACAAATCTTCGCAGTCACTTCTGTATAAAAACTCGCGAGAGTTATAATACGATCAAACTGGTAAAACGGTCAAGTGTTACCAAGTTGAAAATCACGAATAAGAAGTGATGAAAGATTTGTTAAATCCTTATAATATAACCGATAGAAATTTATATGGATTCGAGAACCGGAAATGGTAGAATCCAACGAATTATTAAAAGAAATAATTTATCAAATATATCGAAATACGATTAAATACCAATTGGAATCGCGCAGAGATTCGCAAGGTATAATTGAAGTGAAAACGAAAAATGAATATAATTATGCTCATTTTTCCAGTGAAACTCTCCGGCCAAGGAATGACGAATTTCCTGTTCCAAGTTAAAAGTCGTGAGAGATAAATTAAGAAATCACTGTTCTGGCAAGAACTATCTATACGAATATCCCGATGAAATAAGCCTCGCTTATAATCAGTTGGATTAAAAAGATATAATATATTGTCTATATATAAGTTTATCAGAAAGTGTTTTCAGACACTGAAAGTATACACTTTAATCAAATATATAAATAAGAAAGAATTATTCCAAGCAAGTATATATTATAGAAATGACATATTTATAGTGTCTACTATACATGATTATCAGTATTCGCTTGGATATAAAAGAATATAAATTGACAATAAAAAGAATTATAATTTGAAAAGACATCCAATATGTCTAAATAATAAAAAGGCATTGGAAATGCCAGATATCACGAGAAGGCAAATAAAGTGCCAAATATTACCAGAAGGCATCCGATATGCCAGAAGAAATTATTATCCGAATAAATATATATATAAAGAGAAATTACCCGATAAAAATATAAGTCGTAAGAAGAACGACTAAAGAATATTTTACGAAAAGTAATTATAGGATATTTTACCGAGAGTGCCAACGAATCCCGAAATAGAATTAAGAAAGAATTTTATAAAAATAGTTAATGCAATAAGTATTTGAATTTTGAATGATAATCATGATTTTGAGAAAGAATAAGTGACGCATTAGAATCTTAAGTCAAAGAAAGGTTAGCGATAAATAATGCAGTCAATCATCAATGAAATAGTCGGTAAGATTATTATAGATGATTTAAGAAAAATCTCCAAGAACCAATTTCAGTAGGTCAAGGTAATGAAAAGAAATTGTTGAAACCGTGTAGTTCAACAAGTTCAATTAGTCTTTTCAGGTACCTTTAGACTCCGAATAAGATACGTCTAATGATCTGAGAAACCTCCTAAGTATATCCACGAATAGAGATAACCCAGAGATCAACTATATTACACCGATATAGATAGAACTTAATGAATAGAATTTGTAAGAAATAATCTGATAGTTACTAAAAATCATTACTACTCCCTTAAGATCAGAATTACAATGATGGTGAATTCTAAAGTTCGAATAAAAGAGGTAGTAGCTCGGATCCCATCCAAGTCATGATAATGAAGGGACTTCCGTATCTATCTCCTAAGAACTATATAGAATCCATCATTGTAAATAAATCCGAATATCAAACGATGAGAATATCGTATTGATTTGAGACTCTAGAAATGTTTGCTGGAAGTTTGTAAATCTTTCAGAAGAAAAACGATTAGAATCTCAAAGTATTTATATAGAAATAATATTCGGTCTACTTCTCATCTTAATGAGGAAAATATAAAAAGAATATTATAGAAAATATCAATCTATACTAAGAGCCTTTAATAGTCATACCAGAAAAATACAGATAATCCATGTATCTGAATTAATATGACTATAGCAAGAAAGGTTTAAAACGTGATTAACAGAATGATCAAGCTGTAGTCTTACAGATTGACATTTCTAATTAATTATAGCATTAGATTGATATCAAATTGATTTTCTCGTAAACCAATAGAACTTATCATGTCTCGTTGACAAGTATTTTGGTTCTAATTGTTACATCCTTATAGATTAAGGGTGTAAAGGACAAGATCACTCAAATTTCAGGGACGAAATTTTCTAAGGGGGGGGGGGGAGATTGTAACACCCCGAGGTGTTACGGGTCTCTTAAACAGGTCGGGTCGTACCCGACCACCCGATTACTTAATAAAATATTTAAGTTCGAATCTCGCGATCAACCGTTTCAACCGATTATATAGATAATAATTATTGAATTTTTATTATCTCGGTTAAACGCTCCTTATCTGCTATTAAATCGCTACTAAACATTCCTTATTTTGTTGTTATACCAGTTACCAAACACCCGAGTCCCAGCTATTATCCCATTGCCAAACACCCTCTATTTAAATTCTATTATAAAACCACCCTTCTCTTTATCTCTCGCTCTCTCTCTTCTGGATATCATCAATTGCATACACACATATGTGTGTGTTTATGGCAGCCGACCAGCAGCAGCAACCGGACAGCCATGGCGGCCGTCGCCGCCTCCGCTGCTGTCTCCGGTCACCCTCTCCGGCCACCGCCGCCCTGCACCTTCTTCTCCGGTACCAAATACGGAGAACGGGTCCGATACCCGGTTCTATACCACTTCTGGTCACGCTCCGGCATGTGTCCGGTTATGATAGGATTCGGAATAAGAACCCGAAAGGTATAATCTTAACAGTTATTATATATATTTTGGTATTACTATTTGATACCTGAGTATAATACTGTTTCCATGATTATTGCGAGGTACCGTTAACCGTATCGGGAATTCGAGCCAGATACCGAGTCAACTCAGTGACTCGGTCAACACCCGGAATAGAACCTGGTCCAATAACTAGACGAGGAATAGTATTAGAATTATACGAATATATATATAATACGGGAACGTACGGACTTGATAATAATAATAAGAGAATAATAAACATATATAAAATATATATGTTTATATATATAAGATTCGATATATAAAACGATATACTAGACTCGGGTTAATAATAATATGCTCTGCCGAACCATCATCCGGGTAAGTTCGTGTCTAGAGTTCTTTAGGTTCGTGTGCCAAGCTGTAATGGCCAGCTTTATTACTTTTGTATGCCAAGCTGTAATGGCCAGCTAGATTTAGGATGTCCGTGTCGTGTCAATAATAAACCCCGAGTTTAGGACTATCTAATATATACCGAATTCTATATGTATAAATTGTATATATGATATATATCCTAAATATTACAATCTAACAAGTCCCACGCGTAACACGTATCGATATATATATGAAATATAATTGTAATAAGAAGATTAGCTAGAGATTATATGCAAACCTGTGAGTATCGTGAACTCCCCACTTTTACTGTTTTATTAAGCATTTTCGGGGGAATACATGTCATTTATAAGAAAACATAATAATGTATTGCATAATAAATTTTATATAATAAAAGAAATATAATAGAAAAGGGGATAATAGAAACGACTAGGACAGTACTGACCGGTATATCTCCATTTCCTTTCTTGTCCTACTAGAGGACAAGAACTAGTCTTGCCCGAGTAGAGGGTAGGAATAATTATATTTACCACAAGCAGAATTGTACCATCGATAGGAATGGCAACTAATAGAATATAATCGGAATAATATTTTAGAATTGACATATAATTGAATTGATATAATAGAATATATTTTCCCCTTCAGAATTATAACTCTAAAGCATGTTTATAAAAGAATGTTTTATATAAAAGAATTATCAATAAACGCACTGGCCATTCACTTTATAAAATACACGACCTCACCAACTTTATGTTGACAGAAACTATTTTTGGCATGTGTTCAGGTAACCCAACAGATATGATGACGTGGATCCTGGAAGACTAAAGACCGTTATTATCCTAAATTCCGCTGCGTAGCTCCGATAACCCGACCCGACAACCTGGCACCGACAGCCAGGGTCGTTACATTTCAAATATATTTGGATTCTTTATTTGGACCCATGAGACAATTGAAATGGTGTTTCCTTGTTCTGGGATCCTTTATCTTGGTTTTAAATCATTGGGTTTAGACATTACTTCGGTGCTTCTTAATCCTTTCAAAATGGTAGCAACATACCCCCTTTTTTGATTTCTTTCTATCAAAGAATCATACCTATGGTTGATTCGTGCGCGATACACTGTGGATCGAAAAAGTTTTAGCCGTTCCAACAAATGAAAATTTGCTCGAATCGGATCCTTTTGATTTCTATATCGAAGATATACTTACGAAGTTGTTCCAATTTATTGATTGGCATTAACCCTAGATCCTTGCCCCTGAGAAATTAATCAATACTTTCTATTCGAGCTCCATCACGAACTATTTACATTACAACCCAACAAAAAAGGGGGTTTCTAGCAGAATAGAAAACCGACGTCAAGCCAAGAGCACCTTCATTCCTATATAAAATGGTGGATGTAAGAATAAGAATCCACACCGGATCGTGTCCTTCAAGTCGAACGTTGCTTTCTACCACATCGTTTTAAACGAAGTTTTACCATAACATTCCTCTAATTTGGAACCACTATGGAATTGATTCAATTATGGAATCATTAATAGTCATTGGTTCAGTCGGTACAGAGACACGGTCATTTTTCTTTTTTTCTTATCTACATAAATAATAAAGATTTTTCTGAAGATATATTAGCAAGACCCCGACTTTTTTGTATGAATGGAACTGTTTCTATAAACCTCTATCTCAAAAATGTCTAACAGAAATATCCAGAAATCTAAATATAGAAATAACATAACTAACAGAACTAACAGAAATCACACGAAGAAAAAAATGCTATATGACTCTGCCTCTTCAAGTGACTCAATAAAATAGACTGACCCATTCAAACTTCCCCAAACTTCCAAAAGATTCAATCCATAAAGAATCATTACAAATCTTTATACTTGAAAAAGTTGCTTACTTCTACATCATGATTTGAGTCAAGTTTTACAGTAAAGACTCCATTTGATTATCATAAGAAATTTTCTTTTCGAATGGAATTGTCAATGTAAAGCAAATATTCTAAATAGATCGAACAAGAAAAAGAAATATCATTGTTAAATATTTAAATTTGAATATATTTTAGTGATGCAAATTCTTTTTCACAAAAATGGAAAGACTTTTTGTCACTCAAATAGGATAACAATACATACCTATAGGCTAAGCACTTCCTCTTTTATATGTATTTTCATATTTTGTTTAACCTGAGGTTAAGTAATCTTTCTACAGATCTATATCCCATCTTATCTTTATCTAGATCACAAAAGGGTTTAGTTACTTTTGCATGTAATTTGAACTCTGTTGCTACAACAAATAACTGCCTAACGTTGGTTCTGAGTCACAGGAAGGGTTCAGAGGTTCAAGGGTTCCGATCTGCCTAACGCAGGTCGTGGTGTCCTTCTACGTTGCAAACGTAGAAGGAGGTTCAAGATAATTTTCTAATGTTTGTTAATGCTTTTAGCTTCTGATCTGAGATGTACTCGAAACCAGAAAAAGGCTACGTTCAAGATCCAAGTGAAGAGAAATATTCTCTCCACGTGTGAGGACCAAAAGAATAAGAAGTTTAGAGTGAGAGTGATATGTGATGATGTGATCAGATCTTGTGAGGACAAGTCTGATTTATAGAGGGGTGGACTCTCTGTGACACCCGACATGTTTGGCTTAAACATATTAGTAACATCTAAGTCTACCTTAGCGAGAAACGTTTATAAACAAACTTAATTGGGTTAGTTGAGTCGGGTCAAGTTAGGATTCTCCAGGGTACAATGATCTGGAGGATCATTGGGAGTCGTTTTGGTAATACACTAGTACCGGGTTCCGTTGTTGGTGACATTACATGAACTAATTAAGTATATGTGTAGATTATGGGTCGTGTGGTGGATTATATGCATAGATGTGTTTAAATGATGTGTAAATGATTATCTATGCTTTAAAATGTTAAGTATAGACTAAGGATGCATGCTTATGTGTTAAGATGTGTTAGAATGCGTTAAACACGACAAACTGGAAAACTAGTTAAAAAGGAATCCTGGTTCGACCACTTCGAGTGGTCGAAGGAGAGAAATTGTCTGGTTCGACCCTTTGTAGATGGGCGAACCAGGGAAGTGGAATTGAAGGAATTCCCTTCGACCAGGACAGGGCTCATTCGACCCTGTGTAAGGGTCGAAGGAGACCACCTTCGCCCATTGAAATGGTGCGAAGGAGGATTAGTATAAATACCAACCTTTGTCATTTTTCATCATTTCACAAACCCTAACCGTCCCAAAACGCTCTCAAACGATCTTAATCACTAAGGAAGGAGTTTTTGCTCTTCTTATTCATAATCTAACCCATCTACAACATCTAAACAAGAATCCAAGGTGTGTTCTAAATCCTAATCCTTTTTAAAAGCATTTTAATTCGTTTTCATCTAACCCTAATTGTCCGGATCTGTTCTAAGGGTGTTTTTATGATTAAAAATCTTTTAAACATCTTTCTAAATCAAAACATTATCATTTAACATAGGTTTCATGGTGAATAACATATGTAAATTGTATATTATGTGGTGTTATGTGTTGTTCAATGATTTGCTGCTATATCTATGATAGAAACATGATATAGGATTGTTATTGATGTTGGAATATTGTTGTTTAGGGTTAGGATTGGATATGATGATATTATGGGTATTTGGGGGTTTTATTGGATCTAAACTTGATGCATGATATTTATGATCAATAAAATTGATAAGAAGAGATCGAACACTCGACAAACTGAGCATTTCAAGTTGAATATGAATCGATTTCAAAAGTTTCCAAATTGGGTAAATTATTCATGCATGAAAGTGATGTTTCCATAATCTTTACCATTTTGGGAAAGGGCTGAAACGGACGTATTATCGGGGGAAATCGGTGGGGTTTTGTAGGGATAAGTTATCCATGCTTGACTGCTGTGTTTGATGATGTTTCGAGTCGTTTTGAGTGTGTTTGAAACGTTTTTAGGAAAATTTATACAACATGGGCGAACCTGGCTTCCTTCGACCGATCGAAGGTGCGAAGGAGGAAAACCAGGGTCGAACCTGGGTTTTTGTCGGGCGAATGTGGTAAAACGGGCGAAGGAAGCATCAAACGGTCGAACGAAATGTAAAACGGGCGAAGGAGATTGAAAACGGGCGAAGGAGACTTAAAACTGACTGGTTCGACCGTTCTGATGCAGAAATGAGATTTTTGATACAAACTAAGTGTTTTATGCATGAACCTTGTGTGTAATCTATGTGTACTTGATTAGTTAGGGTAATGGGTCACCAACGGGATGTCGGGTCGGTCTAGTGTGTCGGTTAAACATTCAAACACGTTTTAAAACATACTTGGTTACGATCTGGACAATCGGGGACTAGATAACCTTATGGTTATTAGTCGGAACACTTATGTGAACATTTTGATAGATCTCCGGTAGAGGGATTATCAAGGGCTAAACATCTTTACTTGTAATCGAGGAACGCTATTTAAGGTGAGTTCACGGCCCCACTTTTACTGCTTTAACTTTTGGGGGAGAAAACATGCGCTAAACTGTTTTGGTAACATATGTCATACTATGGTTTTTAACTTTATATTGCTATACGATCTTTGGAAGTCCCGGGGGAAACCATGAATGTGCGGGGATGCACAACGGGGAAAATGTGGATAGATCTATTGGGCGTGACCTGCCCCACTTGTCGGCTTGGAGGGCCGGGCGGGTGCATATTGTCTCGAACGACAACATTATCATGCTGAACATACGGGCTGCTTAAACATGCTAAACATTGCTAAACGTGTCTAGTAATGGTTTCCAATCGTAGTAGTAATAAAACATACGCCTAGCTAGCGTACTTGGTAACATTGATATAGTATGGACATGGTAACGTTTTGGTAACATATTGAACAAACATGTGAACTCACCAGCATTATATGTTGACATCTTTTTGGCATGTTTTTCTCAGGTCGCTAAGGTAGCAATGAATGGAACTAGGCGCACGGGTCTGCATTGGCGTCTAGGCATAGTTGCACGTTTTGCAATAAAAAGTGTTTTGAATAGCTTTGGATCATAGCATAGCTGTTTAAATACTTCTTAACTGCTTCCGCTTATAAAATCGTTGTTTATGGATTTACGCTTTTCATATAGAGTTGTTTATTGTGATCGTTGACTTGGATCCTGGTTTGTCATGCGCCTCGTGGTAAAACCCCGCAAGTGGTAATTTGAGGGTGTGAAACTCTCTATTAGATGAAAGCATATTATCTTGGACCTTGTTGCAACAAAAGGACAATCCACTAATAGCCGGCGATGGCTATTGACCTGCGGTCTGTTCACTGCTGTTACTCCATCAGCAGCTGGTTGTGTTGCACGATGAAAAGGTGATGGGACAAGTCATCTTTTTGACTTAGGATACTCCTGCCTTTTGAACCGTTGAAGCTTTCAACCCTTTAAGCGTAGTTCTGTATATTGTTTATTATTTTTGCTTTGGACTACCCACGTCATCAGCCCCCCAAGTCAGGAGGTTTGGTGGCGTAGCTTGAAAGCTTCTGACTGTTTGCTTAGTCTTGTGTTTGCTTGAAGGGTTCAATGCTTTGCTGTATTTTGGGCGGTTATTGCTTAGCAGTTTAATTGTGATTAGACTGCTGATGTGACATGTGGCAGTCGCACAGCTGTCTTTTTTACTGCATGTCATTATTGCGGTTACTTTTGAATTAAATAACCATTTGTTTTTTCTTTTTTTTAAACCTTTTGAATTCATTTCTTTTACTTTACTCTTTTCTTTCTTCAATCAAAACCTCTCCATCTGATTTAGGGTTTCATTCCTCCGATCAAAACAGGTTCGTTTTTCTTCTTTTCTTTTTGTTTTCCGATCATCCTTTGAAGCACTATGGGCGCTAAAAAGGATATGGCCATCACTGTTTCCTGCCTTTCTCAAAAGGAGGTTGAGTCGTTTTGTGATGAATGGGGCATAGATTTATCGTTTAAACCTGTTGCTCCGGGTAAGAAACTTGCCGTTTCTGACTGTCCGTCTGGGTCTGTTGCTTTGTATTGTCGGCATTTTGAGTTTTCAAACCTTCGTTATCCATTCTCCATGTTTTTATTGAACATCCTTGAGTATTATAGGGTTTCTCTTGGTCAGATTCATCCTCATGGCGTTGGCCGTGTTATGCATTTTGAATGCCTGTGTAGAGCGTTAGGGTATGATCCTACTCTATTGATGTTCAGGCGATTCTTTCGTCTTGCTAAAAATGGTGACTGGTTCACCTTTGAGGGATCATCAGTAGAAACTAACTTGCTTTCTTCCCATGTCACAACCGTTGGTCAGTGGAAAACTAGGTTCTTTTGGGTTTCTGATTCTATTTTTCCTTATAAACCTGTGTGGAGACATCCTGATGCCATTCTTAATGAAGGGGAGCCTTCAGAATCTGAGTTAGATCATAGCTTTTTAACAGTTCTTAGAGTATGTCCTTTAAGGCTTCGTCCATTTGGTGAGCCTTTCTTAGTGTTGTGTGGTATTAGCACCTGTTGGGACAAACCGGGTAGAGATCCTGTAGTGATGAAGGGTAATCGGGGTATGAGCCTTTTGCTTTTTTGTTGATTACTTCCTTTTTGTCTTCCTTGCTTATATGTTCTGTTTTCTTTTACTGCAGTTATGTCGGCTCTTGACTTCATTAAGCAAGATGATGCTTCAGGGGTTGTTTTTAAAGATGCTGAAGCGGCAGAGGGTGAGGATGCCTTGACAAAGTATGAGAAGGGAAGGTATGATGGGACTAACTATGTTGCTGTCCCCAATGTCAAAGGTTTTACTAAGGCTAGTTCGTCCAAGGCTTCAACTAGGAGGTCTAGCAGGCGTTTGCTGAAGGCTGCTAAGCCAGCTGATGCATCTGAAGCATTGACTGTTAGTGATGACATTGAAGAGATAGATGAGGAGAAGGATCAGACTGTGGATGACACTGTTGCTGATGTGATTGGGGAGAAAGGCAAGGGTAGTAAAGCTAAGGTTACCATGGTGAAGGGTAATGAGGGTTCGACAAGTTTTGATGAGGAGGGGTTGTATGTCCCGGGTTGGAATGTGAAACCCAGTGATAGCTTTAAGTCTTCAGCTGTTTGTGAGGAGGTATTGGCACATTTTGCTACCCCTGGTGCCAAGGCTTGCTTGGAGGGGTTGGATGATGATGCCCTTTTGACGAAAATGATGGTTGGTACTTGTAATTTGGCTGCTATGCTACCGGAGGGGATTAGCAGGTTTAGGAAGAAGATGGGTGAGTATAGTGAGTTTGCTAAAAAGAAGAGGGAAATGAAGCAATCTATTGCAGCCCTGAAGAAGGATGCCAAAGAGTATGTTGAGAAGGAGGTTACTCTGATTGCATTGATTGATGAGTTGAAGAGAGGGCATGAGGCTGAAACTGCCAAGCATGAGGCTGCTTGACTTCAGGTTGAATCGGATCGGTTATCCTTGGAAGCAGAGAAGAAAGCATTTGAAAATGAGAAGAAAGGGTTAGAAGGTTCCCTTGCTGCTGCCCTGGATGACAACAAGTGGCTGATAGAAGAAGGCTTTCAGCAAGTTGTTACATATCTTCTTCATTCTGCCGAATTCAACTCTGCTCTTGGCGAGGTATATACCAAGCTTTTGATTCATGGTAAGCATGCTGGTTTCGTTGCAGGGTTCAAGGCTCATGAGTCTGGTCAAGTCTTGGAAGAGTCTTCCTTTTACCATCCTGATTCCTTGGATGTGTTTAAAGAGACAGTCCTCAAGATGGAGCATTCAACTAATCCTTATGTTTCCCAAGTTTCCTCCCTCTATGGGAAACCTTTGAAGGAGTTGAAAGAGCTGAAGCCTGCTGGTTTGAATGAAGCAGTTTATGCTAAGGTGCTTCAGTCTATTTCAAGGAAAGGGCTCATTCTGGTGATAGCGATGAAACCTTGGATGCTGGTGAAGAGCCTTCTAAAGATACCAGTGTTGAAGCTTCTGAAGCTGGTGGTCGTGTGGAGAAGTTACCGGCAAAAGGGAAAAAATCAAAGAAGGCACGTGTGGTGAAGGCTGTGAATGAGGATGAATCCTCCAAGCCTTCTGGGTCTGGTAACGATGTTTAAGACCTCCCTATTCGTAGCTTTCTTAGCATCTTAACTGTAAACTGTTAACTTTGTGGTTGTGTTTTAAACACTTTATCTTTTGTGGGGACCCTTAGGGGTTCTCTTGTGGTTGTGGGCTTTATGTTGCCCTTTGAACAATGATCTTCTGTTTGGCTTGTTAGAAGCCTTGGAATATTAAGCCCTTAAGGCTGTTTGTTAGGTATGTATGGTTGTTCATCTTTTTCTTTTCTTATGTGTGTTTGTCTTTGTTATTGTTTGGGAATGTTTATCCAGTAGCACCTTCAAAGGTTGAACGCTGCAGTCATTCTTCCTTAAGGTAGTCTAGGCAAACATATCACCACCTACCCTATATACACTTTTATAAGTGCTTTTTATATGTTTTCGTAAGTTTGTTTTCTAAACTTAAGGAACGATTGGTGTAGGTTGTTCAAGCCTGTCTATGAGATTTATAAAAGTATTTTTTTGTTTATCTCATGGAGTAGGATTGATTTAGGAACTCACCCCTTATATAGGTCCGTTTATCCTTCGAACCTATTGAGTGAAATGGCCTGGGAGCTCATCCCCTTACATGGTCCCTACCATGGAGTTTCTTGCAAGGTTCTCAACCTAAACATAGGATAGAAAGACAAAGTTTCTAAAAGAGGATCAAGTGATCCTTTCATTCATTAGATAGATTAACATTACATTGTTTGAAAGAGAACAACATTTCCTTACAACTTAAACAAAGAACCTTTTGAGGTTCTTGCCGTTCCAGTGATGGGGGAGTTTTTTGCCTTCCATGCTTGCCAGTTTGTAGGACCCCCCTTTGTGGGATTCTAGGATTGTGTATGGGCCTTCCCACTTAGGTCCTAGTTTCCCTTGACTTTCCTTCTTACTTGCTTCGTTGTTTCTTAAGTCCAGGTCACCGGGCTTGAATCGTTCATGCTTAACCCTGGCGTTGTAGTAGGACTCCATCTTTTGTTTGTATTGAGCTTCTCGGATGGCTGCTGAGTCCCTTGCTTCTTCTAGGAGATCAAGATTAAGCAATGTTTCTTGTTCATTTGCCTGGACGTCAACATGAAAGGTTCTTGGTGTGGTGATTCCGATTTCGGCAGGTATGACTGCTTCAGATCCAAAAGTAAGGCTGTAAGGAGTTTTCTTATTGCTTATTTTCTCGGTGGTTCGAATTGCCCAGAGAACACTTGGCAATTCTTCCAACCAGTTTCTTCCTTGTCGGCCTAGTCTAGCCTTGATCCCTTCAACCACACTCCTATTCATTCTTTCGACTTGGCCGTTCGACTGGGGGTATGCCACAGAGCTAAAGACTTGGGTTATCCGATACTCCTTGCACCAAGCACTGAATGGTTTCTCCGCAAATTGCTTGCCGTTATCCGTAACGAGCACCCCAGGTAAGCCGTACCGGCAAATGATGTTTTCCCAAACGAAGTCGATTATCTTTTTTCCTGATATTTTCCCCAAGGGCTTCACTTCTGGCCATTTTGTGAAGTAATCAACCACCACCAATAAGAATTTGACCCCTCCTTTTGCTGGTGGGAAGGGTCC
This sequence comes from Ambrosia x helenae, assembly GCA_030844895.1. Lineage (NCBI taxonomy): Eukaryota > Viridiplantae > Streptophyta > Magnoliopsida > Asterales > Asteraceae > Ambrosia > Ambrosia x helenae. Next base: position 42,899,719 of record CM061233.1, read on the forward strand.
AACGATGTCCATCCCCCATTTGTAAAACGGCCAAGCTGAATTAACAGGCACCAAGTCATGCTTGGGACTTTTGGGGACGGGGGCGTGAATTTGACGGGCTTCACATCTTTTCAGCTGTTCAGATGCGTCACGATGCATGGAGGGCCAAAAATATCCCAGGTTCATAAGCTTTGCCACAACTGACCTTGGACCGCAGTGGGCTCCGCAGATTCCTTCATGAACTTCCTTAATCAGGTACCTGCTCTGTTCGGGTCCTACACATCTAAGCAGTGGGGCTAAGTACCCTTTTTTGTAGAGCATTTCATCTTGGATGGTGTACTGCTTGGACTTGTTTTGGATCCTTTCAGCTTCAACAGGATCCTGTGGTAGTTCTCCTTTTTGTAGGAATCTTATAAACGGAGTCATCCAGTTTGGTTCGTTTTCAGTGATGACATCTTGTACTTCCAGCTCTGATATGGCAGGATGCTTGATCACCTCAACCAATACTTTCTTAGTGAGGTGGGCAAAAGTCAACGAGGCAAGCTTTCTTAGGGCGTCAGCCTTTTTGTTGTGGGACCTTGGGACCTGTTTGATCTTGCATTGTTGGAAAGTGTTCATGATTTCTTTGGCCTTCTCTTTGTATTTTTTCATGTTGGGTTCTTTGGCAATGTAGCTATCGTTCACTTGGCTGGAGACCAGTAGTGAATCGGTGAACACTTGAAGCTTGTGAACCATCATCTTTTTTGCAAGCTTGAGTCCTGCAATCAGGGCTTCATATTCGGCTTCATTGTTTGTTGTCTGAAATTCCAAACGAAGGGCATATGTGAATTCTAACCCTTCAGGGTTGATTAATATAAGACCAGCTCCCGAGCCTTCAACGCTGGAAGCTCCATCTGTGTAAAGCTTCCAGGCTTCAGGATCAAGAGGTTCGTCTATGGTCATGTTAACCTCAGCAGTCTCTACCCTTGGAATTTTAGCAATGAAATCAGCAAGTATTTGTGCTTTTATTGCTTTTCTCGGGACGTAGGTGATTTTGTGTTCACCTAGCTCAACAGCCCATTTGGCTAGTCGTCCCGAGGTTTCAGGCCTTTCAAGCACATTCTTGATTGGTTGGTCAGTGATTACTTGTATGGGATGTGCTTGAAAGTACCTTCGAAGCCTTCTGGCTGTTTGTACCAGGGCTAAGGCCAACTTTTCCAAAGGAGGGTACTTGACCTCTGCTAACTTTAAGGTTTTACTGAAGAAATAAACAGGTACCTGAGCTTTCTCTCTTTCGATAGTGAGAACAGCGCTGAAGGCTTCCTTAGTGACTGAAAGATAGACAGAGATCATTCCCCTGCTTCAGGTGCTGCAATGGTGGGAAGGGAAGCCAAGTAACGTTTCATGGTGTTGAAGGCTTCCTCTGCTTCTTCTGTCCACCTGAAGTTTTTCTTGTCAGTGCAACCTTTGAGGGTTTTGAAGAAAGGTAGGGATTTTTCAGCTAGTTTTGACACGAAACGTTTCAAGGCGGCAAGTTTGCCGTTCAAGCTTTCCACCTCCTTCTTGGTTTGTGGTGACTTCATGTTAAGGATGGCTTGAACCTTGTTCGGGTTAGCTTTTATGCTTTGTTTCCCTACGACATGACCCAAGAATTTCCCTTCTTCGAAACCGAAGGAACACTTGACAGGATTTAGTTTCATGTTGATCTTCTTGAGATTGTTGAAGGTTTCTTTTATGTCTGCGAGCATTTTGTCCTCAGTCTTGCTTTTGATGACTAAATCATCCACATATGCTTCCATGTTTCTGCCAATTTGTTTGGCAAAGGCTTTGTCGACCAACCTTTGATAGGTGGCACCTGCATTTTTTAAACCGAATGGCATCTTTTTATAACAAAAGATACCCTTGTCAGTATGGAAGGCAGTCTTCTCTTCATCCTCCTCCTTCATTTGTATTTGGTGATAACCTTTATAGGCATCCAAAAAGCACTTGAAGGGGAAACCTGTTGAAGGGTTAACTTGTAAGCATGCATTATGTGAAAGAAAACAATTTTGGAGGTGTTGGATAACTTAAAAGTTGTTCTTAGGTTCAAAGGTAACCTGTCAACGAGTCAACTTTCAAGTCCACCTCTGGTAAAGGATAGCAATCCTTTGGACAAGCTTTATTGAGGTCTTTGAAGTCTATGCACATTCTCCATGAATCATCAGGTTTCTTAACCATTACTGGGTTTGCAACCCAGGATTGGTATTTGACTTCTCGGAGGATTCCTGCTTCAACCAGTTTGTCAACCTCCTGGCAAGCTGCTTTGCTTCGTTCTGGAGCAAGGCTTCTTTTCTTTTGCACTATTGGTTTGATGTTTTAGGGAACCTTGAGTTCATGCTCAGCAACCTCACGAGGGATCCCTGTCATGTCACTAGGACACCAAGCGAAAACATTGACATTGTTTTTTAGCAATGCTTCAAGCTTTAAAAGAATTTCCCTAGGAAGGGCTGTGTTTACCCATATCCTTTGATCAGGGTATTTTTTATTGATGTTAAGACCAAGTTTGCTCTGTTCTTCAACAACCGTTAACACAGAGGTTGATGGTTGGAGGGTTCCTACTCCTTCTTTGGTGGGGAACTTGGCACTCTTTCGGCTGATGGAAACGGTCATATCGAAGGCTACTACACCAGGTCTGCCAATGATGACATCGTGACTGGACGGTAGGTCCAAGACAATGAAGGTCAATGGTTTGGTCCTTCGCATTTGTCCATCAGAGAAAGTTACATAGAGCACTATTTCGCCCAAGGGTTTGATGGGAATGTCAGCTATGCCTTTGATGGCGGCTTCGGCTGGCTTGAGCATGGAGTGTTCTTCGAGGCTTAGAAGGTTGAAGTATTTTGCAAACATAATTTCAGTAGCAGCTCCAGTGTCTATGTAGGCTTTTTGTGTTTGACATGAACCCACGAAGGCTTCAAGGACTAGTGGATCACAAGGTTTTTCTTCGTTGGTACAAGGGAAGTAGATGCCTTGACGTTCCCAATCCTCCAACCTCTGCCGTTTGCTTGGTGTTTCACTTTCAACAAACACCATGGCGACGTCTTTCTTCTTGCCATCAGCTATGTTTTCTTTGACACCTTTGACCAATTGGGCTAGTTCCCCAGATCTAACTGCTTCTTCAATCCTCTTCTTAAGCTGGAAGCAGTCGTTGGTGTGGTGTCCCTTCTCTTCGTGAAACTCACAATACTGGTTGGAGTTTTCGTTTCTTTTGCTTTTAGGAAAGGGACGAGGTGGTCTAAAGTTGTGTTTGACTTCTTCCGTTGCTAGAATTTCTTGAGGAATTTTGGAGAGGGCTGTAAAGTTTACATTTCTGTCCTTGCTTGGAGGGTTCCTGCTTTCGGACCTCCGAGACTCAGATCTCCTGGATCTGTTGTCATAGGTACCGTAGTTGCCTCTTTTTCGAGTAGGGCTGTTGCTTCTCCAGTTGGAAGCCCTTTTTGTTTGCTCCTTTATGTCTACAGCCTCTTCTCCTCGGATATGGGCTTTGGCTCTTTCTAAAGCCTCTTCAAGGGTTTTGGGGAGACTTTTGTTAAACTCCCTGGTGAGGTATTTTGAGTTGATGGCATTCATGAACCCTGCAACCTTCATTTTTTCATCTGCACCGACGTAGGTAAGGCCTTCTTTCTTGTATCTTTCAATAAAATTCTTTAAGCTTTCATCATCCTTCTGTTTTATTTGAAAGATAACGGTTGAATCCTTGACGCAACGTCTCTGTTGTGAGAAGTTGGCCATAAATCCTTTTCCTAACTCGTTAAAGGTATGGATGCTTCCTGTTGGCAAGCCGTTGAACCAAATTCGTGCAGATCCAACAAGGGTTTGCATGAACATGAGACAGCACTCGGGATCACCCCATTTTTCGATTCGAGCAGCTCCCGAGAAGATCTGAAAGTGATCTTCTGGGTCGTCAGTGCCATCATATGTTTTTATATGAGCTGGCATCTTCAGCTTGTTGGGGAAATCGTAGTCTGCTATTTCCGGTGAGAAACAGGACAAGCTGCTTGGCTTGTAGGGTTGGTTGACAGGGTGTTCCATCCTGTTGTTGGTCATCCCAACCGGATTTCCCTGTTGGGCAGCGATGGCCTGACTGATGAGCTGCTGCCATGGGAAGTTAGCCATCATTTGTGATATCATGTAGGGCATGAGGTTAAAACCTTGGAGGTTTTCGGTTGTGGCTACATTGCCGGTTGCCATGGGGATGCTCATAGAAGCGTTCCTAGCCATGGGGATTGAATCAATGGCTTGCTCCCATAAAGTGGCTGCTGGTGGTGGGATACTGGATATCGGTGATTGTAGAAGTTGATCCAAGGTGACCTCGTGCCCAAGTGGTGCACCGGTGGTGGCAGCTTGGGTGGTAAACAGTGGGAAGGCAGTAGGACTGGACCTTGCTTCGTGCCGAGAGGTGGGGAATGTGTTGCTGGGACCAGCATTACTGCTTCCGAGTAGTGGTCTGTGACTGTAGGTGGCATTTAGAGGAGGAGGAGGAGGTCCCGGGGAGAGTGACACTTCCTCTTCCTCGCCATAATCTAGACGGAGACGGACTCCTTTGTCCCTTTCCCTCAAGACGTATTGGTTTAAAAGGGATCTAAGCTGCAGAAAGTTTCTTTCCACTCCTTCAGGGGTGAGATCTATATGTTGGGGAGTTTGTGCAAGATCAGGGAGAGGGGAAAACACCCCTGAACGAGTGGGAGGTGGAGTTTGTAAGCTTGTCGTCCCATGACGTGCAGGCGGGGACTGAGTTCTAGCTGGAGTGCCTCCCGGAGTGGAGAAAGACACAGATCTGGCTGGAGAGGTCTGATCTGTGCTTGGAGAGATCTGATTGACCTCTTCTTGGGACTCAGGGTCAGACATGGAGAGAGTCGGAGCTACACAACTGATTTTTGTAAAGACAATGGCGTAGCCCCACGGTGGGCGCCAACTTGTTGCTACAACAAATAACTGCCTAACGTTGGTTCTGAGTCACAGGAAGGGTTCAGAGGTTCAAGGGTTCCGATCTGCCTAACGCAGGTCGTGGTGTCCTTCTACGTTGCAAACGTAGAAGGAGGTTCAAGATAATTTTCTAATGTTTGTTAATGCTTTTAGCTTCTGATCTGAGATGTACTCGAAACCAGAAAAAGGCTATGTTCAAGATCCAAGTGAAGAGAAATATTCTCTCCACGTGTGAGGACCAAAAGAATAAGAAGTTTAGAGTGAGAGTGATATGTGATGATGTGATCAGATCTTGTGAGGACAAGTCTGATTTATAGAGGGGTGGACTCTCTATTAGAGGAAAGCATATTATCTTGGACCTTGTTGCAACAAAAGGACAATCCACTAATAGCCGGCGATGGCTATTGACCTGCGGTCTGTTCACTGTTGTTACTCCATCAGCAGCTGGTTGTGTTGCAGGATGAAAAGGTGATGGGACAAGTCATCTTTTTGACTTAGGATACTCCTGCCTTTTGAACCGTTGAAGCTTTCAACCCTTTAAGCGTAGTTCTGTATATTGTTTATTATTTTTTCTTTGGACTACCCACGTCATCAAACTCTATTTAGTTCATTTTGTGAAAAATTAAGATATGATTCCGAAAAGAATCATTCAAAATCAAAAAAGAAAGGGTAATCATATTCTATCCAATATTAGACCAATATTAGACCTTGAAACAGAACCTTGTTGAACAAAAAAGAAGTATTCGGATACAAGGGATATGCTCCGGGACGGAAGGCCTTTTCTTTATTATTTATCGTAAATGAGTGAAGCATTACACATAGTATGCCCGTCCCCCATCAGCGTCTTTTTTTGTTTTACGCGCCTGTAACTCTTCCTCAGCCAGGATGGGGCAGAATAGCAGAGCAAGTACAAGTATTATATTAGTAGCATAACAAAAACGCGTTCCTCGTCATTAATATGTTTGCTCGCGGTAATTGTGGCCTCTCGGTAGAATCGATGACTGCATCTTTGATGCACCGCATTTAAAATCAGGCCAAGTTCTAATTATTCAAGTTGACTTTGTGGTAATACGATCTGCTAAGCCTTATTTGGCTACTCTAGGAGCAACTGTTCATGGACATTATGGGGAAATCCTTTACGAAGAAGATACATTAGTTACATTTATATATGAAAAATCAAGATCTGGTGATAGGCTCGATCAAAACTGATACTAAAACTAACATAATACTAAAAAAAAACAAATAATACTAAAATTCATCGGTTCTATCGAACTAGTCTACGTCGTCATCCTCGTCTTCCTCTTCTTCTGCACCCTTGTGCAGCATATACCGAACCAACCATGCATGTTGGACCAAATTCATCGCTAAAGCGTTATGTGTATCCTCATTACTCAACTCATGCGAGTTGTTGATTCTTTCAGACATTGTCACTTGTGGCAATTCCGTTGCGGCGTCAGGTATATAATTTTGACACGGCGTCTTTCCTTCCTCTTCTTATATCATGTTATGCATGATTATACAAATATACATAGCATCTCTCATTTTTTTCTTTGGTCCATGCACGACAAGAATTTCTCAAATAATGCCAACGCTGTTGAAGAACCCTAAAGCATCTTTCAATATCCTTTCACGAAGGATTGAGTGGGATTTGTGTTTAATGTCAACCCATTAAAGTAAACCATTAAAAATTTAAAAGAATAAATATCCTTTCACGATGCCTTGCATATTCTTTTTGTTAGAATAAATATAAATTACGTTTACTATATTTATTTGTAGTCACCATTATCATTTATATTATATTGATTAATTACTATAATATCCCTAAGTTTATAATTGGTGATTCTTTGATGGACGTAATTACCCTTACTAAACCTAATTAGGGTGTCCCCTGTGTGTATAAATAGAAAGATAACTAGAGTTATTAGGTTGGACTCCAATAACACCATAACCTAATGTAGCCGTCTGTGACACCCGGCAAATTCTGGTTAACAACGCTGTCTAGATGAAAGTCTACCTTAGCGAGTCACGCATAGATTATACTTAACTGGGTTAGTCGAGTCGTATTACGGTTCGGGAACTGTTAGTTTGGTATAGAGGATCATTAGATCTTAGTCTAAAAGCTCATTAGATGTCAATCCTTAACCAAGTGTACAAGGGGTGACGCTTCGTAGAATCGTCAGAACATAGGGAACATACAAGTCTCGAGTCCCGGGAATTGGTGATCGAGTGTGAATGTGTTTGTTTGCAAGTATTATGTGTTTACAATCATTATGTGACTTTTCGGTATGTGAAAAGGTGTTAACATATGTTAAAACGGAGTTTAACGCGCCAAATGTGTTGAACCAGACCCTATAGGCGAATAGGATCTGTATTCGCCTATAGGGAGGGGCGAGTAGGGTTCCATAGGGGCGAATAGGCCCTAATCGCCCCTACTATAGGCGATTAGCAACCCTATTCGCCTGATGCTGCTGCGTAATCGCCTATAACGTGCTGGACGACTAAAAACGCCTATAAATACAATACTTGACCTCCTAAACTTCATTATAACAACCCTAGTCGTCCCACAACTCGTCCCAACACACACACAACCTTTGGAACACGATTTTGGATCAAAACACAAGATTTCAAGCCTATTACATCAATCAATCACAAATCTAAGGTGTGGTTTTCATTCATGCAATCTTAATAATGTTTTTACTGAATCCCTAATGGTCCAGACCTGTTTATAAACGAATGTGTGTTCTGAAATTCGTTAATAACCGTTGTTAATTGGATTCTAACTATTATGCATGTTGTCTGTGTGTTTATGATTAAAAGATAGGGTTTTTATGATTCAAGATGGATTGATAACATAATATTAAGGTAGTTACAGATTGGTGATGATAGCATGTTGATGAAATCTGAGTAATTGTTCATTAGGGTTACGGTTATGCATGTTAATGTGATGTTTCATGCTATGTGTATTGTTTTTGGGATACATGGTTGCATGCAAGGCTGATAGAACGAGGTTAAACGAAGGATTTTGATTGAAATATGTTTGATATGGTTGTTTGATTGATAATTGATGTTTACTCACGTTCTGGATTTGATTTGGAGTGTTAAACGCGCGAAAAACCGGAACAGCTGTGCTATAGGCGAATAGGAACCCTAATCCCCTATACTATAGGCGATTAGGAGGCTATTCGCCTGATGGGAAGCCCTAATCGCCTATAGTATAGGCGAATAGGAGCCTATTTGCCTTTACTTCATGCATTTACGATCCTAAATGCTAGTTAAGCCCTGAATTGCATGCTTTACGACGTAATCGCCTATAAACTCATGAATTGCATACCGCATGACCCTAATCGCCTATAGTATAGGCGATTAGCCTTCCTAAATGGCTGTTGACCCACGTAATCACTAGTTGACTTTTCCTAATCGCCTATACTGCTGCTGTAAGTATATTTTGACATTCCGAGACCCGATTTGACACCTAGGAACATGCTAGGAACCCCGTAACATACCTAGTAACTTGGTAATATGTGCTCGGACTTGTTTATGTGATACTTGAACTACGTGCTACAACTTGTTGGACTCTAACGTATGTTAAGTGTGATTGCAAGATTGTATGTTTGTGAGTGCAAGTATAACACGGGGAGTCTCGGGTCACCAATGGGATGTCGAGTCTTGTACATTGGGTTAATTTAACAGTCACGGTGTTTTCAAACGAACTTGGTTATGGTCTGGACATCTAGGGACTAACTAACCTACGGGTTATTAGTCTAAGTACTTGTAACTGTCATATGTTAGGTCGTCGCTTTACGGGGCTAGCATAGCTTGCTAATATTATTCGTATTTCGAAGTAACGCAACCTAAGGTGAGTTTACGGCCACTCTTTTAACTGATTTCACTTTTTGGGGGAGAAAACATGTGTTAAACTTATGATTTGGTAACAACTGTCATACTATGGGTTTCTATGGTTTACTATACGATCTTTGGAAGTCCCGGGGGAAACCATGAATGTGCGGGTTAGCACAACGGGGAAATGTGAATAGATCTATTGGGAGTGACCAACCCCGCTCGTCGGCTTGGAGGGTCGGGCGAGTGCATATTGTCTCAAACAGGAACAGGTTTACTATTCGGGCACGACATCTGGTTTACGAGTTAGTAATGGTTTTCCAATCGTGGTAGTAACAAAACATACGCCTAGCTAGCGTACTTGGTTTACAAATTGATATAGTATGGACAGGTTGAACTTGATGCTTTGATTACAAAACCTGTGAACTCACCAGCATTTTTGTGCTGACGTAAACTCTTACATGTTTTCTCAGGTCGCTAAGGTAGCACTATGGAACTAGGGCGCACGCGTCTGCACGGCGTCTAGTTAGGGTTGCATGGTTTTCGAACATTAAATAATTTGGTTTACTTTTGGACTATGTTTGAGAATAAGCTTCTGCTGTAATTGGGGATTTAAACTATGTTTTTGAAATTTCAAATGTTCATTTAGACTTGTTTATTGTGATCGTTGACTTGGATCTTGGTTTGTCATGCGCCTCGCGGTAAAACTCCGCAAGTGGATTTTGAGGGTGTGACAGATTGGTATCAGAGACAATGGTTATAGTGAACTAGGACTGGATGTAGAGTCTAGTCTATAGCCGAGTCGCACAGACTAGACGATCACATAGTACTAAACATTATGGTGGATTACGTATGGGCTTGTCGGGGTGTCTCTAAATCATCTAACCTTCCTATGTTACATCATCTGTTCTATCTTATGTCGGGTTACTTGTTTTCTAGGCAGTGTGGTATATTGGGGTAAATCGTGTACTCTTGAGATTTGTCCAAGGCACGGACATCTCCCTTTCATACTCCAATAGAAACACTTGCCATAAACTACCGTAGCATTCTGGTGTATAGCTAAGAGTCTATGTTCGGTGATTTGAACTTTGAACTAGGAGAACACTTGGAGGACCATGTAGAGCGGTTTATCATTTTGGGTGCACACAAAATCATAAACCGAAATGCATGAAAGTCCTAGTGAGCTATGGGTTTGAATGGATAGTCCTGAGTTGGATCTAGCTTTGATCTTGTGAATGCTAGTGGTTACCATTAGCTGTGAAACTAAATTTTCTCGTTCTTTCTGTCAGAATCATGTCTGGAGTACGAGGAGGACGTGGAGGTGGCCTCAATGGTGGGCGTGGTGGTGGTCGCGGTGGTGGTGGTGGTCGTGGAGGTGTAAACCTAACACAGGAAGATCTGAACAACTTACTGCAAGCTGCCTTTCAGTTAGGGCACAATGGTGGTGGTAAGTTGATTTATCCATTTTTGCTTCATTGGTGAACCTTGTTTACATCCTTCGTGGTTTCTCATACGTTTTTATTTCAGGTGGTCCTGTTAACCCACCCCCACCTATGTGTACCTACAAGATGTTTCGGGACTGTAAGCCCCAGGAATTCTCTGGCACTGAGGGTGCGGTGAGTTTGCTCAGGTGGCTGGAAAAGGTGGAGTCAGTGTATCTGATGTGTAACTGTCTCCCAGAGGATCGAGTTAAGTATGCTGCTGCGTTATTCCAGGATGTTGCTTTGACCTGGTGGAACAATATCACCCAGAATATGGGTATAGGGGAGGCTTATGCTATGCCTTGGGAAAATTTTGTTCAACTACTGAAGCGAGAGTACTGTCCAAGGGAAGAAGTTCAGAAGCTAGAGCATGAGGTGTGGAACCTCAAGATGACCGGGTCTGAGATTGAAAAGTATACGGTGAGGCGTAATGAGTTGGCAGTGCTGTGTCCTGATCTGCATGTGCCAGAATATAGGAGGATTGAACACTATATCTCGGGGCTAGTACCAGAGATCGCAGGGTTGGTGGCTGCGGGGAATCTTCCTACATACTCAGAGGTGGTCCGATCGGCTCACAGGATGACAAACTTGAAGGTGAATGAGGGTATCTTGCCTGCTAAGGGTTCGACTGTCAAGGCCCCGGAGAATAACAAGCGTAAATGGGATAATGAAGGGAAAGGATCTGCACCAGCATAACAGGGTAAGAGATTCGATAGCGGGGGTTCTTCTTCTTCTGGTACCAAACAGGGTGGTTATGCGGGGAAATTACCTAAGTGCAACAAATGTGGGCATCATCATCAGGGGGACTGCGACCGTAATCGTTGCCATCGCTATCAGCGACTTGGGCATTTTGCCAAAGACTGTCGGGCGACACTTCCATCGACCCAGGCCCCAACTACTAACTTGACTCCTACTGCTCAAGGAAATACGGGGAAACAAGGTTGCTACAACTGTGGGGAGGCTGGGCATTACAAGAAGGAGTGCCCGAAACTGAAGCAGGGCGGGGATGTGAGAAACGGTAACGGGAACAACGGGGGCGGTGGCAGGAATGCACGTGCCTTCGTCATTGGAGCCGCTGAGGCTAGATAGGATCCTGACACAGTTACCGGTACGTTCCTTCTCAATAATCGCTCTGTTAGTGTTTTGTTTGATTCCGGTGCCGATAAAAGTTTTATATCCATGGAAGTTAGTCGACTGCTAGATGTAGTACCTGTACCATTAGAGGCTAAGTATATAATTGAGTTGGCTGACGGTAAAAAGATTGAAGCTACTTGTATCCTTCGGGAGTGTCGACTAGAGTTGTCGGGTTTGTCGTTCCCCATCGACCTTATGCCGGTACCTTTGGGTAGTTTTGACGTTGTTGTAGGCATGGATTGGTTGTCTTTGTATCGCGCTGAGATTGTTTGTTACGACAAGATTATTCGGATTCCTCTCCCTGATGGAGAATTCCTTTCTGTGTATGGTATCAAGGGCGGTGCTCCGCTAAATCTCATCTCCAGCATGAAAGCCCTTAAGTATCTTCGAAAGGGTTATTCGGCCGTTTTGGCACTTTTATCTGTTTCCTCTACCGATGAGAAGAAGATCGACGATATTCCTGTTGTACGTGAGTTTCCTGATGTATTTCCCGATGATTTATCTGGTCTTCCTCCCCATCGTCAGGTTGAGTTCAGTATTGATCTTGTACCAGGGGCTGCTCCTATTGCTCGGGCCCCCTACCGTCTTGCACCTCCCGAGATGCAGGAATTGTCCAGTCAGTTACAAGAACTCTTAGACAAGGGTTTCATCAGACCAAGTTCTTCCCCTTGGGGAGCCCCGATTCTGTTCGTTAAGAAGAAGGATGGAAGTTTTCGATTGTGTGTGGATTACAGAGAATTGAACAAGGTGACCATCAAGAACCGTTATGCTCTTCCACGTATTGATGATCTATTCGACCAACTCCAGGGTTCTAGCTACTACTCTAAGATTGATTTGAGGTCCGGTTATCACCAGTTGCGCGTAAGGGAAGCTGACGTTGCAAAGACTGCCTTTCGTACACGTTATGGCCATTTCGAATTCTTGGTCATGCCTTTCGGTCTCACAAACGCACCGGCGGTTTTCATGGATTTGATGAACCGCGTTTGCAAACCATATCTTGACAAGTTCGTCATCGTGTTTATTGATGACATCCTGATTTACTCCAAGAACAAGACCGAACACGAGGAACACCTGCGTTTGGTTTTGGAACTTTTGCGACGGGAACAACTTTACGCTAAGTTCTCAAAGTGTGACTTTTGGTTACGCGAAGTTCAGTTCCTAGGACATGTGGTTAATGAACTGGGAATTCATGTCGATCCAGCTAAGAACGAAGCGATCAAGGACTGGGGAGCACCAAAGACGCCAACTGAGGTGCGGCAATTTCTAGGCCTTGCGGGCTACTATCGTCGTTTCATTAAGGGGTTCTCGAAGATCGCTCAACCCCTCACCACTCTTACTCAGAAGGATAGAAAATTCGACTGGGGTGAACCACAAGAGTCGGCATTTCAAGAACTGAAGTCTAAACTTTCATCTGCTCCTATTTTGTCCTTGCCTGAAGGTCCTGATGATTTCGTTGTTTACTGTGATGCTTCTATTCATGGTCTCGGTTGCGTGTTGATGCAACGCGAGAAAGTGATTGCGTATGCTTCTCGTCAACTCAAGGTGCACGAGAGGAACTACACCACCCATGACTTGGAATTGGGTGCAGTGGTTTTCGCGTTGAAAATTTGGAGACATTACTTGTACGGTACCAAATGCATCATCTACACCGATCACAAGAGTCTTCAACATATTTTCGACCAACAACATTTGAACATACGACAGCGTCGTTGGATTGAACTCCTGAACGACTATGATTGCGCCATCAAGTACCATCCTGGCAAGGCGAATGTAGTAGCAGACGCCTTGAGCAGGAAGGAATCAATTAATCCTCGTCGCGTTCGGGCGTTGCAGCTCACCATTCATTCTTCTCTACCTGACCAACTCCGTTCTGTTCAGTTAGAAGCTTTGAAGGAGGAAAACCTTAAAGCTGAGACTATGCACGGTGCCGACAAGCACCTCGAGCGAAGGCCTGATGGCCTGCACTACTTCGCAGAACGCATATGGGTTCCTTTATTCGGGGGACTTCGGGAGCTTGTCTTAGATGAGGCTCACAAGTCCCGGTATTCTATTCATCCTGGTTCGGATAAGATGTACCAAGATCTGAAGGTGCTTTACTGGTGGCCAAACATGAGGTTGGATATAGCCTCATACGTGAGCAAATGCTTGACCTGTGCTAAAGTCAAGGTAGAATACCAGAAACCGTCGGGTCTCTTGCAACAACCTGAAATTCCGGAGTGGAAATGGGAACGGATTACAATGGATTTTGTCACGCAACTACCTAAGTCACCGAGCGGGAATGATAAGATATGGGTGATTGTTGATCGGTTGACGAAATCAGCCCATTTCCTCGCTATTAAGGAGACCGACACCATGGATCGTTTGGCTCGTCTCTATCTGAAGGAAGTTGTTTCTAAGCACGGGGTGCCGGTTTCTATTATTTCGGATCGTGACTCCCACTTTACTTCTCACTTCTGGAAGTCTTTGCACAAGGCTTTGGGTACCCAGCTGGACATGAGTACCGCTTATCACCCACAGACTGACGGTCAGAGTGAACGCACGATTCAAACCTTAGAAGACATGCTGCGAGCATGTGTGATCGATTTTGGCAAGGGTTGGGAAGCTCACCTACCGTTAGTAGAATTCTCTTACAACAACAGTTACCACACGAGCATCAAGGCAGCTCCGTTCGAGGCACTGTACGGGCAAAAATGCCGGTCTCCTCTTTGTTGGGCTGAGGTGGGTGAGAGTCAACTCACTGGGCCTGAGCTAGTGTACAAAACTTCGGAAAAGATCGTACAGATTCGTAACCGGTTGGCAGCGGCATGGGATCGGCAAAAGAGTTATGCCGATCAGCGTCGCAAGCCATTGGAATTCCAAGTTGATGACAAGGTACTTCTGAAAGTTTCACCGTGGAAGGGCGTCATACGCTTTGGGAAGCATGGCAAACTCAACCCTCGGTATGTCGACCCATTTACAATTCTGGAACGGATTGGACCGGTGGCATATCGTCTTGATTTACCGACGGAGCTCGGCAACGTACATAACGTCTTCCATGTGTCCAACTTAAAGAAGTGTCTGGCAGACGAGTCTCTTATTGTTCCACTGGAAAAGATCAAGGTGGATGATCGTCTTCGGATTGTGGAGGAACCCGTTGAGATCCTTGACTACAAGATTCGTAGCCTACGTAATAGCAAGATTCGCATTGTTGAGGTTCGCTGGAACTCGAACCGGGGACCAGAGTACACTTAGGAACGGGAGGATCAGATGAAGTCTAAGTATCCTCATCTCTTTCCTAAGGAAGCGTTCGAATCGAGATATGTTACCACTGCTGCTGAATGAATCTCGGGGCGAGAATCCTTTTTTACGTGGGGATGATGTGACAACTCGGGTAAATCTCTTTCTTGATTTCTATCTTTTGTCTGTTTCTTTTGTTATTCCTTTTGGTATTTGTGCAATTTTCGGGACGAAAATTCTTTTAACGTGGGGATGATGTGACACCCGGCAAATTCTGGTTAACAACGCTGTCTAGATGAAAGTCTACCTTAGCGAGTCACGCGTAGATTATACTTAACTGGGTTAGTCGAGTCGTATTACGGTTCGGGAACTGTTAGTTTGGTATAAAGGATCATTAGATGTTAGTCTAAAAGCTCATTAGATGTCAATCCTTAACCAAGTGTACAAGGGGTGACGCTTCGTAGAATCGTCAGAACATAGGGAACATACAAGTCTCGAGTCCCGGGAATTGGTGATCGAGTGTGAATGTGTTTGTTTGCAAGTATTATGTGTTTACAATCATTATGTGACTTGTCGGTATGTGAAAAGGTGTTAACATATGTTAAAACGGAGTTTAACGCGCCAAATGTGCTGAACCAGACCCTATAGGCGAATAGGATCTGTATTCGCCTATAGGGAGGGGCGAGTAGGGTTCCATAGGGGCGAATAGGCCCTAATCGCCCCTACTATAGGCGATTAGCATCCCTATTCGCCTGATGTTGCTGCGTAATCGCCTATAACGTGCTGGACGACTAAAAACGCCTATAAATACAATACTTGACCTCCTAAACTTCATTATAACAACCCTAGTCGTCCCACAACTCGTCCCAACACACACACAACCTCTGGAACACGATTTTGGATCAAAACACAAGATTTCAAGCCTATTACATCAATCTATCACAAATCTAAGGTGTGGTTTTCATTCATGCAATCTTTAATAATGTTTTTACTGAATCCCTAATGGTCCAGACCTGTTTATAAACGAATGTGTCTTCTGAAATTCGTTAATAATCGTTGTTAATTGGATTCTAACTATTATGCATGTTGTATGTGTGTTTATGATTAAAAGATAGGGTTTTTATGATTCAAGATGGATTGATAACATAATATTAAGGTAGTTACAGATTGGTGATGATAGCATGTTGATGAAATCTGAGTAATTGTTCAATAGGGTTACGGTTATGCATGTTAATGTGATGTTTCATGCTATGTGTATTGTTTTTGGGACACATGGTTGCATGCAGGGCTGATAGAACGAGGTTAAACGAAGGATTTTGATTGAAATATGTTTGATATGGTTGTTTGATTGATAATTGATGTTTACTCACGTTCTGGATTTGATTTGGAGTGTTAAACGCGCGAAAAACCGAAACAGCTGTGCTATAGGCGAATAGGAACCCTAATCCCCTATACTATAGGCGATTAGGAGGCAATTCGCCTGATGGGAAGCCCTAATCGCCTATAGTATAGGCGAATAGGAGCATATTTGCCTTTACTTCATGCATTTACGATCCTAAATGCTAGTTAAGCCCTGAATTGCATGCTTTACGACGTAATCGCCTATAAACTCATGAATTGCATACCGCATGACCCTAATCGCCTATAGTATAGGCGATTAGCCTTCCTAAATGCCTGTTGACCCACGTAATCACTAGTTGACTTTTCCTAATCGCCTGTACTGCTGCTGTAAGTATATTTTGACATTCCGAGACCCGATTTGACACCTAGGAACATGCTAGGAACCCCATAACATACCTAGTAACTTGGTAATATGTGCTCGGACTTGTTTATGTGATACTTGAACTACGTGCTACAACTTGTTGGACTCTAACGTATGTTAAGTGTGATTGCATGATTGTATGTTTGTGAGTGCAAGTATAACACGGGGAGTCTCGGGTCACCAATGGGATGTCGAGTCTTGTACATTGGGTTAATTTAACAGTCACGGTGTTTTCAAACGAACTTGGTTATGGTCTGGACATCTAGGGACTAACTAACCTACGGGTTATTAGTCTAAGTACTTGTAACTTTCATATGTTAGGTCGCCGCTTTACGGGGCTAGCATAGCTTGCTGATATTATTCGTATTTCGAAGTAACGCAACCTAAGGTGAGTTTACGGCCCCTCTTTTAACTGATTTCACTTTTTGGGGGAGAAACATGTGTTAAACTTATGATTTGGTAACAACTGTCATACTATGGGTTTCTATGGTTTACTATACGATCTTTGGAAGTCCCGGGGGAAACCATGAATGTGCGGGTTAGCACAACGGGGAAATGTGAATAGATCTATTGGGAGTGACCAACCCCGCTCGTCGGCTTGGAGGGTCGGGCGAGTGCATATTGTCTCAAACAGGAACAGGTTTACTATTCGGGCACGACATCTGGTTTACGAGTTAGTAATGGTTTTCCAATCGTGGTAGTAACAAAACATACGCCTAGCTAGCGTACTTGGTTTACAAATTGATATAGTATGGACAGGTTGAACTTGATGCTTTGATTACAAAACCTGTGAACTCACCAGCATTTTTGTGCTGACGTAA
This sequence comes from Ambrosia x helenae, assembly GCA_030844895.1. NCBI lineage: Eukaryota > Viridiplantae > Streptophyta > Magnoliopsida > Asterales > Asteraceae > Ambrosia > Ambrosia x helenae. Next base: position 42,916,890 of record CM061233.1, read on the forward strand.
ACTCTTACATGTTTTCTCAGGTCGCTAAGGTAGCACTATGGAACTAGGGCGCACGCGTCTGCACGGCGTCTAGTTAGGGTTGCATGGTTTTCGAACATTAAATAATTTGGTTTACTTTTGGACTATGTTTGAGAATAAGCTTCTGCTGTAATTGGGGATTTAAACTATGTTTTTGAAATTTCAAATGTTCATTTAGACTTATTTATTGTGATCATTGACTTGGATCCTGGTTTGTCATGCGCCTCGTGGTAAAACTCCGCAAGTGGATTTTGAGGGTGTGACACCGTCACCCACCTCTCTCTCACACGATCTCGGTTTGAGATCATTAGCCATCATTAGTATAAACACTAAAGGGAACCCGATCAAGATGATGGCGTCTTCCATTACTAAGGTTCCTGAACGGTTTAGCATATCAGATACACTTTACTAAATCTTATGTTTATACCTTATGTTCTTATTAATATAATCAACATGTGGTATTAGAGCAATGTTGATTATATTAAGTAATTATGAAATAGTCGATAACTTGATTTTCTAGAAATAATCGATTCATATTAATAAGTGGCACCAAAATCTAATAAGTCACATGAAACTGTTTGCAAACTTTTGTATGAATCGATATAGTGGAAAATCAACTAATAATAATCAACATGAAAACCATGCCTAATATGTGTAGCATGTTCTAATGGTGATACAATAAGCATGCCATCAATATTTTTTTTAATTGAATTCACTCCATAATTTAATCAGAGATAACTAAGAATTCATAAGATAAAGATTATATTGATTATGTTTTTTTTTTTCGGTTGATGTTCTTCAAAAACATTTTAAGAAAACCGAAAATTATTATGATTTTGGTTTAAAATTGGATTGAAATTATGTTTCCGATAATTTAGGACATAACTTTATCTCCAAGGAATTTCCGAAATCAATTATGATTATTCAAAGATTTCGAAATCTTTTAATATCTTTGGAGATAGTCATCATTTAAAATTGAAAATAGATATTATGTAAATCCCTAAAATTTCGAACCACGTTTATTCAGTATTATTTCTTGAATAATAAGTTTTCGGTTTTAAGGTTAACGAATTCAGTTCTCGGATTATTAGTTAAGTTCCAGATGAAATTTTCTGTTTCGCAGGTTCTCGGGTTTCATGGATTTCGACCAGGTTCACGGGAAAGGAGTTCTCGGTTATGGTCATTTATTCGAGAACCATAACATTATTCGAGAACCCATTATAATTTTTCCAGAAACCATTATTTATTCGAGAACCAACATACAAAATCGAGAACCATTAAGAAAAAAAATAAATCGAAAACTCACTAGTTTTCAAGAACCCTTGGGGAAACTGAGAACATAAGCAAGATTCGAAAACAACCTTCAAACCATTCGAAAACCATAATATTCTGGGAACTCCTTATGTATTCGAGAACCCATCATTTTTCGAGAACAATACTAGAACCAAGAACTAACTCTTTTCTAGGGAACTCACTTATTTCTTGGGAACTCATAAATTTTGAGGACTCACTAATTTTCAGGTAACTCATAAGATCATTGAGAACCCATTAGCTCATTGAGAACCCATTAGTTTCTGGGATCCCTAATAAATTTGGCGTTTTGATAAAACAAAATGTATCGAGTTTATTCAAAACATTATTTTAAAAACCTTGCTTAACTTGAAATAACATTTGACGTGTCACTTCAGCCCAAAGGTGATGTGTCACACTAGTTCATTATACAAGGTCTTGTTAAGCATTGTAGCTTGGTTCACATAATTTCCATAAGGTTTCACTTCTGCCCAAAGGTGATGTGTAACAGATTATGTTGGTGAACTAAGTGTATTGTATTAGAACTTTGAGTGTCTCACTTCTGCCCAAAGGTGATGTGTTACATTCACTATTAGCAACTTAATACTTAAATAAATAGTGTATAGCCAAAGCTAGAGCATGTTATTTAAGTATCTTATGTTGGTTTTATTACATTATCACATCTTCATTACAAAATTAATCCTCACAATTAATGATCCTTCATTAATATAATGATCATAATCTAAGTCTGCCTTACATCAATACCTGTAACACGAAACTAATCTAACATTCTACTATAAATTACTATCTCAACTAACTGATCCACTCTAATGATCAAAGCTAAGAAGAGTTATCTTAAACTTTGTTCTTATTAAGTTACCTCTTAAGACATGACATTCATACGCTCTATTTGATAAAGTATTACAGAATAACATATGAGCATAAGAAGGGAATAAAATGTCTCTTATGGTAATTAAGAACTTATTTTACTGATTCCTATCAGGTGAGCTATTAAAGATTCTGGAATTCCTAAGACTAATGTATTATCTATGGAAATGAAAGAATATAACGAATTCCTAAGAAGCATGCTATAAATAAATAAATAACTCTTACTCTATGGTTGAATGGCATCTGTGAATACATCTTAACATTGAATAACATGACCCATAAAGCTAAGGGGTTACACATGGAAATCAATAAATTTCTAGTGCATAATAACTTTTCCACCAGTACGATTAGATGCATTATGAATCAACCATGACACTCAGAAATATCAAAATAAAATGAGTGTGTTGATAGCAAATTACATATAGGAAAAGGAACGCATTAAACTAGAAAAGTTGGTGTTATTCACCTTACTACCATTAAACCTAAAAGAGGAAGAATAATTACCATAGAGATGATAATTCTAAGGTCTAGAAACAAAATACAAGTACTACTTTCAGCTATAAGTTTCTCCAAAGGGAAAGTCTTACTAAGCAAAACTGTGCCATTAAGAATAGGCATAAGCAATGATATTACCCAAGGCCTAATTAAGGATATTTAACTCCACAAATACTAATGAATTACAATTAACACATGATGGTTGAGTTTAGTTTTAAACGTTTCCTTACCATAATTCAACAAATACTTAAGATGAGAGTTGGTGGCAAAATTAAGGGTCTATTAATCATCAATAACTGATCTTAGTGTTGTTATGATACCTTACGATATTCTTGAGATTACTCAGAATTTAGTATCAATACTAAAAGCTACATTTTTTTTACAGTTACAAGGTTTTAATGACCAACCCAAAGCCACTATTAAGTTAAATTCTCATATTGTTTGTTGTCATTATCTGAATAGAAATCTTATGAAATAAAACTAGATGATCCAATAACGTTTTCACAACTTTGTTATCATGAAAATGAGTATTTTACAAAGGAAAATGAGGCTTGTGCAATTCATCCACTAATACCAAAATCTCATGAGAAATCATGATCAGGTCACTAAAGGATTCTTGGCTATCAAATCTCATTCTCAGTGACTTTAAAGTATGTGTTAAACGCCCTAAACATTAAATGGCGAAAGGAATAAATAGGTTTCCATCATAAGTCATAACTAATTGACATTAGTGGATCTTAGATAAAATATCTATATAGTTTCCTACCGACCAAAGTATTAAAGAAATCAATTCATATATACTTAATAAGATTCCCTCTAAGTATGTCCTTAAAATTTCTTATGAATCTGAACAAATAAGGGAAATCAAGTATAAAATATATGAAATATTCTCGTTCACACGCATCGTTAAAACTTATTATGTGGAGATACTGAGAGACCTAAAATATTAGTGGGAGCATTAGATGTTCTACTTATGACTTGCAAAAGTTACAGAGGAGGGGGAACGACAATTTGATCTACCCTCAAATTACACCTCTTGCACCGGACAGTGCTCTATCACAACTTGTCTCCTTGGCACTTAACGAACTCCTAACAAAGTTTTGTGGATGCTTGAATATGGGCGAACTTAGATTTCTTACTAAAGTTAAAGCAATCCTCATCAAGAAAAACGACAATAAACATCATTAGGTTGTTTTCTCTATTAAAATCGATGGCTCTTCTAAAAGCTAGACCTTAAGCATGCTAAATTCATTAAGATTTTTGAGGATAGTGGGAACAGTAAAAGTCCGTATCATGACTTTTCGGAAGTACAAGACGCGGCAGAGAGACTCATTAAAATTTGAGACTCATTAAATTTAACTTCAAATTTAACTTTGATTATTACTCTTGTACACCTTACTGCACCAACTATTACACACTTAGAAACTAATATTGCTCCTTATATACCTGAAAATAAAACACATAACTAAGAGCTAAATATGTATCATAATAAACCCTATAGTTCAACTCAGAAGGTCATCTGGGTCTAAAAGCCCACTAAATTTGATGATTATGTAACCTACCTGACTAATACAAAATGGATGTCTGGAAAGTTTACCGATGCTACCTCTTCTAATTAAATCATTAGTATCAATCTATCTTCTAAATGGAATAAAGCTATTATTAGCATAACTCATTCCATAATTTAAAATAACGTTTGGGATTTGGTTGAATAACCTAAAGGTATTCATAATTAAACTAGATCCGAATGGGAAAGTTATAAGATAAGATTGATTGTAAAAGATTTTACTCAATAGGGATTAGATTATCAAAGAATCTTCTTATCCGTGTTACAAAAGATTTTTTTTGAGGATCGTTACTGTCCCAGTAGCTCATAATAACTAAGAGCCACATTAGATGGACATTAAAATAACTTTCCGTAACAATGACCTACATGTTCATTAAGCAACCTGAAAGTTCTAAATTGAAGGTTAAGAACACTTAGTCTGTAAGTCAATAAAATCTATGTATGGGTTGATGCAAGCATAAAATGTGTTGGAATCATAATGAAATTCTCTTCATCAACAACTAAGTGGATTAAAGAACCTACCTCAAGATAAGTGGGAGCAACTAATGAAAACTTGTCCTTACATAAATGACGTTTCTCTTGACAAGTATATGTTACCTAAGTCAAAGCATTGTTCATGCATAATTTTGACATGATGAATATCGGGGATTCCTTTTACGTGACAGGAATCAAAATATATTGAGATAGACCCAACGGGATATTAGTTTCATCCCATAAGTTTTACTCTAAGCGGGTCCTTACATATGTAACATACAACATTGCTCTCCTTTAGATGATAATAGGATAAATGAGATTATTACCTTATGCTTCATCAATTTAGAAGCCTTATGTAGATATTAGTCGATACTTGTTTATGATATTGTTCATATTGCTTAACACAAGACGTGTCTAGATTATTGAAAAGTATCTAATGGAACATTACAATATCTTAAAGAAACAAGATACTATACTATAAAGAAGAAGTGAGAACTTAAAGTGATTGACTACTCTTATTCTAATATTTAGAGGAAATAAAATGTCAATTTTGGGGTACATAATAACGTCAGCAGACATAACTATCTCATGGAGGAGTCATAAGGAACTGATTACAACAACCTAAGTTATCATGACATAATGTGTTGCTGATCCCAACAAAAATGGTCATTTAATGTTGTTGGTAAATTTATCAGTTGACTCATAATTTATAACTCCATTTAAATATTATGTTGAAGACTTACTGTGATAAAGTCAGCTACCATAATTTCTCGAACAGTAACAGTTTGAGAGGAGCTGTATTAGAGTTCGATACGAAATTATTGTTTGCTTATTTTAAGAACAAGTAGAGGAAATCAGATTTTGTATCAAATGCATTCATGATATGCTTATGGATCCAATAACTAAAGGTTTATTACCCATAAGTCTCACTAAGGGCCAAATAAAAGAAAAGGGTTTTACTAATGACCATGTACAATTGCATATCATACTATGAATGAATAATGATTAATGATTAATTTTGTAGAGGATCGGTTTTATAGAAAACGACTAAGTGATCATACAAGTGAAACAATCTAGGTGCGGAAACCCTAGATCGTATGCAATATGATAAAGATCAAATCAGAACACAATCGAATACCTTTTCATAATCATTTCATTAATAAACATGTTGATTAAACCTTTTAGATAGTGTTTACAATGAAATAAACCTTTTAGAGAACTTTCCAGAACACGGAGAGAACACACACAAAAAACTAGACTCCAAAATGACCAACTACTAACATCAAAAGAAAACTTAAAGTATTTATACTACTGCACATTCGACCCCCCGATCAGCTCGAATGTGGTCTTCGACCTTTTTCATAGCTTGAACCAAACTGATATTCATCAAAAGCTTCCTTCGACCATATAAAAGCTACCTTCGACCCCTTGACAGGTCGAACAAGTAATATATCAACATAAAATCTTCCAAATAACGCTATATAGACAATCCAAAGGCGATAGTCACATTCTGTGCACTTACAAACTCCCCCTTGACTATTGCTTGGATTATAGTCTTTTTTGATTAAGCGCCTTGTTCAATAGTTTGATTCGGATAATACTTTTCTGCTGTTTGCTCATCTCGGGTTCTAGTTGACGGTTTTTTGAACTTTTCTTCAAATCGCGCACTTTTACATACTTTCCCAGCTTTTTATCAAAATCACACCCCACATTGACATCCCATGCAAAACAAAAACAAACAACCTTATGATACTTCATCGCCTGCTCCATATCTTTTTCTTCACAGTAGATTGGATTGTAATACAACATGATAATGTCTTCATACAAGCAATTGATGAGCCACATTGGATCAAAGATATGTATCTTCTTGAATTCACCTCTTTTATCCTTCAACAAGATGATAGCTTCAGCCGTTCTCCAATCATAATACCAAATAACAAACTCTTTGCTGAAATGTTGTTAAATAGGTATCAATGGATACCGTTTCAACACAACAGGAGGTTTGTATTTCAATGTCACCTTGTTCAGACTAGTAATAGGATCAACCTCTTTGTGAACTTCCTTGTTGAATATTGAGGCCTGAACAAGTTCCACTTGGTTCTGCTCTCCCAAGACATTTTATAAGCAAAGTAACTAACAGCATCATTGTTAACAGAGGCACCGCTCATTGTGTGTCTACAAATATCCCTTACAGTCCAGCACGGCAAGGTTTTAATATCATGGAACCTGGGAAAATACAGAAATCCCTTCTCCCAATTCACACCAATGCAACGTAACTATCTGAGATATTTCCATCCCAAAGCTCTGCCTTTGAACAATTCATTATGGTATTTGTAGAAACCTCCTTGTACTTCTGTCTTTGGTCGGTTAGCTTCTTTCTCTTTCAATTTTTTCAACAACTCTTTCAAATCATCAGATTGTTGAACATTTGGTTTCTGATTGGCATCATTCTCAAACACTTCATTAATGATCTTCTTACTCTTCTTCTCAGCAAGTTTCTCAGCTTCATTAAGTGTTTCTTCATTAATCTCAGGTATCACACCTTTCTCTTTCTCTCTGAAATACTCCGGATATTCTTCACTAGTAATATCCTGTATCTCAATATCTTCAAAAACAGGAGTATCTCTATCATTAGAGTTTTTACCTGCATCTTTTTTTGGAATATTAGGAATCTCTTTATCATTCATTATATCTTCTAGAAACTTCCCTATCTGCTTAGCCAAACCTTCCAAAATCTCTTTAGAGACTACTGCAGATACTTCTCCATCCTATAGATCAGGATAATTGTATTCCAGTTCAAACTTCATATCATCAGATTCAGAAATCTCTAGAAACTTTCCAGTCAATTCAATCGTCCAAACATTCTGCTTCAACATCTGATGATACAAGTTTTTATCTTCATCTAATAAAGCTCTAATCTTCTCTGTCCAGAATATGCTATCATCATCAACATTTTTACCAGGTATCTTTTTGGAACTAGACTCACCTGTGCCTCCTTTATCAGTTTCTCTCTTCTGATATCTATACTTATCAGCATCTTGATTATCATCATCATCAGAAGAAGAACTCTCATCATCATTACCTTTATCATCTTTCTTTCTACCACTTTTATCACCAATATCATCATCATCTGATGAGTCATCAAATTCATCATTATCATCTTTTTCTTCATCAGAAGATTCATAATCAACCTGCTCTTCTTCTTTTTCCTCTTCCTCTTCATTACCCTTCAGGTGAGGTGCTTTAGAATACAAGACATCAATCATCTTCTTAATTTCCTTGCTTCTAGTTTTGAGCTTCGTGTTTTCATGCTGTAAGTACTTGATTCTTCTTGTATTTCTTTTTCCACGAGCCAACAACATCTGATTTTCTTCCTGAAGTTCTTAAAACTTCTCTTCTAACTCATCTTTATTTTCCTTGGATGATAGAACTCTTTTCATCCTTCTTCATCTGTTTTATTTCATCTTGTTGCTTGTTGAAGGCTTTCATAACCTCTGCTATCTAACGATTCACTGCTTCCATTATTTCACTTGAAACAGTAACCTGTGGTGTAGATGATTCAACAATAGGTGGTGTAACAGGTTTTGTTTTCTTTTTGAATTGTTGTAACACATTTTCCAAAGTACTAGAAAATTTTCAGGATCTGGATTCACAACAGCTTCCTGAATAACTTTCTTTCTCTTCTTTGCCACTGGGGATGTCACGAGTGTTGTAGCTTTCGAGCTTCCGATCGCTGGAACTTTCTTTCCATCAACTAACAATTCAACTTCTCCGTCTCTCTTTTTCTTTGGATTCTCTTTCTTAGCCATGGTTTTGCTTCTGGCTTTCTTAATATTTTCACCGGCTACAGGAGACCCAACAAAGTCAAGATTATCAATCGTTAAATCCAAATCTTGATCATCAACTGCTGGAGGACTTTTCTCCTGTTCTTCAATAGCTTTGTTCAAACTATCAATCTCACCAATCACAATGGCCTTGCGTTTAGTGGTTTTGATAGTTTCATTCCCTGAATCCCATTATTCATCATCTTGAGTCTCTTCCGAATCAGCAGACTCTTCATCAACTAACATTGTTTTTGCTTTCCCTTTCTTCTTAACAATTTTCTGCTTCTTGGGTTCAACTTCATCAACCTTTTCTTTTCCTTTACCAAACTTAGCACCTTTATTAATCACTTGACGCTTCCGTTTAGCATCTTTGTTGTAACACCCCAACCGATGGCGGAAACATCGGGATGCCACGTATTGACGATTGTTCAGTAGCTCTTGGTAAATAATAAATTTCAATAATCGATTAAATAAATTACATACATTTGTTCTAAAAGAAATTGTACATCAAGTGAGAAACACTAAATATAATTCTTCAAGCATAACTCTAATCTTCAAGCAAAGCTATAACCTGAAACATGTTAAGTTTGAAAATATTTTGGGTCAACATAAGTTGGTGAGAATTACATAGATTTCAAATATTTTGGGTCAACATAACTCTAATCACCCACGCTACCCATACTGGAGGTACACGCATCCGGGTGGGGTTGTCAATCCAATAGATCTATCATTGTGTATCATTGGCTTGTACGGAGTTAATGATTATGCTAGTCTAATTGTGCTTACCAAAGTATTGTTTAAGACATAATGCAACATAGAATAACACATAGACACTTATGTTGAATTGCATTTGATAATGTAACATGTTTCACCCCAAAAATTGCAAAGTAGTAAAAAGGGGCTATGTAAACTCACAGTTTGTGTAACATCTTGAAATATGTCAAACCGCAAGGTTTGGATTAGAATATCCCAAAGGATTTACCTAAATGAACAAATAATAATTTGTAAAGGAAACGCACTTAAAGTCTAAGTTATCTAGGATTAGGCGCTTAGGGTTTCTAGAGTAGGTTTTGGGGATTAACGGGGTTTTTGAATTGTATAATTTTTAATATTTAATGAAAATGTTATGAATTCCATTAATTATTTCAAATTATGAAGATTTAATAAATAATCAAAAGCGTGAATAATGAAACGGCTTAAATATATAAATATTTGATTTTATGCAATTAATTATGAAATTAAAGTATAAATAAATAAAAATAATAATCTAAATCAAATAAATATGATAATAATAAGTCCATTTTATACTGAGACACTAGCAATAATTTCAAAATTTTTAGGACTTATAATTTTGATATCTTTATATTTTAAATTGATTTATGAACATAAAAATGCAATAATTTGGAAATAAACACAAATAAAGTGCAAAAAAATTGTTTTCATTTTAAAACAGAATTTAATATGTGATGTAAGTGAAAAATAATTTTTCATATTATTTTCATTTAAAACATAATTTAATTGAATATAATCAATTAAATAGGAATAAATCGTAAAAATTGGTAAAAATAGTATTTTTATAGGAAATAAAATTACCAAAAAGTTTTATATGATTAGAAATAATCCCTCAAAAATTTTGGTATTAAAATGATTAAAAACGAATTTTTAATGAATTAATTATGGTTTAAGATAAATAAATAGATTAAAAACAATAAATAATTATTTTTCAAAAAAATAAAATTATAAATATAAACTTTAGGGTTTAATGAAACTAGGAAAATTTTTATATAATTTTTGGACCAGATTTACTATTTTTAAAAATTAATAGAATTTATATTGTTTATTTAGATTTAAAAGAAAGGCAAAACAAAAAAAGAACACTGAAACAAAAACCGGCCCTTTGGGGACTCGAACTCGGACTCGGTGTTATCTCATCAATGCCCAGACCAGTTGGTCTGGGTGCTTGTTTGTTGTGTAATCTGATTAGTAATATAGATAAATCCTATCTAGAATCATCAAAATAAAACAAAAATAAGAAAATTAGAGCCAACTGCTGCGTACGGGTATCGAACTCAAAACCAATTTTGTGTAATCACATGCCCAGACCAGTTAGTCTGGGTGTTCATTTGTTTCCTTCAATCGATCAGCTATATATTTATACAAAACCTAAATCGAACAAGTTTTCCCCGAATTCAAGCTTATAAACCCTAATCGTCTTTCATGTTCAATCGAGCTGCAAAACGTTGCAGACCAAAACGAAAGTATAGGGCTTTTAATTCCTATCATAAATCGACTTTAAATACGAATCTAATTGAATTTAAACGTACCAGAGTGGTGTATAAACGAGCGTAAAGGGGCCGAACACAAAAGCTACGATTTACAGATTTTTAAAGCGTGAAAGAGAATGAGTTTTGGTGGGTTTGGTCGCAGAGATGATATGAATTTATATAGGGCTTGATATTATAATAATAACTCTGAATTGAATGTGTTTGACTCTTTCTTTTTGGAAGGTTTTAAAAACGAGCAATAATCTAACTAATTGATAAACATGGTAATACGCGAAATTGATGGTTTGTGATTATGCAAGATTGATGGTCGGTCAGTCATGTACAGAGTAATTCGAAGATGGTTTCCATAATTATGCTAAATCTCGCGTTTGACCTGGATTTTGACTTCTCAGTATTTGACTTAGAGAATTAATGTGTGTTTATATAATATCGGGTTCAATATTATACACAACCACACTGCTGGTGCAGTTGGTTTGTGTTTGTGGTGTTAATTCTTGACCCGGCTCAGGCGTGGGTTCGAGTCCCGGTTAAATGGACCATTTATTAACTAGGGTTTATAATTGGGTACCTACCGAAAACCTTGATAGAATTTCACACTACTTTAACGTACCTGTAAATTCATGATTACGTTCCGAACCACAATCACTAGTTTACCTTACATTAGGGTTTTGTGTCCTTCTATCACTCTAAACACACATGTAAAACAAACAATGAAAAAATAACCTTGTGATTAAATCTTTGTATCAATGAGTCTAATAAACCTTTGTATCAAATTACGTGTACAATGTATCAAAAAATGAGTCCAACAGTTGAGCAGGAAAAAAGACCTCTACGAGTCAGTGAGTAGGAACCTCTACCGATTGTTGAGCAAATGCGATGGCCTCTACCAGTCGTTGAGCAGGTTATTAGAACCTCTACCGACTGTTGAGCAGGCATGATGACCTCTGCCAATCGTTGAGCAGGTTAATAGGTACTCTACCAACTGTTGAGTAGGTACTTCATCCTTTACCAGTTGTTAAGTGGATAATTGTTATAATTATTTTTGTAGTTTAACATATATGTTGCCAATTGAAAATACACACATGTAAGTATGTTTGTAAATGTGACAAACAACAGCTATAGCATGCGACTTGTAATTGAGTTGCTCTAGACAATGTTACTGAGTCTAGATGTTGTTTTACTAGTATGCCATATAGTTCATATTTAACTAGTCATATTTACAAGTATCACAAATAATTAGACGTTCAAAGATAATACTGATAATCAAATCCTCATGTATTACTAAGAATCAAGTTTGATGCAACAAACAATCAAGTTTTCAATAGTTCGGTTATCATAGGGGTCAAGTTCATGTTCAAGAAGGTAAAGGGTATGAATTTAGTTCTTGAGAGGATGATGAAGAACTCAAAGTATTATCAAGGTTATGAAACATAGTGTACGTGAAGATAGTTAATAACGGGTTTTCAAAGAGGCACAAGTAGTAAGGAGATTATTTAGCAGCATGAATCGTGGGGTTTGAATCAAATATTAAAATCGAGCGTATGAGAAAACATGATTGTGGTAAACACCAAAAATCGTAAAAGTTCGAACAAAATTGAAAATAAGTAGGTGTCAATGGGGAATTGGAGATTAAATTTTGTTCATGAGGATGGAAAGATTTTTTTTTTTTTTTGTAAAAGTTGGTTTTGTATATAAAATAAAAGTTGTTAAATAGTACAACTATGTCGCTTTACATCAGAATATTTCAGTTAGTCGGAGATTTTAAATACGACATTAGGTTTTATAGATCAAGGTGACATTACATCGAAAATCCTTTGTTACACTAATGAATAAACATTTGAATTTAGAAATTAAGTTTGAGGACATCTTTTGACAAAAATATGTATTTTTCATAGTTTATAGGTGATGAAAATTTGACAATATTAAGAAATCTTTAGTGTTGTGCTAGGGTATACTTAAGTTATGAGGTTACAGTTTAAAAATATATAACATGTTGAAAAAGGAAATAATATGATTTAGGTAGGGTGTTGAAAATAATAAAACATGTGGCTAAGATGGTAAGATGAAGTGTGATTGTGAAATCCATATATGATTATGAAATGGGAATGATTTAAGCTTTAAAATTTTGAGATTTTAGAGCTTAGTGTTAAGGAAAGTGAGTGTAATCATTTATTCATTAATTAAAACAAAAAACCGAAAACGTTAACTTATCAAAGCTTCAAGATTCTAATAACATAGTGAAGACATGGTTTAGCCTATAAGTGAACCCTCATCCCGAGAATTCCCAAGTAGGCATCCGGGTCCCTCGTCTGATTGGGATTTATGCGCAATGCCAGTCCTAGACAGAAAAGTCAGAATACAGGCGTTCACCCTTCCAGATTGCACGTGTTCGTTATTAGAATACAGAGCTTCGACGAGATCATCAAGGTAGTTAATGTTAGGACCTGAGAATTTTATCCTATTAGTCTAAGGGTAGACCCAGTGATGGAGGGTAATCATCTTAGAGGGGCTAAAGTAGGGATAAGAAGTAGGATGGAGATAGAGAATAGAAACAAGTAGAGTTACAAGTAAGAGGAGCATGTACTGGTTAAAATCCTAAGGTTATAGACTAGATTTTTTTTTCTAATAACCTAATTCCCTATAACCAAAGCTCTGATACCAATCTGTAACACCCCAACCGATGGCGGAAACATCGGGATGTCACGTATTGACGATTCGTCAGTAGCTCATGGTAAATAATAAATTTCAATAATCGATTAAATAAATTACATACATTTGTTCTAAAAGAAATTGTACATCAAGTGAGAAACACTAAATATAATTCTTCAAGCATTAACTCTAATCTTCAAGCAAAGCTATAACCTGAAACATGTTAAGTTTGAAAATATTTTGGGTCAACATAAGTTGGTGAGAATTACATAGATTTCAAATATTTTGGGTCAACATAACTCTAATCACCCACGCTACCCATACTGGAGGTACACGCATCCGGGTGGGGTTTTCAATCCAATAGATCTATCATTGTGTATCGTTGGCTTGTACGAAGTTAATGATTATGCTAGTCTAATTGTGCTTACCAAAGTATTGTTTAAGACATAATGCAACATAGAATAACACATAGACACTTATGTTGAATTGCATTTGATAATGTAACATGTTTCACCCCAAAAATTGCAAAGTAGTAAAAAGGGGCTATGTAAACTCACAGTTTGTGTAACATCTTGAAATATGTCGAACCGCAAGGTTTGGATTAGAATATCTCAAAGGATTTACCTAAATGAACAAATAATAATTTGTAAAGGAAACGCACTTAAAGTCTAAGTTATCTAGGATTAGGCGCTAAGGGTTTCTAGAGTAGGTTTTGGGGATTAACGGGGTTTTTGAATTGTATAATTTTTAATATTTAATGAAAATGTTATGAATTCCATTAATTATTTCAAATTATGAAGATTTAATAAATTGTCACACCCTCAAATTCCACGTGCGGGGTTTTACCGCGAGGCGCATGACAAACCAGGATCTAAGTCAACGGTCACAATAAACGACACTATATGATACGTAAAATGAAATAAACAACCATCAAGTTTCCATAAATCCATTCGCTGCGGAAGCCTAACTTTTATTACAACCCAAAATGTAAAAGTACGTAAGTCTGAAAAAGATATGACAATGCATATGAAACCTAGACGCCGTGTGACTCCGTGCGCCTATGATAAGCTGCTACCTCAACGACCTGAGACAAACATGCTAAAAACGTCAGCAAATAATGCCGGTGAGTTCACAGGTTTTATAATAAATGTTTACAGTAATAAAAGCCATCATGTTATCACTATATCAGAAGTAATAGCGTTAGCTAGACGCATGAGTTATACTACTACGACCGGAAACCATTACAGACAACGAAATATGATTTTGCCCGAAATGATTTAGCGTACGACCGAGACAATATGCACCCGTCCGGCTCCCAGCCGACGGGTGGGGTCTGTCAATCCCAATAGATCTATCCACATTTCCCCCGTTATGCTATCCAGCATATTCATGGTTTCCCCGGGACTTTACGTATCGTATAGTATGTAAATGAATCAACCACTAGCATAACATGATAATTTATGTAATAAGTATAAGCATGTGTCTCCCCCAAAATGTAAAGCGTAAGGCGGGGCCGTGAAACTCACCTGATGCTGCTCTTCGCACTACGACAAGTAAACCTGCTCAATAGACGGCCCCTAATACCGGTGACCTATCATGACGAGCATATAAGGTGTTAGACTAACAACCCGTAGGTTGATTAGTCCCTAGTAGTCCAGACCATAACCGTGTACATATGAAATGATGTTTCAACGTTTAACCGACCATACCAGGCAAGGCCCGACATCCCATTGGTGACCCGACATCTCATGTGTTAGACAATACAAGACATCATGCCACATATGCAGTTAAACACTTAATACACGTAATAGATCACCTAGTCTAGCATAATGTCCAATTAACGCGTAAACAGGTCCGAACACGTATCACTAAGTCATTGGGTGTATCCCGGGGTTCCTATCATGTTTCTAGGCGTCAAATCATGTTCCGGGATGTTAAAATGTACATACAGCAGCATTACACGCGATTAGGAAGCAAACTAGCATTTAGGAAAGTCAACATGTGATTAGGGATGGTCAACAGGCGATTACAAGGGCTAATCGCCCCTTAGGATAGGCGATTAGGGCTATTCGTGTGTATTATGGGCGATTATGGTCATAAGGTATGCAATTCAGGGCTTAACTAGTGATTAGGATCACAATCGCATGAAATGGAGGCGATTATGACTCCAATCGCCTATATATACGCGATTAGGCTTCCCATTCAGGCGATTAGGCCCCTAATCGCCTATAACATAGGCGATTAGGATGCCCAATCGCCTATAGTGCAGCTGATGTGGTTTTTCGCGCGTTTAACCCTCCAAATCAGATCCGAAACGCGTAAAAACACCCAATAATCATCCTAACACATTAACAAACATATTTCAAGCAAAACCCCTAAGTTTTCATCATTATAACAGTTCCGAATGCGAGCGTTTTCCCAAAATGGCAACTTAGCATGTAAACATCACATCAACATGCAAGAACTTGCCCTAAATAGCAAATATCCAGATTAAATCACATAACCACGTTGTCCGATAGCATCCTACTGTTCTAGCATCATCCTATAACAAACCCTAACATCACACAATCAACAACATACCTCATATCATCCTTAATCATCCAAAATCCTTCAAATGGGTCAAGACATCAAGTATCAACAATACACAACCAAAACCATTCAAACTCCTAGGACATCATCATACTAACTTGTAACAGCAATAAACATCATAATAACACAAGAACAACCATGATTCAATCCTAAAAATCCTATCTTTAAACACATATAACACATGTAATGGTGTGGGTTTGTTTAAAAACGGTTTTAAATGGATTTTCAAAGATAAAAACATTTATAAGTCAGGTCTGGACGTTTAGGGAGTAAAACATAATCATTTAAAGGTTTGGGTTTGAAGAACACACCTTGTATTCAAGAGGTGATGATGGAATAAGCTTGAAAATGGTGGTTTTGATGCAAAAACGAGTTCCAGAGGGTGTTTGTGCGTTGGGTTATGTTATGGGACGGCTAGGGTTGCACAAATGATGTTTTGGAGGTCAAGGGTGGTATTTATAGGCGTTTCTAGTCGTTTGGGGCAAATCAGGCGAGTATGCAGGTCTATACGCGAGTAGGACTGCTAATCGCATGAACTTTCATGCGAGTAGCCTCCTACTCGCTTAAAGCTCCCCTCCAATCACCCCATTATTGGCGATTAGGCTATTCCCCATAAGCCTAATCGCCTGTAACCTCTATGTTCGTGTGTTTTGCGCGTTAAACCCCGTATTAACATATGTTAACACATATTCACATACCGGCAAGCCACATAATGATTGTAAACATATAATGCATGATAAATAACACGTTCCCGCCCGATCACCAATTCCCGAGACTCGAGACTTGCGTGGGTGCGTTAAACCCGGCGATTCCACGAATCACCGATTCTTGTACACATGGTTATGGACCGACACCCAATGGTTTCTCGAACCATTGTAACGACTCCCGATGATTCCCGAATCATCAGTACGACTTAATTGACCCCAGTTAAGTATGATATTAAGTAGTTATTTAAAATGTTTTCGTTGAGATAGACTCGTATGCATGTAAAGTACGAAACGCATGTGTGTAAGGTATAAAAGTATTGACCTGAATATGCCGGGTGTCACATCATCCCCCAGTTGAAAGAATTTTCGTCCCGAAAATTAAATGAAGTCCGTAGATGAAGAGACGAAAGGAAGAAAGAAAAGAAAATTTTTCCCCGTTATTACATCATCCCCCAGTTGAAAGGAATCTCGACCCGAGATTCATTTTTCTTTGGAGGCCACATAGTTCGATTCAAACGCACGCTTAGGAAATAGATGAGGGTACTTAGCCTTCATCTGATCTTCTCGTTCCCACGTGAACTCCGGTCCACGATTAGAATTCCAACGAACCTTAACGATACGGATTTTACTCCGACGAAGGCTACGAATCTTATAATCTAAGATTTCAACTGGTTCCTCCACAATACGTAAACGATCATCAACCTTGATTTCTTCGAGAGGAACTACGAGAGATTCGTCTGCCAAACACTTCTTAAGATTCGAGACATGGAAGACGTTATGCACGCCACTAAGCTCGGCTGGTAAGTCAAGTCTGTATGCCACCGGCCCAATACGCTCCAAGATGGGGAACGGTCCGACATAACGAGGGTTAAGTTTGCCGCGCTTCCCAAAGCGTATAACGCCCTTCCATGGAGATACCTTCAATAAAACCCTGTCGCCAACCTGGAACTCCAAAGGTTTGCGACGACGATCAGCGTAGCTCTTCTGGCGATCACGAGCTGCCGCCATACGATTACGAATTTGTACGATCTTTTCGGAAGTTTCGTACACCATTTCTGGACCGGTGAGTTGGCTTTCGCCCACTTCGGCCCAACAAAGAGGGGACCGGCACTTCCGTCCATACAGAGCCTCGAACGGTGCCGCCTTAATGCTAGAGTGGTAACTATTGTTGTAAGAGAACTCTACCAACGGTAGGTGAATCTCCCAACTCTTACCGAAATCGATGACGCATGCCCGAAGCATGTCTTCAAGCGTCTGAATCGTCCGCTCACTCTGACCGTCAGTTTGCGGATGATATGCGGTGCTCATGTCCAGCTGAGTACCCAACGCTTTATGTAATTGTTTCCAGAAACGGGAAGCGAAACGAGGGTCACGGTCGGAGATGATAGAGACGGGCACCCCGTGCTTGGAAACCACTTCCTTAATATAGATACGAGACAACCGCTCCAGACTGTCGGTTTCCTTAATAGCGAGGAAATGTGCGGACTTTGTCAACCGGTCGACAATCACCCAGATCATGTCACAACCACTGGGCGACTTCGGAAGTTTGGTCACAAAATCCATGGTAATCCGTTCCCATTTCCATTCAGGAATTTCAGGTTGCTGTAGAAGACCAGACGGCTTCTGGTACTCCACCTTGACCTTAGCACAGGTCAGACATTTGCTGACATACGAAGCTATGTCAGCCTTCATATTGGGCCACCAATAGAGTATCTTTAAGTCCTGATACATCTTATCGGAACCCGGATGAATAGAATACCGGGATTTGTGAGCTTCGTCCAAGACAAGCCCCCGCAAACCCCCAAATAAAGGAACCCAAACGCGCTCGGCAAAGTAATGCAGGCCATCAGACCCAAGCTCGAGGTGTTTATCAGCACCGTGCATGGTTTCAGCTTTAAGGTTTTCCTCCTTCAAAGCTTCCAATTGAGCCGAACGAATTTGGTCAGGCAACGAAGAATGAATAGTGAGCTGTAAGGCTCGAACACGACGAGGTTTGACAGACTCCTTTCTGCTCAAGGCGTCTGCCACCACATTCGCCTTACCAGGATGGTACTTAATGGCGCAATCATAGTCGTTCAGGAGTTCAACCCAACGTCGTTGCCGCATGTTCAATACTTTCTGGTCGAAGATATGCTGGAGACTCTTGTGATCGGTGTATACTTCGCACTTGGTACCGTACAAGTAATGTCTCCAGATCTTCAACGCAAAGATCACCGCACCCAACTCTAAATCATGAGTAGTGTAGTTCTTTTCATGGACTTTAAGTTGGCGAGAGGCGTAGGCAACAACCTTCCCGCGTTGCATTAACACACAACCGAGACCACGAATGGAAGCGTCCCAGTACACAACAAAATCATCTGTGCCCTCAGGTAAGGATAAGATGGGCGCAGAGCAAAGTTTAAGTTTCAGCATCTGAAATGCTGATTCCTGCGGTTCACCCCAGTCAAACTTTCGGTCTTTCTGGGTAAGAGTGGTGAGGGGTTGAGCGATCTTCGAAAATCCCTCAATGAAACGACGATAGTAACCCGCAAGGCCTAGGAATTGCCGCACCTCAGATGGCGTCTTTGGTGCTTCCCATTCCTTAATGGCTTCAATCTTTGCCGGATCGACATGAATTCCTAGTTCATTAACCACATGCCCTAGGAATTGTACTTCACGTAACCAGAAATCACACTTTGAGAACTTAGCGTACAACTGCTCCCGTCTCAAAAGTTCCAAAACCAATCGTAAGTGTTCCTCATGATCCGTCTCGTTCTTAGAATAAACCAAAATGTCGTCGATAAACACGATAACGAATTTATCGAGATAGGGCTTGCAAACGCGGTTCATCAAGTCCATGAAAACGGCAGGTGCATTCGTAAGACCGAAGGGCATGACCAAAAATTCGAAGTGGCCATAACGTGTACGAAAAGCGGTCTTTGGAATGTCAGCTTCTTGTACCCGCAGTTGATGATACCCAGACCTCAGATCTATCTTGGAATAAAAACTGGAGCCTTGGAGCTGATCGAATAAATCATCAATTCGAGGAAGCGGGTAACGATTCTTGATGGTTACCTTGTTCAGTTCCCGATAGTCAATACACATACGAAGGCTCCCATCTTTCTTTTTGACAAATAGGATAGGAGCTCCCCACGGGGATGAACTAGGTCTAATGAACCCTTTTTCTAACAACTCCTGCAGCTGGTTAGATAATTCTTGCATCTCGGGAGGTGCAAGGCGGTAAGGAGCTCGGGCAATAGGCGCCGCGCCGGGCGCAAGATCAATGCTAAATTCAACCTGACGGTGAGGTGGAAGACCAGGCAAATCATCGGGAAATACGTCGGGAAAATCACGAACGACAGGAATGTCCTCGATCTTCTTCTCATCGTTAGATGAAACCGAAACAAGAGCTAAGATCGCGGAATACCCCTTACGTAAATACTTATACGCCTTCATACCTGAAATGATGCTCAAGGGAACTCCACTTTTCTCGCCATGAACCAAAAGAATCTCTCCATCCGGGAGAGGGAGGCGAATGATTTTATCGAAGCAAACGATCTCTGCGCGATATAAGGACAACCAATCCATACCCACTACAACGTCGAAACTACCCAATGACACCGGCATGAGGTCGATAGGAAAAGATAACCCTGATAGTTCCAACTGGCATCCTTTAAGAATATGAGTCGCCTCAATATTCTTACCATCAGCCAGTTCTATAATATACTTGACCTCTAAGGGAGTCGGTACAATGTCTAACAGTCGGCTAAACTCAACAGATATAAAACTCTTGTCGGCACCCGAATCAAATAAAACGGAGGCATAACGATCACAAAGAAGAAACGTACCAGTAACAGTATCCGGATCCTGACGGGCCTCGCCCGACCCAATGACGAAGGCGCGCGCGTTCCTGCCGCCACCCCCGTTGCCCCTGTCATTCCTCCCAGCATTCCCTTGCTTCAGTTTGGGGCAGTCCTTCTTAAAGTGCCCTGTCTCCCCACAATTAAAACATCCCTGGTTACCCCTAGGTGCAGCAGTGGTAGTAGTAGCAGGGGCAACCACCTGTTGCTGAGTCTGAAGATTCACCCTACACGTCTGGGCCAGATGCCCGTTCTTCTTGCAACGGGTACAAAAACTACAATTCCCCACATGATGATACCCACAACGATCACACCTAGGCAGCCTACCAGTATAACCACCCTGCTTTTGCCCAGAAGACGAACCCGTAGTCTCAAACTTCTTATGCTGTTGCTGCTGCTGCTGAGGCTGCGCTGTACCCTTACCCGTGTTATCCCATTTCCTCTTGTTGCTGTCAGAGGTCTTCACCACAGTACCCTTAGGAGGCAAAAGACCCTCCTGAACCTTCTGTTTAGTCAACCTGTGAGCCAATCGAATGGTATCCCGAAGTGTAGTAGCATCATTAGCGGTCACCAACCCGCGAATCTCAGGCACCAACCCACTGATGTAGAACTCAATAGCCTTATATTCAGGCGTCACAGAATCCGGGCACAAAAGTGCCAGCTCATGGTAGCGAGTGGTATACTCCTCTATCTCAGATCCCACCATCTGATGATTCCACAGCTCATGCTCCAAACTCTTGATCTCATCCCTGGGACAGTACTCCATCTTCAAACGAAACACAAATTCGGTCCATGGCAACGCATGGGCCTCCAGCAAACCAATAGTCTGAACAGTCGAATTCCACCAAGTCAAAGCACGTCCCTCAAACGTCCCCGAAGCATACTTCACACGAAACTCCTCAGGGCAGTTGCACATGGAGAAAGCAGACTCAACCTTCTCCAACCAACGGAGTAGTCCCACAGCCCCCTCAGTCCCACTGAAATTATGGGGCTTGCAGTCCTGGAACATCTTATAAGTACAGTGGACTGGAGGAGGTGGAGGTGGTGGAGGAGGAAAAGAATCCCCTAATACCAACAAAAACAACACGGTCAGAAAACGATCATCACACGACAAAAGATAAGGAATGAGGGTAGGAGTAATTAAATTACCACCATGGCCCTGGTGGGCGGCCTGCTGCGCAGCAATAGCAGCTGCCACGTGCTCCTGGATCAGATTATTCAGCTCCGCCTGGGTCATGCTGATGTTGCCACGACCCCCATTACGTCCACCACCATTCCGGCCACCAACTCGACCACCAACGCGACCACCACGACGTCCTGCCATCTTCTGTCAAGATCAAAGACAAGACATCAGATTCCAGAACAGATGACAAAGAATCATGAAGAAACCGTAAGTAATAAAGTAAATCAAAGGATTGGATCCCATCATAGTCATTAGATCAAACACAGAGTCCACCAGGATTTCCATGCATCTCAACTTATTATTTCGTGTGCACCCGAAATGATAAGTCGCTCTACATGGTCCCCGAGGCGTGCTCCTAGCCTGACCTTCAAACCACCAGGCACCCATGTTCAAAATATAAACAGCAAGTACAAGTGTGTGATAATGTGTGCAAGCAGGTGTGTCCGTTGGAGTATAGAAATGGGAGATGTCCGAATCTTGGACAAATCTCCGCAGGATGCCGAAGCCACTCCAACGTACGCCACCGCCTGTGCAAAGGTAGTAAGGATCCTCGTTTCCAGCACGAAGTTGAAGTACAAGATAGGAGATAAGAGTAATAGATAGGTGATGTAAGCATAAATAATAATAACGAATGTAATACGAACACCCCGGCAAATTCCCGTATGACATGACTTATATGAATGTGACCGTCTAGTGTGTGCGACTCGGCTATAGACTTGACTCAACATGCAGTCCTAGTTCACTATAACCATTGGCTCTGATACCAATCTGTCACACCCTCAAATTCCACGTGCGGGGTTTTACCGCGAGGCGCATGACAAACCAGGATCTAAGTCAACGGTCACAATAAACGACACTATATGATACGTAAAATGAAATAAACAACCATCAAGTTTCCATAAATCCATTCGCTGCGGAAGCGTAACTTTTATTACAACCCAAAATGTAAAAGTACGTAAGTCTGAAAAAGATATGACAATGCATATGAAACCTAGACGCCGTGTGACTCCGTGCGCCTATGATAAGCTGCTACCTCAACGACCTGAGACAAACATGCTAAAAACGTCAGCAAATAATGCCGGTGAGTTCACAGGTTTTATAATAAATGTTTACAGTAATAAAAGCCATCATGTTATCACTATATCAGAAGTAATAGCGTTAGCTAGACGCATGAGTTATACTACTACGACCGGAAACCATTACAGACAACGAAATATGATTTTGCCCGAAATGATTTAGCGTACGACCGAGACAATATGCACCCGTCCGGCTCCCAGCCGACGGGTGGGGTCTGTCAATCCCAATAGATCTATCCACATTTCCCCCGTTATGCTATCCAGCATATTCATGGTTTCCCCGGGACTTTACGTATCGTATAGTATGTAAATGAATCAACCACTAGCATAACATGATAATTTATGTAATAAGTATAAGCATGTGTCTCCCCCAAAATGTAAAGCGTAAGGCGGGGCCGTGAAACTCACCTGATGCTGCTCTTCGCACTACGACAAGTAAACCTGCTCAATAGACGGCCCCTAATACCGGTGACCTATCATGACGAGCATATAAGGTGTTAGACTAACAACCCGTAGGTTGATTAGTCCCTAGTAGTCCAGACCATAACCGTGTACATATGAAATGATGTTTCAACGTTTAACCGACCATACCAGGCAAGGCCCGACATCCCATTGGTGACCCGACATCTCATGTGTTAGACAATACAAGACATCATGCCACATATGCAGTTAAACACTTAATACACGTAATAGATCACCTAGTCTAGCATAATGTCCAATTAACGCGTAAACAGGTCCGAACACGTATCACTAAGTCATTGGGTGTATCCCGGGGTTCCTATCATGTTTCTAGGCGTCAAATCATGTTCCGGGATGTTAAAATGTACATACAGCAGCATTACACGCGATTAGGAAGCAAACTAGCATTTAGGAAAGTCAACATGTGATTAGGGATGGTCAACAGGCGATTACAAGGGCTAATCGCCCCTTAGGATAGGCGATTAGGGCTATTCGTGTGTATTATGGGCGATTATGGTCATAAGGTATGCAATTCAGGGCTTAACTAGTGATAGGATCACAATCGCATGAAATGGAGGCGATTATGACTCCAATCGCCTATATATACGCGATTAGGCTTCCCATTCAGGCGATTAGGCCCCTAATCGCCTATAACATAGGCGATTAGGATGCCCAATCGCCTATAGTGCAGCTGATGTGGTTTTTCGCACGTTTAACCCTCCAAATCAGATCCGAAACGCGTAAAAACACCCAATAATCATCCTAACACATTAACAAACATATTTCAAGCAAAACCCCTAAGTTTTCATCATTATAACAGTTCCGAATGCGAGCGTTTTCCCAAAATGGCAACTTAGCATGTAAACATCACATCAACATGCAAGAACTTGCCCTAAATAGCAAATATCCAGATTAAATCACATAACCACGTTGTCCGATAGCATCCTACTGTTCTAGCATCATCCTATAACAAACCCTAACATCACACAATCAACAACATACCTCATATCATCCTTAATCATCCAAAATCCTTCAAATGGGTCAAGACATCAAGTATCAACAATACACAACCAAAACCATTCAAACTCCTAGGACATCATCATACTAACTTGTAACAGCAATAAACATCATAATAACACAAGAACAACCATGATTCAATCCTAAAAATCCTATCTTTAAACACATATAACACATGTAATGGTGTGGGTTTGTTTAAAAACGGTTTTAAATGGATTTTCAAAGATAAAAACATTTATAAGTCAGGTCTGGACGTTTAGGGAGTAAAACATAATCATTTAAAGGTTTGGGTTTGAAGAACACACCTTGTATTCAAGAGGTGATGATGGAATAAGCTTGAAAATGGTGGTTTTGATGCAAAAACGAGTTCCAGAGGGTGTTTGTGCGTTGGGTTATGTTATGGGACGGCTAGGGTTGCACAAATGATGTTTTGGAGGTCAAGGGTGGTATTTATAGGCGTTTCTAGTCGTTTGGGGCAAATCAGGCGAGTATGCAGGTCTATACGCGAGTAGGACTGCTAATCGCATGAACTTTCATGCGAGTAGCCTCCTACTCGCTTAAAGCTCCCCTCCAATCGCCCCATTATTGGCGATTAGGCTATTCCCCATAAGCCTAATCGCCTGTAACCTCTATGTTCGTGTGTTTTGCGCGTTAAACCCCGTTTTAACATATGTTAACACATATTCACATACCGGCAAGCCACATAATGATTGTAAACATATAATGCATGATAAATAACACGTTCCCGCCCGATCACCAATTCCCGAGACTCGAGACTTGCGTGGGTGCGTTAAACCCGGCGATTCCACGAATCACCGATTCTTGTACACATGGTTATGGACCGACACCCAATGGTTTCTCGAACCATTGTAACGACTCCCGATGATTCCCGAATCATCAGTACGACTTAATTGACCCCAGTTAAGTATGATATTAAGTAGTTATTTAAAATGTTTTCGTTGAGATAGACTCGTATGCATGTAAAGTACGAAACGCATGTATGTAAGGTATAAAAGTATTGACCTGAATATGCCGGGTGTCACATAAATAATCAAAAGCGTGAATAATGAAACGGCTTAAATATATAAATATTTGATTTTATGCAATTAATTATGAAATTAAAGTATAAATAAATAAAAATAATAATCTAAATCAAATAAATATGATAATAATAAGTCCATTTTATACTGAGACACTAGCAATAATTTCAAAATTTTTAGGACTTATAATTTTGATATCTTTATATTTTAAATTGATTTATGAACATAAAAATGCAATAATTTGGAAATAAACACAAATAAAGTGCAAAAAAATTGTTTTCATTTTAAAACAAAATTTAATATGTGATGTAAGTGAAAAATAATTTTTCATATTATTTTCATTTAAAACAGAATTTAATTGAATATAATCAATTAAATAGGAATAAATCGTAAAAATTGGTAAAAATAGTATTTTTATAGGAAATAAAATTACCAAAAAGTTTTATATGATTAGAAATAATCCCTCAAAAATTTTGGTATTAAAATGATTAAAAACGAATTTTTAATGAATTAATTATGGTTTAAGATAAATAAATAGATTAAAAACAATAAATAATTATTTTTCAAAAAAATAAAATTATAAATATAAACTTTAGGGTTTAGTGAAACTAGGAAAATTTTTATATAATTTTGGACCAGATTTACTATTTTTAAAAATTAATAGAATTTATATTGTTTATTTAGATTTAAAAGAAAGGCAAAACAAAAAAAAGAACACTGAAACAAAACCGGCCCTTTGGGGACTCGAACTCGGACTCGGTGTTATCTCATCAACGCCCAGACCAGTTGGTCTGGGTGCTTGTTTGTTGTGTAATCTGATTAGTAATTTAGATAAATACTATCTAGAATCATCAAAATAAAAACAAAAATAAGAAAATTAGAGCCAACTGTTGCGTACGGGTATCGAACTCAAAACCAATTTTGTGTAATCACATGCCCAGACCAGTTAGTCTGGGTGTTCATTTGTTTCCTTCAATCGATCAGCTATATATTTATACAAAACCTAAATCGAACAAGTTTTCCCCGAATTCAAGCTTATAAACCCTAATCGTCTTTCATGTTCAATCGAGCTGCAAAACGTTGCAGACCAAAACGAAAGTATAGGGCTTTTAATTCCTATCATAAATCGACTTTAAATACGAATCTAATTGAATTTAAACGTACCAGAGTGGTGTATAAACGAGCGTAAAGGGGCCGAACACAAAAGCTACGATTTACAGATTTTTAAAGCGTGAAAGAGAATGAGTTTTGGTGGGTTTGGTCGCAGAGATGATACGAATTTATATAGGGCTTGATTTTATGATAATAACTCTGAATTGAAGGTGTTTTACTCTTTCTTTTTGGAAGGTTTTAAAAACGAGTAATAATCTGACTAAATGACCCTATAAACATGGTAATATGCAAAGTTGATGGTTTGTGATTGTGCAAGATTGATGGTCGGTCAGTCATGTACAGAGTAATTCGAAGATGGTTTCCATAATTATGCTTAATCACGCATTTGACCTGGGTTTTGACTTCGCAGTATTTGACTTAGAGAATTAATGTGTGTTTATATAATATTGGGTTTAATATTATACACAACCACACTGCTGGTGCAGTTAGTTTGTGTTTGTGGTGTTATGTCTTGACCCGGCTCAGGCGCGGGTTCGAGTCCCGGCCTAAGCATATATTTTTTTTAGAGCATTTTTAATTAAACATAATATTATTTATTTTTTTCTACAATATCGAATGTAATATGATAAATAATGTTACGAAAATTTAAAATACGCTAAAACGTCGAGATTCATAGGATTTTTATTAAGTAATGACAAAATGAAAAATACGATACATTACATTACATTTGTCTACAGGGAATAAAGGGCTATCAGAATCAGGCTCACTCTTCTCATTCCTTGCTTTGTCTCGACCTGGATCCTTATAACTTGGGTTAATCAAATGTCCAAACAAGTTCTTAAATGGAGGCCTTTCATTTTCAGGAACACCTTTGTAACCTTTCATTCTTGCCCAATACTAAGATTCATATGTTTTTAATTTCATGTATGATGCATACTCAAGAAAACCTAGGGTTAATAAACTTACTAATACAATCACTAAACATGACTCATTCAAACTCTCTGCATAAAAGTTCATTAGTAGACCCAAATATAATGTCATCAACATAAATCTGAACAAGAATCAAATCACCCTCTGTTCGTTTTGTAAACAGGGTACAGTCTACCAAACCTCATTTGAATCCCTTGGAAAGAAGATATGTGCTTACCTCATACCATTGTCTTGGAACTTGGTGCAAATCATACAAAGCTTTGTTAAGCTTGTAGACCTTATCCGGGTGGATAGGATCCTCAAAACCTGGTGGTTGCCCAACATACACTTCTTCCTTGACCACACCATACAAAAAGGCACTTTTTGCGTCCATCTGATACACCTTGAATTTCTTGTATGATGCATACGCAAGAAACATTCGGATTGCTTCAATACGCGCAACAGGTGCATAGACTTCATTGTAATCAATTCCTTCTGTTTGATGAAAACCTTGTACGGCCAATCGAGCTTTGTTTCTCACAATAACGCCTCGATCATCCTTTTTACACTTGAATACCCACTTGGTACCAATTTTCTTCCGGTCTAGTGGTAAATCTGTCAGCGTCCAGACTCCGAGTTTCCGAAACTCTAGTAGTTCCTGCTGCAAAGCTTCAACCCACGAATCATCTTGTAAAGCATCCTTGTACGTTCACGGCTCAACCTGCGAAACATAACAAGAAAAAGACCAGTCATTTTGACAAGCATATTTCTGTATTTTAGCATGCAGGGCTAGGGCTCCAAACGTTCAAGTGGAAGTTCGACAGAATTTACTTTCTTGGGTTTGTGGGACTGTTTGTGTTGTTTTCCCTTCTTGCAACTTGCACATTTGTCATTAAGATGAAAATGCTTCACATTCACACCCTCAACAAGTCCATTCTTCACCAAATGTTTCATCTTTCTTAGGTGAATATGCCCCATCCTCCTGTGCGACATGATAGATTCTTTTTCTGTAGCCTTGGATAGAAAGCACATGACTTGTCCCTGTGTCGTGGTTGCCTTGCTCATGTCAAGAATGTAAAGATTATTCACTCTTGGAGCCTTCAACATGATCCATTCTTTTAGTATGACGAAACCAGGTTTCAGTATGTAGCAAGATTTATCATCAAAGTGAACCAAAAACTTCTTATCACAAATCTGACTCACACTCAACAAATTATAGTCAATTTGTTTCACATATGATATTCGTTCGAAACTCACTATCCCATTGCTCACACTTCCTTCTATAGTAATATAACCTCCTTTGTTTCCCGCAAACACCACATATCCTCCATTAATATTCTTGATATCAAAGAGTAGCGTTAAATCTCCGGTCATGTGCCCAGAAGCTCCATTGTCGACAATCCAAATAATGCTAACAGGGCCAGCTGGAGCTCCCTGCACAAATCACAAACAAATTTAGTTTTTAACAAGGACCCTAGCCTGTTTGGTCTTGGGCCTTTGAATGTTAGCTTTCAAAGATTCTTTTTCACAAACGTTCAAGTTTGAATCAACCTTTTGCTGGTTGTTCACAACTTTCTCACTTTCACTTCAACTTTCGCAGATGATGTAGAAGCACCTGGAGAACCCTTTGTTGTCCAAGTTTGTTCAGAACGTTTTAGAATCCTTATTTGAGGTTATTTAACCTCAATAGGTTTCTTAGTATCGTTCGTAAAAGAAACTTTCTTGGCTACCTTATCTGATTTAACAGATACAGGTCCAACCGATGATTTAGCAGCCGGTTTTGGAAAAACCTTTTGTTTATCATTAGTCGTGTTCACCATAGGTTTCTTCAGCTTTTTCTCCATGGAAATCCGGTTTCAGTTATCATAGACAATTGGAAAGTTTTCCCTCTTCTAATAGAAACGATTTTGGTTATAAAATGTTTGCCTTTGAGGAACAAACTGTTTTTGTGAAAAGTTTTCCCTTTTCAACCGAATTCCTCACATTCTGCTTTCTTTCTATTTCGTGCCTCTTATGTCTTACATATGGGCAGTGAGCAAGTAAATGCCCTCCCTCCCCACATTTAAAACATACACTGTACTCTTCAAACACATTTTTAAAGTTAGGTTTAGCGAAAGATTTAACCAAGTGTTGATCATTAACACACTTACGCGTTAAACTCTCAGGAGCGGGCTCCTTTGAATAAGCCGGTTCAAAAATCCATTAACCTTCTCTTTTGGCTTAATAAACTCAGAAACATAAACCTTTGGTTATGAAGAATTATCACCATACAGTCTCCGAATCAGTTCTGGAGGAACATCATTGGTCCGTTCATGTTTAGGGAACCAAATGCTACTCTCTTGCCAAATTTTCTCAATTTTCGAATAATTGACAAATTGTATGGGATATTCTTCATCAGCAATTATCTTATCGGATCCTTCCATCCGATAGAAAACTTTCACTGGTTTGTCAACCGATTCATTCTTTTCAACCTTTTTAACTGATTGATTCATTTTGTTTGCAATTTTCTGAGAATGAGAAACCTGAGATGGTGAGATTATCTCATTTGTTCTTATATGATTTTCCAATGGAATATAATAAAATTTCTTAGGTTCCTCATCTTCAGTATCTGAATCATCAGTTACTGCAATCACTCCTTCATCATTCAATCCAAGTATCGGTCTCACATCGGAATTTGGATCACCAACACTAGAAGTGTTTGATTCATTGTCCGATGAAGAATCCGATTTCACTGAACTCTCAGGTGTTACTGAATTCAAATTGTGATTTTCAAATAACACTAGAGCAGGAACAGCCTTATAATTGGCATCATTGGATTGTGATGGTTCTTCAACAATGTGGTCCAAACCATACGCCACATGTTTATAACTCTCTAATTTCTTGTTGACTTTTTTAGCAAAACACTTGAGTTTAGCCATTTCAAGTTTTGTTTCCTCAATTTCATTGATGTAGTTATTAATGGCTAATTGTTTCAAAGATAAAGTTTTTGTCAACTCTGAAACATCCTTTTTGTACCCCTCAAGTGTTTTGTTGAAATCATGCTCATCCTTACGATAAGATTGAATGACGATTTTAGCACTCTCAAGCTGATGCTTAAGTTGCTTAACTTCGTCAGTTAATCTATCACAAGTTCCAAAATATTTATTTTCACTATTAGCAGAGTTAGGACTTACCGGTCTCAGTGGATCTGTCATGGCCATCAGTGCGAAATGTTCTTGTGAAGGCATCATCAACCATGCATGATTTCTTCTGTCACACCCCGCCAAAGGCGGAAACGCGAGGTGAGATGAACATGGTGATCACAAACATTGTTTACATGAGAACTACTAATGACATTTATTTCATCAAACACGTAAGTCACATAGTCGAATACAAATTACAAATCCTAACAAGTGTTTCAAACTGATTCATCAAAATAACAAAACAAGAGTCTCCTGCAGGCATTCCTAAGCTAGCCTCCTTATTATCCTTACTTGGTTTCCTAAAAAGCATGCTTGCAAATGTCAACTAAAAAGTTGGTGAGTCCGTAGGTTTTGTTGACTCGATAAAACAGTTTTGTTGCTCAGAAAGTTTCGTTGTCTGTGTCCATGCATAATATAGTTACCATGAGCACCATAACCAAACCACGACATTCATGTTCACCCCGCCCCAATGCCTTATCACGAGACATTGTAAAGTAATGGATAATATGCATTCATATGTGTTAGCGCGACTAACAGTGAAAGGGGGTGTCAACCCAAATGGTACTATTCATATAATCCACGGCTTATTGCTAAGCTAATGGTTATGATTGTCCGGGGAATTTTTGTTGATCTGTGATAATTGTTGGTCTAACTCATGTAACACATATTGTTGTTATGTACATATGTTGATCTGTAGCATGTTTCTCCCCCGAAGTTGTAAAACAGTAAGACAGTAAAAAGGGGCCACGAAAATCACCTGATGTCTGGTTATGTGATCTAGCAAAGCAGAAGTAACTACTGTTCCAACAAAAGTTCCCTATATCGTCAAAGACATCTTAAGTTGTGTGTACTTGTTGTTTACCAAACAAGTTGTTCACCCGACATCTGGATCCTTGTGTCATGTATATGTGGGGCCATTGCACGTGATAATTACTATACATCTTAATGGTACTTTGCAAAGTGCACATGTGCAACATTATATGTGATCGTGTATGTTTTGATCCAAAAATCAGTTCCTTAATAACTATTAAAACCGAGAGTGGTTTACAAAACAATATTCATGATGTGGATGAATTTACTAAATTGATTTGTGTCACCTAAGTGTGTGGTATGCATAGGGCCGATTCTAAAGACTCAAGAGTTGATGGATTGGGTGAACATAATAGGCCTAGAGTGTGACACCCGGCAAACTCAGGTTAGTAACATGGACTAAACTAGTAAGTCTACCTTAGCGAGTCATGCATATTACGTACTTAACTGGGTCAGTCGAGTTGTTACGATGATTCTGGGAGTCGTTACGATGATCCGCGGGATCATCGGGAGTCGGTCCATAACCACGTGTACAAGGATTGGTGATTCGTGGAATCGCCGGGTTTAACGTACACACGCAAGTCTCAAGTCCCGGGAATTGGTGAACGGATGTAAACGTGTTAGTTATCATGCATTATGTGTTTGTAATCATTATGTGACTTGTCGGTATGTGAATACGTGTTTATATGTGTTAAAATAGTGTTTAACGCGCCAAAAACTCATTCGGGAACCATACAGGCGATTAGGAACCTGGAAGGCTCCTAATCGCCACTTATATAGGCGAATAGGGGGACTTACTAGCGATTAGAGCTTCTAATCACCAGTATATAGGCGATTAGAAGCTCTACTCGCCTGAACTGATTCCCTACTCGCCTGATCTGATGTGCACGAGTCAAAACACCTATAAATACAACCCTTGACTCCCCAAACACCATTTGTGCAACCCTAACTGATCCTAAGCCTCCCACACACCTTGAAACATCTCTGGAACTTGTTTTGCTTCAAAACTCACCATTTCCAAGCTTACACACCTTTCTTTGATAAAATCCAAGTGTGTTCTTCATCCCAAACCTTTGTAATGTTATTTTTTTGGTTCCCCAAAAGTCCAGACCTTGTTTTGATAAGAATGTGTCTTTAAAAACCTTGGAAATGAGTTCTAAAACAAGTCTACACCATAATACTTGCTATTTGTGAAGTATTGATGCATATAATGATTTTTGGTGATCATAACATGAATGTTTCCATGAATTTGATGTACTTCTGATGTGTAGGAGTTGTTAGGATGATTGTCTATGAGTTTAAGCTATTGTTATAGTGTTTAGATGAAAGTATGCATTTTGACCCATTTGGGTGATTCTTGAAGAATTAGGATGTTATGATATGATTCATTGCTTGTTTATGGTTAGGAATCATGCTAGACTGATGTTATAACATAGGGATGATGAATTGCAAGTTGTAGGAGGTGTAATCTGATCTTTACTACTTAAGGAAAGATTTCATATTTAATGAAACCTAGTACTTTGCCATTTTAGGAAATAATCACACAGAGGCCGTTAGAGCAGAGATAAATTGGGGGTTTTTGCTTGGAATGGGTTGGTAAATGGTTTAGGTTTGATGTTGGGTGTTTTTACATGTTTCGGATCTGATTTGGAAGGTTTAACGCGCGAAAACGCGCGACAGCAGAGCTACAGGCGAATAGAACACTAATCGCCTGATGTATCAGGCGATTACAGCCTATTCGCCTGGTACAATAGGCGAGTAGCCCCTATTCCCCAGTTGACTATCTCCTATTCCCCAGTTGACTTTTCCTAATTGCATGTAAGTTTCCTAATCACGTGTACTGCTGTCGTAAGCGTATTTTGACATCCCGGAACATGATTTGACACCTAGGAACATGATAGGAACCCCGGGATACACCCAATGTGTAACATTTCGCCTTAAATAACTGTACGTTACAAAAAAAAGACGACAAGTTTTATTACTACTTACATTTAATTATTTCGTGGCATTTTGAAACCTAATACAATGATAATTATTTATATATATATATATATAGATATATATATATATATATGTGTGTGTGTGTGTGTGTGTGTAATAATAATAATAATAATAATAATAATATTTCAGTTTTTATAAAAAAAAATATATATATATATACACATAACAGAACTAATTTCTGCGGCCCACTCCTCAAATTTTTTTTTTCCTTTTGTTGTTTCGAAGCCCAGGTGTCCGGCCCACTTAACTGGCCCAAACATGAACCGGCCCATTTGTCTGTCCTCCATCCTTCGCTGATAAAACACAACAAAAAAGATTTGTCCCCACTGAGACTCGAACCCGAGTCACACCCCACACCTCACGCGCGTCACAACCATCTGCTCCACACCTCTTTGTTGTTTTAGACCCAACCTTAAATGTATTTAAACACACTTTCATTTACCCTTCTTTCTTCCCTGTGTCACGAACAGCAGCTGTAGCAGGTATGGTAACAAATTTAAGCCTTTGACCAGAATTGATTGGCTCCATTAAACGCGAAATTATCATCATTTGACCAATGACTCGTAATTATCGGCCATCAGTGACCATAATACACGATTAACAGTCATTAATTATTACCAAATTTATACCAATTACGCGTTTGGATTTCAATATTCGTCAAACTTGCCAATAATACGAACCAGATGCCATCACTATAAATTGGACCAACCCAGACCTTTGAAACTCGCTCACACTCTCTTCTCCATCTTCAATTCTTCTCCAATCACACTGAAATTATCATTCTAATCGTATTTTGACTTTTGGTTTGACTTTCCAATCAAGATCAAATCTGTATTGTAAGTGTAATTTCTTTTGTGGGTTTTAATGATCGGCCAACACTCAGTGTTTACCCCATGATTAATTGGGTTAACATTGTGTGATTCGAACGATTGAATAATCTAGGGCTTGTTCTTATTAAATTGGGGAAGAACACGATTTTTATATGATATATATATTAAACGAATTAAAACCAAACACAACCACTGGTCTGGACCAAGTGGTTGTGTCTGGTGCATCATACCCGGTCCACACAGGTTCAATACCCGGCACAAACAAGTTTTTCTTTCTTTCTTTTTAAACAACATTCATATATATAATTTATTTGTATGTTTTTTTTTAATTCGTTTTAAAATACTAAAACACTTTTATAAATTCTACAAAAATTACATTATGTTAAACTAGTGAAAAGTTTAACTTACAATTTTTAGTTTTCTGAAATTTATTTATTTAATATTTATAATAATTAAATCAAGTTTATTCTATTTTATTTATAAAAATCTATAAAAATATCAAAACGATCTTATTAATTTCCACAAAAATTGTCCTAAGTTTTTATAACATTAAACTTTACTGAAATAATTTTTAATTCAGTAAAATCATTTATTTTATATTTTTAATCAATTTTTGTTAGATTTAATCATAATTAAATCATAATAAATTCAATTTTCATTATTTTTGCACCAAAATTTTATAGAAATTATTTCTGATTATTTGGAACAGAAATATAAATTTTAAACTTCTAATTCTTTGATTTTAATATTTTTAAATATTAAAGTTAAGATTTTGACAATTTGTAATAAATAGATTTAATAATCTATTTTAAAGAAAATAATTTTATAAAAATTATTTTTATACTTTAAACACATTCTTGTGACCATCCTAGATTTAACATTTATAAAAAGATTTTTGGTTATTTATTTACTAAATTTCTCTCAATTGGCGAATATTTTTAATATTAATCAAACGAGCAATTATCCCCAATTCGAAGCCCTAGAACTTATAAATTTGTAGACTCTATAGACTTAGACATATTTATTACTTCATTTTAGGGCGATACTTGATACATTTGGTCAACACATTTCTCAACAGATATAACATTTTACCAAGGTGAGTTTTACATAGCCCCTTTTCTATTTATCACCGTTTTTGGGGTGAAACATGTTACAACATCATTTATGCAATTCAATCATCAATGTGTCTATGTGTTTTCTATGTTGCATTATGTCTTGAGCATGATTAGAGTAAGCACCATTCTAGCATAATCATTAACTCCGTACAAGCCGGCAGTAAACATTGATAGATCTATTGGACTGACAATCCCACCCGGATACGTGCCTCCTACAAAGGTAGCGTGGGTGTTTGTTATCGTATAACATATTCAAGTGGACCATGAGCGTATGGTATGTATCATATTATAACAGTCATCAGGGTTGATTATGCACTCGATTTATTTCTAGTATGTTCTCACATATGGACTAGATTGACATGACACCTGAATTGCACATCATTTTTAATCAATTATCAAAAACCTATGTAATTCTCACCAACTTTTGTTGACCCAAAATATTTTCAACTTAACATGTTTCAGGTTCTATTTGCTTGAATATTTGAATTGATGCTTGAAGATATGTGTATAGTTTTATTCAATTTGATGTACAAATTCTAGAACAAATGTATGTAATTCATTTAAATTATTTAATGGAATTTACTATTCACCATGAGCTACTGAACAATCATCAATACGTGACATCCCGATGTTTCCGCCATCGGTTGGGGTGTTACAGATTGGTATCAGAGCCATGGTTATAGGGAATTAGGTTATTAGAAAAATAATCTAGTCTATAACCATAGGATTTAACAAGTACTTGCTTCTTTTACTTGCTATTCTCTATCTCCCTCCTACTCCTTACCCTACTTTCATCCTTACAAGAAGGTTACTCTCCATCAGTGGATCTACTTTTAGACTAATAGGACAAATTCCTCAGGTTTAACCTGAACCCCCTTGAGATCTCGTCGAAGTTCTAGATCTTAATAACGAACACGTGCAATCTGGAAGGTGAACGCCTGTATTCTGAGTCTTCTGTCTAGGCTGGCATTGCGCATATATCCCAATCAGACGAAGGACCCGGATGCCTACCTGGGAATTCTCGGGATGAGTGTTCACTTATAGGCTAAAGCATGTCTTCATATGTTATTAGAATCTGGAATCTTTGATAAGTCAACGTTTTCGTTTATTCGTTTTAATTAATGAATAAATGATTACATTCCTTATATTACCTCATTCATTTCATGCCTCATTGAGATTTCATTATGTCTCCTACAGATCATGTCTCCACGTCACAACACTCGCATTAACAGTGGTGACAATCTTAAGGAAGGAAGCAGCAACCACAACCCCGACTACAACACTAACCACAACAATGGAGGTGATGCCCAACTAGCTACGATTATTTCTCAACAATTGGCACAACAAATCACAACTCTGGTTTCTAACTTGTTGGCTCAAGTCATCCCAATGAATGGGAACGGCAATGGAAATGGAAATGGCGATGGAAATCACATAACGAACGGAACCTTAGTTCGGGAAGGCGAGAAAACAAGTATTGTGACCGCGGTAACTGATGCGTGGTTGGAAACCTCGCCTCTATTAAATCTAAAAAGATGTTTTTATTTGATTATTTGAGGTGGGATATAGCACTTTGATTTGATTTGATGTTTCAGGGTAAAAGCGCTTATTGAGTGAATTTTACACAATGCTAGAGCAAAAGATTAGAGTTGAGAAGCATTGGGAAAAAGAAGGCCATGAAAAGTACAATGAAGGTTCTGACCGTCTTTGACGGCAAACATACTGTCTCTGACGCCATCGCCGTACCTGACGGCAGTCATGCCGTCTCTGACAGGTGCCATATGACAAGTGGTCAACACATAATTTAATGCAATCATCAAATGCTTTGAGGAGTTTTCTTTTTGACTAGAGATTCTTGGGGGGTCATGAATTTTATTTATTATCATTATCATTCATCAAAAAAAGATATCACACACCATTCTCTAAAATCATCATACAATTATTCTCCAAGATTATTACACAATTTCTTTGAAGATTGAAGAACCTCTTTTGAAGATGATGAACACCATAGCCATGCTTGGCTAAAAACACTTGTATTACACTAGGGATGTAAGTTCTTGATACCTAGGGCTTAAACATTTGGGTATTGTTTAAACTTTTGATTAATGTTTTTATGTACTTGAATTACTTGTGTTGATTAGTGATTAACCTTATGTTGAACTCATTTTTAGTTAATTGATCTTGTGCCAATTTCTAAATGTTATGAACATGGTTCCTTGCATCAACACTACCATAGGATTGTATGTTCTAAATGATAAAGTATAGTTTAGTCCATTGTGAATGTTGATGAAACTTGATACCTAAGTTTATTGAACAATCAACCCGTTAGTACCAATTGCATTATCTTTGTTTATCCAATTATGCCTAATTGTTGAAAGCCTTAGTGTTCAATTACCCAAATCCTTAGTGTAATCATCTTTATCTTATTATTTACAAGTCTTGTTAATTATTTCTTACACATTCAATTTATGCTTCATATTAATCAACAAACCTTTCAATCAAATTTCTAAACACCAATTCATAATTTACATAAGTAATTAGCATCTTCATAAACGACAAATTCAAAGTTAACTAGGAAATACTCACTAACCACATGCTCCTTGGATTGATACCCTACTTACCCTATCTACCTAGGTTAATTAGGTTTTGCATGACCCGTAACGACCGGCTCATCAGTAACTACCAAGAACCAGAAGCGTAAGACCAGGAATCCTAATGTAAACCTCACTACACAAGTCTCTAACAAGAAGCCTTATACAAGAAACTTTCCATTGTGTAACACATGCAACCGACATCATCCCACTGTTTCAGCATGTCGCGTGTGCACCAATTGTGGTAGGTATGGCCATCTGGTCAACACATGCCGCGAGACCCCAAACCCTAATGCCAATCAACCCACCAACCCTGCTCAGGCTGATAATCCTAATCAATACAACTATGGTCAATGCTATGAATGTGGGGACCCAAATCACTACCGTAACCGATGCCCTAAACTAAACCGAGACCAAGACCCTCCAGCTACTTAACAGCAAGTTCCACCATTTAAATGTTGTTTGCTTTTAATTCTATGTAATGACGCTATTTGATTCAAGTAATAAAATTCGAGTATTATTATAACATCTGTGTGCATGCTTGTTTGAATGTGAACTAATTGCTATATCTATGATCATACTTGCTTACTTGTACGACAGTTAGTTGACTACCAAACAACCTACTTAACGATTGGTAGAGGTCATCATGTCTTTCCAACAGTCGGGAGAGGCCCTACCACCTGCTCAATGACTGGTGGAGACTATCAGACCTGCTCAACAATCGATAGAGTCATAAAAGGACGCAAAACCCTAATGTAAGGTAAATTGGTAATTACGGTCCGGAACGTAATCATGAGTTTACAGGTACGTTAAGGTAGTGTGAAATTTTATCAAGGTTTCCGGTAGATGACCAATTGTAACCCTGGTTTTCTCTTAACTTCGGGACGAAGTTCCTAAAAGTAGGGGAGACTGTAACATTTCGCCTTAAATAACTGTACGTTACAAAAAAAAAAGACGACAAGTTTTATTACTACTTACATTTAATTATTTCGTGGCATTTTGAAACCTAATACAATGATAATTATTTATATATATATATATATGTGTGTGTGTGTAATAATAATAATAATAATAATAATAATAATAATAATAATATTTCAGTTTTTATAAAAAAATATATATATATATATACACATAACAGAACTAATTTCTGCGGCCCACTCCTCAAATTTTTTTTTCCTTTTGTTGTTTCGAAGCCCAGGTGTCCGGCCCACTTAACTGGCCCAAACATGAACCGGCCCATTTGTCTGTCCTCCATCCTTCGCTGATAAAACACAACAAAAAAGATTTGTCCCCACTGAGACTCGAACCCGAGTCACACCCCACACCTCACGCGCGTCACAACCATCTGCTCCACACCTCTTTGTTGTTTTAGACCCAACCTTAAATGTATTTAAACACACTTTCATTTACCCTTCTTTCTTCCCTGTGTCACGAACAGCAGCTGTAGCAGGTATGGTAACAAATTTAAGCCTTTGACCAGAATTGATTGGCTCCATTAAACGCGAAATTATCATCATTTGACCAATGACTCGTAATTATCGGCCATCAGTGACCATAATACACGATTAACAGTCATTAATTATTACCAAATTTATACCAATTACGCGTTTGGATTTCAATATTCGTCAAACTTGCCAATAATACGAACCAGATGCCATCACTATAAATTGGACCAACCCAGACCTTTGAAACTCGCTCACACTCTCTTCTCCATCTTCAATTCTTCTCCAATCACACTGAAATTATCATTCTAATCGTATTTTGACTTTTGGTTTGACTTTCCAATCAAGATCAAATCTGTATTGTAAGTGTAATTTCTTTTGTGGGTTTTAATGATCGGCCAACACTCAGTGTTTACCCCATGATTAATTGGGTTAACATTGTGTGATTCGAACGATTGAATAATCTAGGGCTTGTTCTTATTAAATTGGGGAAGAACACGATTTTTATATGATATATATATTAAACGAATTAAAACCAAACACAACCACTGGTCTGGACCAAGTGGTTGTGTCTGGTGCATCATACCCGGTCCACACAGGTTCAATACCCGGCACAAACAAGTTTTTCTTTCTTTCTTTTTAAAACAACATTCATATATATAATTTATTTGTATGTTTTTTTTTTAATTCGTTTTAAAATACTAAAACACTTTTATAAATTCTACAAAAATTACATTATGTTAAACTAGTGAAAAAGTTTAACTTACAATTTTTAGTTTTCTGAAATTTATTTATTTAATATTTATAATAATTAAATCAAGTTTATTCTATTTTATTTATAAAAATCTATAAAAATATCAAAACGATCTTATTAATTTCCACAAAAATTATCCTAAGTTTTTATAACATTAAACTTTACTGAAATAATTTTTAATTCAGTAAAATCATTTATTTTATATTTTTAATCAATTTTTGTTAGATTTAATCATAATTAAATCATAATAAATTCAATTTTCATTATTTTTGCACCAAAATTTTATAGAAATTATTTCTGATTATTTGGAACAGAAATATAAATTTTAAACTTCTAATTCTTTGATTTTAATATTTTTAAATATTAAAGTTAAGATTTTGACAATTTGTAATAAATAGATTTAATAATCTATTTTAAAGAAAATAATTTTATAAAAATTATTTTTATACTTTAAACACATTCTTGTGACCATCCTAGATTTAACATTTATAAAAAGATTTTTGGTTATTTATTTACTAAATTTCTCTCAATTGGCGAATATTTTTAATATTAATCAAACGAGCAATTATCCCCAATTCGAAGCCCTAGAACTTATACATTTGTAGACTCTATAGACTTAGACATATTTATTACTTCATTTTAGGGCGATACTTGATACATTTGGTCAACACATTTCTCAACAGATATAACATTTTACCAAGGTGAGTTTTACATAGCCCCTTTTCTATTTATCACCGTTTTTGGGGTGAAACATGTTACAACATCATTTATGCAATTCAATCATCAATGTGTCTATGTGTTTTCTATGTTGCATTATGTCTTGAGCATGATTAGAGTAAGCACTATTCTAGCATAATCATTAACTCCGTACAAGCCGGCGGTAAACATTGATAGATCTATTGGACTGACAATCCCACCCGGATACGTGCCTCCTACAAAGGTAGCGTGGGTGTTTGTTATCGTATAACATATTCAAGTGGACCATGAGCGTATGGTATGTATCATATTATAACAGTCATCAGGGTTGATTATGCACTCGATTTATTTCTAGTATGTTCTCACATATGGACTAGATTGACATGACACATGAATTGCACATCATTTTTATTCAATTATCAAAAACCTATGTAATTCTCACCAACTTTTGTTGACCCAAAATATTTTCAACTTAACATGTTTCAGGTTCTATTTGCTTGAAGATTTGAATTGATGCTTGAAGATATGTGTATAGTTTTATTCAATTTGATGTACAAATTCTAGAACAAATGTATGTAATTCATTTAAATTATTTAATGGAATTTACTATTCACCATGAGCTACTGAACAATCATCAATACGTGACATCCCGATGTTTCCGCCATCGGTTGGGGTGTTACACAATGGCTTAGTAACACGTGTTCGGATCTGTTTATGCGTTAATTGGACATTATGCTAGACTAAGTGAACTCTTGCGCGTATTAAATGTTTAATTGCATATGTTGCATGATGTCTTGTATTTGTCTAACACGTGGGATGTCGGGTCTTGTCTGGTATGGTCGGTTTAACAGTCAAAGGTGTTTTCAAACGTTTATGGTTATGGTCTGGACATTCGGGGACTAGTTAACCTGCGGGTTATTAGTCCGGATACTTATACACATCTTATGATAGGTCGCCGCTATTTGGGGCTATCATAGCATAATTACTTAACTGTTTTCAAGTAACGCAATCTAAGGTGAGTGTCACAGCCCCACTTTTACTGTTTTACTTTCGGGGGAGAAACATGCTACATACTTACTTACTAAAGGTCATGTTATACTATGGTTACTTTACAAATACTATGCGGCTTTTATGGAAAGTCCCGGGGGGAAACCATGAATGTGCGGGGATGCACAACTGGGAAATGTGGATAGATCTATTGGGCCTCACAAACCCCACTCGACGGCTGGGCCGGGCGGGTGCATATTGTCTCTTATTACTGGCTCGCCGAGGCATCGGTTATAGCCAAAACGTCTGGGCATGCTTCAACAAACTTACACACGTATAGTAATGGGTTCCTAACCGTAGTAGTAAACAAACACTTAACGTCTAGCTAACGTTCTTATAACCTAGTAGTAACAGATATGATCTTTTCAAACTTGTAACAACTCTTTTATAAATGAAAACCTGTGAACTCACCAGCATTATATGTTGACATTTTTGGCATGTTTTCTCTGGTCGCTAAGGTAGCAGTCAATGGGCTAGGCGCACGAAGTCATGCACAGCGTCTAATATTTTGAAGCATATTAAACAATGTTTTGTAAACAATGATATGTCTTTTGGTTGTAAACAAGAAATGCTTCCGCTGCTGGTTTACGGCTCAAAGCATGATATTTTGGTTTTAAAAATATATATGAATGCATGTTTGTTGTATGTTTATTGTGATCGTTGACTGAGATCCTGGTGTGTCACACGCCTTGCGATAAAACCCCGCATGTGGAAATTAAGGGTATGACATAGAGTTTAGAAGCTCATTGGGACAAGAATACTTACTCGAAGTGAGCTCTAAGTGAGGAATGGTCTCGAGTGCTTGGCCTTCCTATTCCTTGACTTTAGCTTGACTTGATCGATGGTTTTTAAGTGGTTGAGAGGGTGTTTGGGGCTGCAAGTGATCAAGAGGAAGAAAGGGGTGTGGTGCGAGTAGTTTGAGAGGAACAAGG
Organism: Ambrosia x helenae; assembly: GCA_030844895.1. Lineage (NCBI taxonomy): Eukaryota > Viridiplantae > Streptophyta > Magnoliopsida > Asterales > Asteraceae > Ambrosia > Ambrosia x helenae. Next base: position 42,959,715 of record CM061233.1, read on the forward strand.
AGGCTATTTATAGTGGTTTCAAGCATGTGATGACAAAACAATTGTGGTAACCTCTCTTTGTTTCGGCCGAGTGTAGTGTCAAGAGAATGTTAACATGATTTGGTGAAAAGCTAGGTGTTGTAGGCTTCTAATCATCTTTATGGTAAGGTTGACTTACTTGGATGTTGGTGATCTTTTGTCCCTAGCCGATTTCATGCTAATGACTCACTAATGAGTTGTACATTCTAGAATGTTTTATTGATCTATCACTTTCCTTTGGGAATTGAAATCGGCCGAGCTATGTGAAAGAGTTATAGGATTGGATAGTGACATGTCAATGACAAATTTTGTCCATACTATTAGATAGTGATTGTTCCTAGGTTGTGAGTTGTAAATCTTGGAAGCTTCTTGGTGTTTTGTGGAGGCATTTGGCCGAAAATCAAGGAACAAAAGAGGCAAATGTCATGTGTTAAGGTGTGTGTGTAAGGTTTCCTTTCTAGTGTAAGGGAATGTTTGTCTCTTGTGAGAACCAATCTTAGTTTAGCATTTGTCTTAGGCCTAGTGGTGATTCTCCTAGTGTTCGATGATGGTGATCATACATACACATATAGGTAGTGATTCTTGGATGGAAAGATGTTATGGCCAAAAAATCCATGAGGTGTAGACATAGGTTTTGTCCCTAGCTTGAACCAATCATAAGCATACATATACATGGAATGATAGTGATGGTTCATGGGAGTAGGTTAGGCCTAGATTAGTTGTTGGTTTTGTCTCTACATGGCATGCATTATAAGTTTGTCTTTTCTTTGTGTGCATGTGGCTGTATGTATGTATGTAGGTGTAGGATTGGATTTTGGCACATGTATAATTATATGTAGGCTTAGTTGGGAGTTTTTGTCTTATGCTTAATCCAATCAAAATTAAGCAAGTGTGGTGTGTATACAAGTTCATTGTCTTGTCCCCATCAACTATATATATACACATATATATATACATTGTATTTAGCCTATCATACATGTGTGTGAAATGTGTAAATGTATAATATTGAACTAAATATTTATTCTACACATGTGTATTTGCTAAAAAAAATATAGTTTTAGTCTTATATAATCCATCTTATATAATCCATATACTTTTGTTGATTCTTATGATGGTCATGGTGTTCGAGTAGAGTTTATTTTCACATAATCATTCAAATAATGAGGCAAACCGGTACACTTATTCTAAACACATAGTGAAGCAACACTAGTAAATTGTACGGACTCGACTAGTGAATTTGGCGGGTGTCACATCTTCGTCATCAGAAAGTCGGCTTCAGCTAGCAATTGGTCAATGTCATCATCAAGTGAATTAATACTAGCTTCAGAATCAGATTCACTTTCTGAATCCGAATAGACAGATTCCGGTTCATCAAAGACATCAGCAACAGAATCGATAATTGTCCCTGAAACCATTTCAGTAACCGGTTCATCAATCTTTTCTGCAACATGGTCAGTAACCTCCTCAGCAATCTCTTCAATCACAACTTCAGAGACCTTCTTAGTCACTTTCTCACAAACTTTCTCAGAAACCAATTCATCATCATCATCTATCAATGGCTCCTCTAAAACCATCTCTTGTGCAAAACACGCTACATTCCCACCGGTAACCTCTTCAACACCCAATTGCATACTCTGCATGCAATTCCAATCAAAACCTTCGTCCTTTTGAATCACCAAAGCATGGTTATCATTTGAGGTTGGGTATTTGGTGTAGTAATTGGAACAATGGTTCTGGTTGGGTAGAATTAGGTATGTTTTGGTTTTGGTTAGTTGTAGATGTTTGTCTTGGTATGGTATTTTGAGAGGTGTTTTGTCGGTTTTGGTAATTGTTTTGTTGTGGATAGGTGTTGTTGTTTTGGCTTTGATAAGTAACTTGGTTTTGTGATTGGCGATTCTGATAGTTTGAATTGAATGGATTGCGGTTACCTTGTTGCATAGGTTGAGTACATTCTCGTTTGAAATGACCTCAAGTGCCACAGTTAAGACAAGTTACCTTGGCTTTGTTGAAACCATAGGTAGTATTTGGTGAAGTGGCAAGGTCAGTTCTACCAGTCTTTTCAATAAACTCAGTAGCTCTTCTCATCACACTCGCAAACGCCCACTGAATGTCAATCAACTCCATTTCTTCCTTATCAATCTGGGCATAATCTTCATTGGTTAGATTATTGTTTCCAATATGACTTGCTACAAGTCCATTATACGAAACGACCATTGCTGAGACTAAAGCAATAGGTTGTTGTGCCACTTCAACTGTCACATTATTCATGTTGGAAGTTTCCAACACGATTGGACTTTGGCTCAAAGAAGCTTGAGACATCATCTGAGGAACATACTATTGTTATTGAGGCATAGATGAGGTATAGCAGGCTGCAGACATCTGTGGTTGTGTTGGTATGTAAGAAGTTGAGGTGTATGAAGTTGGTATATAAGATGGTCCTGGAGCAATATAATTGATTGGATTTCTTGGTGGTTCGGCAACATTAGAAATACAAGCAATATGTGGTGCAACAGTTCCACCTAATGATGAAGCAGATATGGAAGCAGATGTAGTAGCATGATACAACTCCGGGTTTTGTGGAAACTGGGATCTCTTTGCCTTCCTCTTTTCTTCCATCTCCTTATTCTCCAATTTCTGAATAAAATCATTGATGGTCCAATACTGATACGCATCCTTCTCCTTCAAAACCTCAACATGTTGACTCCAATACGGAGGCAACGAGTCAGCAAACTTATCCACAAATTCCTGCATAGGAATGTTAATCTCCTAATTCGACAACTCAGAAATAAATGAAAATATCTTGGAATGAGCTCCTTCAATGTCTCATTTCCCACATAGCTGAAATTCTCAAACTCTTTCTTCAGCTCTTCCATACGAAGTCTTCTGGTATTCTCATTACCATCGTGTCTATTCTTTAAACAATCCCAAAGTTGTTTGGAAGTAGTACATGATCCAAACTGATGCAATAAGTCTGTAGACAAAGCCTAAGACAATTGAGAAACTGCCTTCTTCTTGAGTACAAATTTCTTCTTTTCATTATCTTTTAAATCTTCAAGTGGAATTGAAATATTTGTGTTCTCAACTATCGGAGCAACATATTCCTTCATGATCATTTGCCATGCTTCTCCTCCTTCTAATCCCAATCCTTCTAGATGAATCTTGAACTTTTTCTGCCAATTGTAGTAATCTGACATGTCGAACAACTTCGGAGGACGGTTACCACTACCTGATGATAAGTCATTGGTGAGGGAGGTAATCGCACTTGTAGTCTGAGACTGAACTACTACTGCTACAGCAACTCCCCAAAAGTCATTCACTTGTTGTTGTGGAGGTTAAGTAACAGGTGGTGGTGTTGAACTTGTCATAGCAATGTAGTTGATCGGCTGTAATGGTTGTGTGTTAGTCTTTTGAGAAGCAACTGCCATGGATTCATCGGAACATGTTGTTGCTATATTGTTGCATGTCTAGATGTAGAAGAATATCCCCAAATGTTGTCCATAATGCTCAGAATGTAAACACTTAGAAAAATTTCCAAATACAATCTCAGGTTCGACCTCTTAATACAAAGCGTGGGTTCGAATGTAGGTAGACTCTTGGTTCAACCCCTGTAACAGACTCGAATGAAGAAAATAACACACTAGACTTGATTCGACCCTGACAAGACACTCCTTCGACCTCCCGTATGGTCGAATGTAACCCAACTGGTCGAATGAAAACACAACACACTTGATAACTTTTGATTTGACCTAAAATCCCTCTGGTTCGACCTAAAAACTCTTATTCGACCGCAAAAACTCACACGTTCGACCTAACTCTCTCTGGTTCGACCCGACCCATTCGAAAAACGGTTATTCTTCAAAATCGGTTAATTTGATCCAAGTTTTTCAAATGTTTATGGATTTTGATGATCTTAATCAGGTTTTGCTTCGGATTTGATGGAGATCAACTTTAATGAATGAAAATTTTGATTTTATCCGTGAAATCTAGTCAAAATCAATCAATATCCATTGTCATTCAAAGTTTATGCAAAACAGGAAAATTTTAGGTGTTTTTGGATAAAAATCTGTTTGAAATCTATCGAATTGCAATTGTATGATCGAGATAAGCTCTGATACCACTTTGTAGAGGATCGATTTTATAGAAAACGACTAGGTGATCATACAAGTGAAACAATCTAGGTGCGGAAACCCTAGATCGTATGCAATATGATAAAAATCAAATCAGAAAACAATCGAATACCTTTTCATAATCATTTCATTAATAAACATGTTGATTAAACCTTTTAGATAGTGTTTACAATGAAATAAACTTTTACAGAACTTTCCAAAACACAGCGAGAACACACACACAAAACTAGACTCCAAAATGACCAACTACTAAAATAAAAAAAAAACTTAAAGTATTTATACTACTGCACATTCGGACCCCCCGATCAGGTCGAATGTGGTCTTCGACCTTTTTCATAGCTCGAACCAAACTGATATTCATCAAAAGCTTCCTTCGACCATATAAAAGCTACCTTCAACCCCTCGACAGGTCGAACAAGTAATATATCAACATAAAATCTTCCAAATAACGCTATATAGACAATCCAAAGGCGATAGTCACATTCCGTGCACTTAGAAATTTTTCCTCACTCGTTTGAATTTGTAATGTCTTTAATGAATATGTTAAGCATGCATAATGACGTATAGACAATAATTATACAAATCAACGATTAAGGGCATAAGTGTGATTGATCCTAATGTTAAGTTTTAAATTTGGGTGTAGTATGATTAATGGGGGTCCTGAGTTGAATATTAACTCGATGACTATATTTCTCTGCTACATTCTGGGTTTATAACTAAAATGAGTATTAATCTGCAGACTAGTGTAATATTCATAATAAATGATTACTCGGCCAAAGGGAGAATGTTAGAATAAATATAAATTATGTTTATTATATTTATTTGTGGCCATCATTATCATTTATATTATATTGATCAATTACCATAATATCCCTAAGTTTATAATTGGTGATTCTTTGATGGACGGAATTACTCTTACTAAACCTAATTAGGGTGTCCCCTATGTATATAAATAGAGATATAAGTGGAGATATTAGGTTGGACTCCAATAACACCATAACCTAATGTAGCCGCCACCCACTTCTCTGTCACACGATCTCGGTTTGAGATCATTAGCCATCATTAGTATACACACTAAAGGGAACCCGATCAAGATGATGGTGTCTTCCATTACTGAGGTTCCTGAACGGTTTAGCTTATCAGGCACACTTGATTAAAACTTATGCTTATAACTTATGTTCTTATTAATATAATCAACACTTTTATGCAATGCCTTAAAAACTTTAAAGAAAAATCGGTATAGTTTAAACATATTTAGGATGTAAATCTAGAATTAAAAAGTATTAACATGCATAATAATAATAATAATAATAATAATAATAATAATAATAATAATAATAATAATAATAATAAAAAAGAAAAAAAATCGTGTCAACCCACGAATACATGTGTCGTGTTCAGGTCTGGATTCATGTGTGTGCTACAATTTTTGGGTTCATATAAAATTTCAAGATTCAAATCGGGTTCGACTAGCCAACCCAACCCGTTAACGCGAATTGTTTAGCATCCTTTAGCTAATGGATATATACAAGTATTAATTGTAATAAACAGTAGTTTTCAAATATACAATAACAAAATGTTTCGAAAGGTTCGTAATCAATTGAAACTATGATCCACACCAGCAATACGCACAATGTTCTTATCAGTATATATAGAAAATAGAATCATCACTAGAATCATATTCAGTGGGGGACTCTTTCAAACACCCTTTAGGCAAATTTCATCCAAACACCTTGGGGACAAACTTAATTTTTGTGAATTGATAAGAGCTTGATGCCACTTCAAAGCATCCCAGTCGAGTTGTAAAACAACGTACCGTAACTTGAAATTACTTCCAAGGACACATATGTAGATATTGTTGTTGGTAATCAATTCTTCCATAAACCACAAATGATGAAGAAAGACTGTTATGATACCATTAGCGAATAAGAAGAATTAGAATAGTAGGCATTCATCAAATCATTCGTAATCATATTTAACAAAACCGTTGTTTATGAAAGATTAATCCTATTTGGAGTTAAATGGGTTCAAGATAATGCTAATGGGTCTAGATAAAAATTAGTATTTTATTTAATTAGGATATATTTATCTAATTTGGGTTTAACAGTTATTTAATTTGTATTTGAGTTATACTAGGTTTGGGTTTAGCTTAGTATAAATAGATGGTTAGGGCTATTGTAATTTGTGTCCTCAATAATAAAAGTGTTCTTTGTGTTTCGTTTGGGGCCTAATTTTCCAACAGCTTAAGTATCTCTAATTCTCTATTACACAGTTAAGCTAATGTCTTCCATTAAAACCGGGCCAACTATTTTGAAGACCCGAAGTGAAGTAAAACTATAGGGCCCTATGCCCCTATTCGTTTTAGGTTTCTAATTATATTTGAAATAGTTATATTATATATATAAAGAGAACTTAATACGATGCTTTAATGTTTTCTCGGTAAATACTTGAATGTTTTATCAATAAATATTTGTTATTTCGCTACGTATAGAAATAGTTTTTGTTTCTAACAAAATATTTATTTCTAGTTCTTCAATTAAAATAATACTTTCATAAATTGTGACAAAATCTTTTCAGTTTATAAGTAAAAGAATTGGCTATCAATCATCTGCTGTTTTAATTAGCCGTCCAAAAAAAAGTAAAAGAATTGGCTATTATATAAAAATAAATATTTGTCTACTTATAGGGAGAAACCAACATAAGGTGGAAAAAAATATATATATTTAGATTTAGATAATTATTTAAGCTTGTGAATAATGTTAATTATAAACCTTTACTAAATTAAAAGTGTGATAAAAAAAATAGGCAGTGGGATTCGAACTTGCACTACACAAACACTTATTGTTCATTTATGACGTGTCTTCGGTGAGTATACCAAGGTGGTTCTTCCATATATTTATTTAGGATAAATTATACAATTCGTCCTTTAGGTTTGACTCATATTTCAGTGGATGTTCTTTCGCGTTTCAGTTGATAAGATTTGTCCTTAACGATCTAAAATCTTACACCCACTATCCTAAGGGCCTAACTTGGTTAGTATTTAACGTTAAATCTGGTCATGTGCCTTGCACATGAGGGTAGTCTGGTAATTTCACTTATATATAAAAATAAAAAAAGATCCCCTCACTTATAATTTCACACACCCACCACCACCTGCAACACCACCACCACAATCTCCACCGCCACCCTCCCTCTCCTCACCATCTCCTCTCTCCTCCACCATCTCCACTCCATCTGCAACACCCAATCCATCAATTAGTGATACAGAGAGAATAGGGGGATTGATAGATTGGACTTGTATTCTGGAATAATAGCTAGCCCTCCTCCATATATAAAGATAACCGCTGTGATGATGAACGACATAATCTTTTCCATATCAATCAACCATAAATACAAACTTCCCTTACACTAACAAAATTGCTGAAGAAGGAGACCTATACGAAAGGAATAAATAGAGGTGGGCCATCAAATGGGCGTTCAATAATGAATTATTGGGCTTCGATTAACGTATGTGTGTATGACTGCCAAGTATTTGACTCAATAGAGGTGGGCCAGAGGGTAGAACCATTGAACCAACAGCCATAGAGGAGAAAAAAATCCGGTTATTGAGCAAAACCATAACCTACATTAGAAACGGGTTTAGGGTAGAAAAAAAACCCATAGAATAGGAACTGGTTTGGAGATTTAGAACAAGAACATATTAGTAACCAGTTTTTTAATCAGATGGTGGAGTGGGGATGATGGAGGAGAGAGGAGATGGTGAGGAGAGGGAGGGTGGCGGTGGAGATGGTGGTGGTGGTTAGAGAGAGGGAGAGAAAAAAGGTAAAATTACCAACTTACCCTCATGTGCAAGACACATGGCTAAAGTTAACTGAAATTTTTAACTGGGTTAGACCCTTAGGACAGTGGGTGTAAGATTTTAGATCGTTAAGGACGAATCTCATCAACTGAAACGCGAAAGGACATCCACTGAAAAATGGGTCAAACCTAAAGGACGAATTGTGTAATTTATCCTATTTTTTTTTTTTTTTTTTGAAGGCTTGTGGAAATCATTGTACAACCCTAACCTAGCGGTCCCAGGTTCGAATCCCTATCCACACACCGCTGTCCTTCTTACCTAAGCTCAAACCGTCACGGGAAATTCTTTTGTGGTGTGCATGGATCGAACCTGTGAACTACCTCCAGGATGGGAACCTCTAAGGGAAAATCCACCATACCTCAAACCAGCTGGGTTGGAGATCATTGGCATAGTTATGAAGGGGTAACGAGAAGTTATGAAGCTGTTGAGATTAGGTGAAGACATTTTTTTACACTTTTATTAAACAACCTAAACACTAACAAGAAATTAACAATCTAATAATCTTGCATTGCCACATCATTTCACTTCACTGATTTCTAACAATCCTGCACTGTCACATCATTTCACTGATTCATTTCACTTAAACGGTTTTTTGAAAGTAGCACTTCACTGATTCGTTTATTTATTTTTCATTTAAAGTTTATTTTTTTTCACACGGTTTTAAAAACGGTCAAAAAAAATTTAATTTTGAAACCGTGGCAGGCCAACGGTGGCAGTGCATGGCAGGGGACGGTTGGCACCTTTAATTTGCATTCAAAACCGTAGCTACCCAAACAGTAAAAATTTTAATTTTGGTGAGTAAAACCGTTCAAAAATGGCTATATATACACACACACCATCCTGGGGTAATTCCTACTCTAAACCCATGGTTAACACACACACTTCCAACTCAAACAATGACGCGCTGAAACGAAGATGAAAAGATTGCTTTGGTAGTCTGTTACCAAGATGCAAGAAACAACCTTGCCCTACAACACCAACGTCGCCACCACTCGGGCTGGGGAGCACCAAGTTCTGGGACCGTGTCTTGGCCGACTTCAACAGCCAAGTCGGTGTCAACGATCGTTCCATTGAAAGCCTCCAACGCAAGTGGACCGATCTCAACAATAAATGTCATCGGTGGAGCACCCTCCACGCAAACACTTTGAGGGAGTATCCGACCAGTGAGGAGGGGTTGGCTATCGAGTTCAAGCATGTGGACTATGCGGCTCGATACCGCAACAGTCCCGACCATGTCGAGACATGAAAACTGTTGCGTCATGTTTAAGCTTGTTTATTTATGTTTTAATAAACAGTATTTTAATATTAATATATTTATGTTTAAGTTTGTGTTTTTTATTTAATTTGTGTGTTTAAATTATGTTTTAATATTTATAGAATTTAAATGAAAACATTAAAATATATGAAAATAATAAAATCAAACGGTTTCATAACCATATTGTAACACACAGGTTATCATTTCTATCAATGAATTTTCACTAATTGAGATCATGGGTCCACTACTCAACTAAATAATAAAACAAAGAAATAACAATTGGGCAAAACATTCCCAGACTTTCGGCTCAAGCACCAAACTGTATTGGGCTTCTGATGGTTCTTTTGGGCCTGCCTTGAGGTACTGGACCTTCCTGTTGTTGGGTCGTGTGGTTTGACGATATTGTGTGTACTTCCGCAATCTATAAGGATGGTAACCGGTTGTTCGTTGATGTGCCCGATTGCGCGGAGAGTTTGAGGTGCGGATAGGCCAAAGTAAGCGGCGTCCGATAAGGATAACAGATGAGGGGCGGGTGTTGGCTCTGTGGTCATGGTTTCGGTTTCAATGGGTCCTTACGGTCGTCATTATCGATAATGAGTAAAAATTGAGGAGGTGAGCACCTATGTCCTGGGAAGTATTTTTCGGGGCAATTGAAGCAGAGGCCTTCTTTGCACCTTTGTTGCAAAGCAGCTGCTGAAAGTTTAGTAAATGGGAGGGTTGATGTTTATTTGTTCGGTGTGGGTAGCAATGGTGGTAGGGAAGTAGGAGAATTAGGTGTAGGTTGTTGGGTAGAAACTGTGCTGTTCGAAAAAGTGGGAGAATTTTTAGAGTGATATGTGAATTTTGAAGTGGTTGGTTTGGTATTATGGGTCATTTTTTCTTTGACAGCCTTAGCAAGGCCTATGGCCTCGTACAGAGTGTTTGGACGAATAACGGCTAATTCATTTTGGATGTCTGGTTTTAGACCCAATATGAGACAGCTACGCAGGACCTGTTGAGTGAGACTGCTGACTCGGTTGCTTATGCGCTCGAACTCCGTAAGATAAGCAACTACAGTGGTCGTTTGGGTGAGTTTAAAAAGAGAGGCTTCGTGATCTTCATAGCCTGACGGACTGAAACGCCTTTCGACTTCTCGCTTGAAATTAGTCCTTGATGGAAGGAGGTCGTTGTTCGCCAAGTGTTGGTACCAAGCTAGTGCATCACCAGTGAAGTAAAAAACGGCCAAAGAGACTCGCTCGGTGGTTGGGGTTTGGTAATAGGCGAAGAAATTTTCCGCTTGAAAATCCATCCAAGTGGATGGGATCTGTCAAAAAGTGGGAGTGTGATTTTCAGTGTTCGGTTATGGTTTTGGTTACTGGCGGATGACTGTGGGGAACGACAAGAGCTTGTGGTGATTTGAGTTTGAAATTGGTCGAGGATTCGGCGTTTAGTTTGTCGGGCATAGTGGTTAAAACGTTGGCTTGGAGATCGAATTTTGTGTGTAAGGAGCGGGTTTCTTCTATCAATGTTTGAAATTGAGTCGCTTGCTGTGCTGCAACGTTTGATGTATTGGTAATGAGTTGTTGCAATTCGTTGATGGATGGTTGTGCCTCATTGGAAGAAATACCTTTTCGAGGGGTCATTGGAGGGTGAGTTGGTGAATGAAAGCAGCAATGATAGATAACCTTAGAGGGGATTAGGCTCTAAAAGAAAACAAGATTAAAGAGATGATTTTGGGACAATTTTCTGGATATTTTCATTTAGCAAAAACATTACAACTTAAATAGTGAAAATAAGACTACAAGTTCACTATGCCACTAAGGCATATACACCATGTCACACCCTTATTTCTAACCATGAATACCCACTAATTAAGATCATGCTCCACTACTCAACTAAATAATAAAACAAAGAAATAACAATTGTGCAAAACATTCCCAAACTTTCGGCTCAGGCACCAAACCGTATTGGGCTTCTGATGGTTCTTTTGGGCCTGCCTTGAGCTGCTGGACCTTCCTGCTGTTGGGCTAAGTCCATATCACCGTAACTTACTAGTGGTGATTCAGATAATGTATTAGATACAAGCAATGCCTATCTAGTTGTATCCGCAACAAGATGAAGCTAAAATAAAACTACAATATACTTGTTAAGATATACACCCCAGTAACTGCTGGCTAATCCACTTACTGTGCTCATAACAAACCAAATGGAAGTAGTATAACAAAACCGAAAAATAAGTTTCGATGCACATAATGGTATCCTAAATACAGTATAAATGATATATAAGTAAACACAATCTTTCCATTTTCATCTTGTTCTTGACTTTTTTCCACTTTGATATAAACACGACAGGTGAATTTTGTTGAATTTCATGCTCCTAGATTACATGTACAGATGTTCAGTATATTCTTGTGAGAGGAATCGTTTGTGGAGATCATTAAGGACGTTCACATCAGACGATCATCATCACGGTCACCTGCATTGTTTCTATTGGTGATTTAATGTTGCTGGGTATCCCTTGTAAAAATCGACATGAATAACATGAATAGAGTACGGACTGGATGCAGATTAGTAGAGGTGGTAAAATGGATGGATTCGGCAACATGTCAAAATGGATAAAGAAAAAGTGTGATGTTTGGTACATTTAGGGTTGGGTTGACCCGAAACACTTTCTGAACGACAATCTTTTATATATAATTCATGAGTCAATTATGATATAAGAACAAAAAAAAAAAAAATCAATAAGAATCTATTTATTTTTTTAAGAGTAAACTGCCATTTTCGTCCTTGAGGTTTGACACTTTTTGCCAGTTTCATCCAAAAGATTTTTTTTTCTCAACTGGCTCCACTAGTTTTCAAATTTTTGCTGGTTTCGTCCAAGTGCCTAACTCCGTTAGTCAATCTCAGTTAACTGAGGGGTAAAATTGTCAATTCAAATATTATCTGTATTATAATAATAATAATAATAATAATAATAATAATAATAATAATAATAATAATTAGTTAGTTTAACCATAGAAGTTAACAACTTAACTCAACCATAGTTACTTTCCCCTCATCATCTACCTCTTGACCTTTCTTCCTCCCTCCCCTCTCTCTGAATACTGTTTCGCTGCTAAAATGCGCCGGCCTTCACATAAAACACCATCTACACACACTCGGTCTCTCCCCTCTGTATTATCTCTCTGTTGTTTATCTCCTTACGAACCCTTTTTAGCCCCTTTCAAACCCTACAAAATATCACTCGGTGATCCCCTTCCTACTTTAACCATCCATCTCCGATCAACCTGCGTATCTACTGGTATTATTTCTTGATGAATCACTCTACTATCTAAGTTAATAATTTATGTGGATAACCTCTGTATTCCCTCCAACGATCGTCGCATGGCAGTGTTGGTGGGTGTTGCTGTGCCGTTTTCGTTATGTTTGGTTGTCCGTCCGTCCATGGTCAGGTACCATCATTTTTAGGGTTCATTGGTAGAAAATTCTTAATTTGGGGGTTTCTTTCTCTGTTGATTTATAGGGATTAGGTAACTTCTGTTTTAGTTTTCATTTATCTCGGTCTGATTGAAGCAGCTATGAAGGAATTTCTTGGCCAAACCAGTAGGTACAGTTGCTGGAAGAAAAAAAAAAAGAATCGTTCCAGGTTGGGTGTGTTAGGCCGGTTTGATGGGTTTGCCCACCGCCACTGCTGTAACCACCACGACTGCTCCGCCCGGCCCGTCTTTAGCTTCCAGATATGAAGGTGAAGGCAACCGGTGATGTTGTGCGTGTGTTCTGTAGAAACAAAGAAGGTGGGGGAGGGTTTATAAAGGAGGGACAGATTAGGGGATGTTTGGATGCGGGTGTAGGAACTAGCTAGAGGGGTGTTTGGTGACAAGTTTAATAGCAGGAATAAAAGGTGTTTGGCTACAATAAAATGACAAAACTGCCCCTCAGTTAACTGAGATTGACTAACGGAGTTAGGCACTTGGACGAAACCAGCAAGAATTTGAAAACTAGTGGAGCCAGTTGAGAAAAAAAAATCTTTTGGATGAAACTGGCAAAAAGTGTCAAACCTCAAGGACGAAAATGGCAGTTTACTCTTTTTTTAACTAAATTGCATTTTCAGTTTTATGCGTTAGAAATTAAATTGGACGAGAGAAGTTTTTTATTTCACAGTTTACCACATTACCCATTAGAGATAATCCATAACCTAATTTTGTGGATCATAGTCGCCACCTCTGTCTGCATATTAGCATGGAAATGGTTAAGAATACCAAGGTTTTAAGAACTCAACCAGGTACATAACCAGCCCAGTTGAGTCTATTTGAATCGTCTCCATTTGAAACCAGTATGAATATAACCTACATGTCCAATTCAAGTCGGTTACCAACCGGACCTGTTGAACTAGCAAACCGGATGGGGTGTTGTTTTAAACTATTCTTCCTTCCAAAATCTCTATTCATTCATTGCTAGCCCACACTCTATATTGTGTGTATTTAAGACTCCATGTTTTATAATTTATTAACATTTCAAATATATATTAAAAGATAAAGTAGAGATGTATATTGTGTTTTAAATTAGTTACATATGGGTCTGTGTTGTTCTTTATTTTATATGACGTAATCCAATTTTTAAAACCGATACGACCAGCAAACCGGTAAGACAGCCAGCCGGTTTCATGACTGGTTCGGTTGTAAAACCATTTATAAAACAGATTATTTAAAGCAAACAACTAGCTTATTTCAAGTAAAAGATTTGGTTCATCAAGTAAATAAGTGAGGCTGCAGTCAAATAAATTACCTTTTGCGTTTGGTCTTCAAGGCTGCAGAAGAGGAAGGGTTGCTGTGCCAGTTGCGCTTCCTCTGATTGATAAACCAATTGTTTATCTGTTTCAACTGTAGCCCTGTTTCTTCAACCAACCGCGCCTTGTCTTCTTCCTGTGCACATTAAAAAGCTTAGATCATTTTTATTACCAGCCGGATCGAGTTTGTATCTCTTTATTAATTTCCTTTGTATACAACTAATGCGTTACTTAAGATTAAGAAAAAGAAATATTTTGGAACGATAATATTTGAAGAAAAAGATTTAGGCAGCTAGATTCATTATAAACACAGACCGGTTTTCAATCCGTTTGACCCATTCTTCTTTCAATTAATTCTTTGTATTCGACCCATTTGACAGAATTAACATAAAGTTCACTGACATGTCTAGCCTCAAGCCCTCAAGTAATTTTTTCATTAATTCTACTTACAGTAGGGTATGGCCATTTGGCATGTGATTGCCACCAAGCTTTAAGAACAGAGGTGGTATCACCAGGCAGTTTCCCCGCCCTCCTCTTCCGTAAGATCTCCTCTCGTATGTCCACAATCTTCTCTTTGTAACCCTGATCGCAAAACAATCGAAGCAAATGACAACGTAACTTTGTTAATATAATGATTTGGGAGGCTTTATCCACTAAAAAGATACACTTTGGTAAACTTTCAACACATTTAAGCTTCAGATAATTCTTTCGAGGCATGGCAGAATACAATCAACAAGCATTCTTAATAAGTGGATTTGGAAAGATATCAAAAGGAATTTAGAGTCACCTGTTTGAGATCATGCTTTAGTTCTTGCCTTACGCGCTCCATCAATGATCTCTCGCTCTCAGTTGGGACAAGAGGACCGAATCCCGTGCTGTCGTGTCCATCCAAACTTCCATCAAACAAATTGACATCACTGTCTACTTGATCTTCATCGTCATCGGACATTGTTGCCCCTGTCCCTTCTCCAGGTGACACGCCTGTTCCCAGTGAACTTTAAGTTTCATCTAATTGCATGAGCTTAGGTTAAAGGTTGACTTAGCATTGTTTTGGATACTTCACCTGTTAAGCTTTGTAAGGACTGCTCAATCTCCCAGCAAGCCATAACTGCCTCCATTGCATGAACTCGGACATGTTGTTGTAATTGTTCTTTGAAAGAACAAAGCAACAGAACATAATGTGTCTGCAAAGCAGTAAAAAGTAAATAGTATCATTTTTACATGAACATAATATAGTTTGCATGGACCACGTCCACATTAATGTGCTAGGAAACATTAAAATGATACAGAATTGTTTATCAAAGTACGTTGATCTATGCTTATTGACATAGAAAGAAGAGAAAATAGGTGAAGTGGATCAACAATATCATCCAAATTAATGTCAACTTGGGAAACATACCTATAAATCCTTTCCTAAATGATATTATGATAGAACTTGTTCTGAATTCACTATAACACAGTCACACATCACGTCGTTTGGACACTCGAGTGGACACTATTGTTAATTTTGTTACCAAACAATAACAAGGGGAACTACTAAAAGATCCTAGTGAGATGAAATACTGGATAAACTTCATTGGACAGATTCATTCCTTAACTCCTTAAGGACTAAAAGCTCACATGTGACCAGGGCTGTTAGCTCAATTTAAGTATCTGTTATAGTTATTATTATATGATTCATATCGTTAAAGTTTGTTTGTTAGTTATTATTCTAGTTTTATCTTTACTTTGAATATTAGGATAGTATGTTAGTTAATAATGTTTAATCATTATTATTACTTGGTTAGCTTTACCGTTATTCTTTTCATTTAAATCTCTCTATATAGAGAGATAATGTCATTCACCAATGTGAATATATATCCTCCTTCTGCACTAGATCTTGCTACTATGCAACATCCTGAAGTAGATCGAATCTATTCAGTCCCCAACAAACATGGTATGGTGGTAACTGGTAAGGTGCCTCTCCCCTATCCTACAAGTGGTCCGATAGACGGATAGAGTGATTCAAATCCTACAAATTGGAGGTATTGGTGGTTTATACGTTATAGGAGTAGATTAGGAGTAGGTTAGTTTGTCAATTTCCAATGATCATGAGCATGTATCAAATTTAATGCTTTACTTAAGATTGTTGTACACGGATACCATATAGTTAAACAAAGATGCCTTCAGACTACGGTCAAGTCTAACTCCCCTTCAGAAATATATTAATAACAATATATTTTTTTAACGGCGAATGTTACCCTACTCCTACTCCTAAATTATACCAAAATTAACCCTAATCTACCCCATAATATACTAGAAATTGAACCCTAGTCTCCTCCCGAATCGTCCCGTACAAAACGCGGTTTGTTTACGCTCATTTTCCAATCTAACAATATATCAGTAATTAGGGTTTATTGTATAAAATCTAAACTAATATAATTATAATTAACTGCCTATTAAAATAACAGCTAACTAACCATATACGCACATATTAATAAACACAAAGTACAACTCAGAAACCAAACACTACATACCATAAACTGATCAAGCTCCTTATCATCACGATCAACGTTACCAAAACCAGAATACTTAGCAACAATATCCTGGGCTTGCGACAGCTGTGCATCAATTCTCGGCAGCTGATCTACAGGCGTCGCAATTCTCAAACAAGCAACGTGAGCAGCTAACAGCTGCTCGTACAACGGATGCGACAGTACGGCGCCTTTTTGGCTCGCGTATTGCCAGTTCATGACGGCTCCGCCGTCGCCGGTCGTAGGTACGTCGCCAGCGACGGTGGTGTGGGAATGGGAGTGTGAGGGTTTCATTATTATTATGTTATGAGAGGGTTGGAACCGACGGATTTTGGAGTATGATGGTGTACATAATATATTATTATTATTTACGAAAGGATAAAAGTGTTGACAGGACCTTTTTCTGACCTTACATGGGGAAAGGATAATATTATTTTATTTAGGTCAAACGTACCTAGGCTAATATAGTAATACTGTTTTTTTTTTTTTTTTTTTTTTTTTTATGTGCTATGTATTTTTTATTGGAGTATTTTTATTATTAGAAAATACTAAACATATCTCTAAAATAATAAGATTGTGGTAAAACTTGTTATTTTATCAGTTGTAATTTTTGATATTTATTTTATAAAATAAAACTAAGGTTCATGTAAATATGTATAAATAAAACATGATTTTTGGTAAAGGATAACGTTATTTAAAAATAATATATAAAACTTTTACACAATGTGTAAAAAATATGCAATTCCCACAGTGAGATGTAAATATTTAGAGAATAACAAAAATGCTATTGTACTATATGAGGAAAAAGGACTATACAACCTCTTGAGGGTAGGGATGGCAAAAAAAACCCGAGTCTGATGGGTATACCTGAAACCCGAAGTATTTTGGACGGGTATACCCGATACCCGACGGGTATGGGACGGGTTTGGTATTGAAAAAAAAAATATTTTGCGGGTATGGGACGGGTATGGTATTAGGTGATACCCGACCCGATTACCCGAAACTAAATACCCGTCTACCCGAAATATATACCCGAAGACTTTTAAGTTTTATATATATCTTTTCTTAACTATTTTTTAGTAATTTTTCATTATAATAGATTGATTATTTGAAAGATAAACTTTTCGTCTAAAATATATATTCTAATAACATTAATATTTATATTTATATGCCATGAAATATATAAATAGTGTTCAAAATTCATACTATAATATATATTTACATGTTAAATGTTTCAAAGATAATTATGGTGATGATAATATATATGTTACTTATTAGAATTTCATATATTCTAGATTTTGTAAAACATAAGACTATAAAAAAATAAAAATATATATATAAATGCAATACCAACGGGTATGCTCTATACCCGACGGGTAATACCCGACAAAAAACCGACGGGTAATGGGACGGGTATGGTATGAGATTTTATAACCGGATATAGGTATGGTATTAGCCAAACCCGATCCATACCCGATCCGTTGCCATCCCTACTTGAGGGAGTCCTTTTACTAAGTGAAAGATGTGTTTGAAGCATATAGTGTATTTAGAATGTGACACGTAAAGTTGAGGTGAAATTATGTGTCTCCAAAATCATAAGTGATTTCTATTCACAATTGTAGTCATTTGAACACACCAAATCACTCACACTAAAAGAATTTAACTTATTAGCGGCGACCCCTTTAGCGGCGACCCGCCTAGGTGTCGCTGCTAAAGGCCTAAATCCCACCTAACACTTCTGCTCTCCACCGTCGGATTAAACATTAGATCAACGAATAGGGTTATATCGTGCAGAGATCAAACATTAGATCAACGAATAGGGTTATATCGTACAGCTCTCCCCTTCCTTGTAGTGTCAATTAGTTCATGGGCAATGTGACGCGTTATAATGTTAATTAGACATAACATGCTTTGAACACATTAATCCCTCGTTTCACTCACATGTCAGAAATGCATGTCTCTTGTGATGTTATACACACTTTTGTGATTTGTATAAACACACAGTTATAATCGAAATATATCAATAATTAGCTTGTCTCCTTCGGATAAGAAATTTTCTTTTAAATTTAACATAAGACAATTTTCACTTGTTGTGTTTTTCGCAATACAATAAATGTAACACCCCGAAAAAAAACCAGATTCGCTTACGTTATTAGGCGTGATTAACAGATAACGAAAATGAATTAAATAGTAAAATGGACGATTTATGGATAATAAAACAGGACTTAAACGGTAAAACGAGAGTTATATTTCTAATAGGAAATTAACCCCGTTAGTGACTTAGCCAGCTTAGGCCTTGTGGCAAACAAAGTTGTGGAATCAAGTTGATGAGCTAAATTTGTCAAGTGGCTAAACTTGACTTAATAAGAATAATCATATGTGTGTATATTGATTTTATTCATCAAGAGATGAAGAACACACACTCAAAAACACACACTTAAGAGCTTCATCCAATTCAGCTCAAAATCAAGCTTAATTTCATGTTTCTTGCCAATGCATGATGAAATCCGTGATCATCTAGTGTTTTATCCATCATAAAGTATCTCTAGATCCATTTTATTTCATCAAAATCTTTGTTATATAGAAGATGATGATTTTGGGGTTTACTTGAAACGTGAATTAATGATGGCTATGGGTTTCCATATGTTTGTAGACATCAAAGAAACTATAAAACATGATAAAAAGTTATGCATTGTATGATACATGTGAATTAGGATGATACTTGCAGGTCTAGGTAGTGGGTTTTAACCCAAATGTTGAACTAACTACACATTTATATGGAGAATTCATGTTCTAGTATGTGTTAACTTGTCATATAAATGTGCAAAATGATAAATTAAACTTGTAATGATGATTAATTAAACAAATGGTAAAGTTTGAGAAGTCTATAAGGCTTAGAATTCACTTGAATTGAGTCAAATAGGGTAAAATAGTATGAAATTCGTCACTTTTAACAACATTAGATAGTCATATTGTAAATGCCATATCTCACTCGTTATTAGGAGTTAGAAGACGAGCCTTATATCGTTGAAAAGCTTGTTGCGCATATTACATTTCATATTTAGTCATGAGAGGCTGGTTATGAGATTTAGTGGGTCAAAACAGCATGAAAATTAGTAAATTCGTTTTGACAGCAAGCTGTTTGCACATAATTTAGTTTCTGACCTGGTGTTTGAAAAATCATATAAAATTATAGAAATACCGTATGGAGATGTTCTTTATATGCCTGGAAAGATATTTGAATGATGCACATTTCTTATTTGAAGGTCGAAGTCAGATTATGAGGTTTAAAAGGGGAAAAGTGACCCCGAACAACTAATGAGCAAAAAGTGCATCAATGAAAAAAATATGTTTTATGAACTTAAAACATATGATTGTTTAGATACCAATTTCCTAAACACTAAATATTGCTTCGGGGTGAATGTTTGCGATTGTTAAGGTGGGTTTAACATGTTTGTACATGATAATTGGTAAATATGCTTGTCTATGGGCTGTTTGACTTCTAAAAGTCAAATTAACCCAAAACTAGCATCTTAATAAATGGGCATGGTGTCTTGGATAATGAAGAATTCCATATCATGTATTCTAATAAAATAAGGTTTGACGTGTCCCTAAGTTAGGTTCAGGAACTACGGAACAAACGGGTCAAACGGATGCAAGCTCAATGCGTATGGAAAGAAGAATGGATACAAGGTAAGTATTACTTACACTATTAGACTATAGTTATGGCTTAAGTGTTGTTGTCACTTGAACCATAGATAAGGAGCCTATCTTGATCTTCTATTTGTTTTTGGGCCTCCTTTTGTTGTTGTGTCACTTTTGCCCTTATTCTGGCTTCAAGTGACTCTATTGGTTTCTTAATCTTCTCCCCCTTTTTGGCTTCATCCACTTCTAGAAGCCTGATAGGTAAAGAAGTTTTACCAGATAACTTAGCAAGCTGTCTTGTGTTATTAGCTATCTTTTTGGACATATCACTGAGTTTGTTGTTGATCACCTCAAATTGAGTTTTGGTCTTCAACTCCCAAGTAGTTGTAAAGGATTTGAGGTGTTGATATATAAGGGTGTTCATCATCTGGTATAGGGGACCATCTGTGTTGCATAGGTGGTTCAGGTCTATGCTTGATGACCCAGTGAATTGGGTAGGCATTTTTAGTGGAAGGGGTGTTTTTGGGTGATCTTCAGAGTGTACTGAAGATGCCAGTTTAGGGGAATCAGGGTTTAAGTGGTCTTTAACCTGATCTTTTGTGACCAGCTCTTTGAGCTTAGAAACATCAGATTCAGGACCTTCACTAGTAGCCGTCAATTCATGTTGTGTGGAGTTTGAATCATCATCTAAATCAATGGAATCATCTGAATCCCTGCAGATATCCTCAATGAGGACATCATCAGTTGTATCATGAGTTGGGCCCAACCCAGTTTTCTCATGAACCTCTTTGTCTTGGTACTGAGGATTTCCTACTTCAGACATAAAGCCTTCATCAGTAGTTGCCACATTTGAGGTCTTAGCAATGTTACTTCTGTCCTCAGATCCACCACTGGATGGTAAATGAGTAGTAGCAGCCTCAAATGCACCTAAAGTCTCTAAGTTTGGGCTTAGAAACCTTGGTTCATCCTCATCTCTTGGGATAGGGCTAATAACATCCACATCCATGTCAACTTTTGATGGTATTTCCCCTGTTTGATGTGTTTGTTGGGAAATGACATGTTCAGATGGGATTGTTTCTTTTAGCCCAGAGAGAAGTTTGGCAATTTCTATTGTGGTGTGAGATGTTTCTAATTCAGTAGTTTTTGTAAAGGGACAGCAGTTTCAAAGGATGGATCAGTAGTTATGGCCCTTTTAAATTTCTTCCTTTGAAATATAATGGTAATGGGTGCTCTTTTAGGGGTTTGAGATGGATGAGACTGAGAGGATGTTTCAGTCACATCTTTGGCAAGTGCATATTGCACATCAGCAGTTTCAGGCATCTCAACTTCCCGAACTGCCTTTCTTTTAGGGTTGGTGGGTTTGGATTTTTGTTGTTTGGGTTTCTTTGCCTTTTTAGTTGAGGGTTTGGAAGATGTTGGTTCCATGGGGACTGTTTGTTGTTCCCCTTGGTCATCTTCTAGCAAGGCTGCCGGTTTCTTATGCCTTGAGTATGCTTGTGAGGTTAAAGGGTTTTAAACAGTTGTTTTTCCCACAAGCACCTCATTCCCAAGTTCTTTAATTATGCATTGCATTATGAACCTTGGATACAACAAAAATTTCTTTTTAGAATTTTGGTGATGTAACACCAACTCATTAAAGAAAAGTGCTGATGCCCTGAATTTTGTCTCATTCACAATGGAATGAAAAATAGGTTGAAAAGTAGAGGGCATCTGATCATAGGATCCAGTTTTGGGACTCAAGCACATGATTATGTAATGAAACAAAAGTTTGTATTTTGGTTCAAAAAATTTCTTATAAATTGTTGCATGTGAGAGAGTACCATGGTAACCACACTCTGTCATGGTTAAATGGATTGCAGAGTTGGGAAAATGTTCTGGTGCATCAGCATCATCCAGACTCAGTCTTATTCCCAAAGTAGCCGGTGTGATTGCCATGACTTTCCCTTAGATAGTTGATTTGAGGGAAATGATCTTGTTATTCACTGTTACCGCATCGGCATTTGCCCAGAACTCATTAAGAGTTTGAGTGTGAATTGGAGGATCAATGCTGAAAGCAGTGTAATATTGAGATTGAACGACTAAATCAATGATTTCGTCGTATTGGGACTCGGCTTCATCTTTCACAAAGTAGCCTCTTTGATTGTGTCCAAATTTAGCATCCCAAGCATGGATACTAACTTCTGAAATGTTGATGTGTCAAGGGGTTTGGTGAACATGTTAGCTATTTGATTAGCTGTTGTCACATGCTTCACTTCAATCTTGCCTTTTTCATAGCAATCCCTTATGAAATAATACCTGATTTCAATATGTTTAGTTTTTGAAAACTACACAGGATTTTGAATTATGCTAATGGCAGATTTACTATCTACAAGCAATGGGGTCTTGGTCTCTTTGATTCCATAATCAAGTAGTTGATATTGAAGCCATTGTAGCTGTGATGTACAACTTGCAACTACAATGTATTCAGCTTCAGCAGTTGAAGTTGCCAAAAATGTTTGCTTCTTTGATTGCCAGGACACTAGACAGTTTCCCAAGAATTGACAACCACCAGATGTTGATTTTCTTGACATTTTCCACCCTGCATAGTCACTATCTGAAAAAGCTGTTAACTTGGTATTGCTTGAAGAAGGATACCAAATTCCAAGTGTAGGAGTTCCTTTCAGATATCTGAAAATTCTCTTGACTGCAATGAGGTGTGATTCCCTAGGAGCTGATTGATATCTAGCACAAACACATGTTGAAAACATAATATCTAGTCTAGAAGCAGTTAGATAAAGAAGGGAACCTATCATACATCTATACAAGGTTTGATCAACCTGTTTTCCTTGATCATCTGGTTCAACTTGTGTGGTTGGTGTCATGGGAGTGGAACATGATTTACAGTCTAGTAAAGAAAATTTGTTTAATAATTCTTTAACATATTTAGATTGATGTATAAAAGTTCCATTTGTTTGTTGTTTAATATGCAGTTCTCCCATTGTACTCATCTCAAATTTTGATTGCATGAGTTTCTTAAATTCATCACACAGTTTTGTGTTAGTTGAACCAAACATGATATCATCAACATAAATTTGAACAAGTAAGACATGATTTCCAACATGTTTTATGAAAAGAGTTTTATCAATGAAACCTCTTGTAAAGTTATTTTTGAGTAAAAAGTTGGAAAGTGTTTCATACCAAGCTCTGGGAGCCTGTTTTAGCCCATAAAGAGCCTTGTCAAGTTTGTACACCCACTCAGGATGAGAAGGATCCTCAAACCCAGGTGGCTGACAGACATACACTTCCTCTTTTATTTTTCCATATAAAAATGCACTCTTAACATCCATTTGAAAAACTTTAATTTTGTTGGAAATTGCATAAGCCAAAAATAACCTGATGGCTTCAAGTCTTGCAACTGGAGCAAAGGTTTCATCATAGTCAATTCCTTCTTCTTGAGAGTAATCTTGTACTACCAGTCTTGCCTTGTTCTTGATAATCATACCAGCTTCATCTTGTTTGTTTCTAAAAACCCATCTTGTGCTAATTGGTAGCTTGTTTGGTGGTAAGGGACAGATCTCCCAGACTTGTTGCTTCTTGAATTGGAGCAACTCTTCTTGCATAACTTGAACCCAATTGTTATCTTTGAGGGCTTCTTGATACTTCTTTGGTTCCAACTGAGAAATGAATGCTGAGAAAAAGCAAAAGTTGGAAAGCTGGTTTCTTGTGAGAACCCCTGATGCAATATCACCCATGATTTGATCCAATGGATGATCGTTGTGTTCAATCAGTTGTTGTAAACCACTAACATGTGTAGGTGGACCTTGTACTTCTTCAAACAAACCACTGAGGTTTATAATATCTGGTTCAGCTGTTTGAACATCTTCAGTAGTTGTAGGAGCTGAAACAGATGTTTGAGTTTGTACATTAGCAGTTGTTGAATCAGAAGTTTGTGAACTTCTGATGGTTTAAAAGTTGACTTAATGACTTTATTAGGAGTCCATGATGCAGGATCCTCATCATCAAACCCTTGATAACCATAATAAACAGGTTTAGATGAAGTGACCGACTTTTCAGGTCCGAAATTAAAGTTGTCAAGGTCAAATAGTTCAGCAGGATGTGCTGGAATGAGAGTGTGTTTTGACTCATTAAACTTGACATTCCGTGTTTCTTCTACTATCTTGGTTCTTGAATTAAAAACCTTGTAGGATTTTCTAGTGGAAGAATAACCAAGAAAATAAACTGAATCAACTTTTGCAGCAAACTTTGAAATAGAGTCTTTGATGTTTAGAATGAAACATTGACATCCAAAAGCCCTGAAAAAGGAGATAAGGGGCTTGATGCCATGAAGAACTTCATAGGCAGTTTTGGAATGTCTTTTGTTGACAAGGACTCTATTTTGAACATAACAGGCAGTGTTGACTGCTTCAACCCAAAAATACAATGGTAGGCCTGAATCAACTAACATGGTTCTTGCTACTTCAATTAGTGTTCTGTTCTTCCTTTCTACCACACCATTTTGTTCAGGAGTTCTGGGAACACTGAATTGTCTAACAATCCCTTTAGATAAACATAATTCATCCAGAGTTTTGTTCCTGAACTCTGTCCCATTGTCACTTCTAATGGCTTTGACAGAGAGAGAATATTGTTTCTCTATTTGTAGAATGAAGAACTTGATGATTTCAGCTGCCTCATCCTTGAAAAATAAGAAGAAGACCCATGTGAATCTTGAATAGTCATCAATGATGACTAAGCAGTACTTCTTCTTGCCAAGGCTCATCATTTTGACTGGCCCAAATAAGTCCATATGGAGTAGTTGAAGCCATGTAGTTGTTTTTTATTCTTCAATAGACTTATAGGAGGACTTATGTTGTTTTCCCTTTAGACATGATACACAGTTTTCTTGACACTGGTATACTTTCAAGGGTAGACCTCTGACCAAGCCCATTTTTGTGACTTTATTTATGGTTTTAAAGTTCACATGGCCAAGTCTCCTGTGCCAGAGATCAGTTTCTGAGGTTGATGCCCTTGAGAAGAAACAGGCAGTGTTGTTCAGTACTTTGTCCTTTTCAATGTCCACTGCGTAGACATTGCCACATCTTTTGGCTATCAACAAAGTATGATCTTCAATGATCTTCTCTATCAACTTCTGGTGATATAATCCTACATGCTGTCTTGGTGAAAAAGGAAGAATATCCTTTATCACACATTTGTGACACATTAAGCAAGTTGAACTCAAGGTTTTCAACCAGATTGACCTTGTCAAACTGTATTTTTCCAGAGGAGACATTGCCATGTCCTAACACATATCCCTTGCCATTGTTCCCAAAGGATACATATCCTTCTCTTTGACTGATAAAATTGTTTATCAGGTATCTGCATCCTGTCATGTGCATTGAGCCTCCACTATCAATATACCAAATGCTATTTAAGCCTCTAGAGACCCTCTGCACAAAGTAGGAAATTAGTTAGATTTAGGAACCCAAGCCAATTTGGCTTTGGGTTTGCTCTTGAGAACATGAACAGTTTGTTCTTAACCAATTTGAGGAATCCATGTCTTTTTGGCAATGGATCTTTCTTTAAGAGCAATGGTGGTATCCTTTTGAGGACCACCATCAACTTTGGTCATCAGTAGTTTTACCATATTCATGAGATCTTTAATCTCTGCAGTTTGTGAAACTGCTGATGATGTAAGTCTAACTACTAACAGAGAATTTTGAGAAAAAGACTTTTGTTGAGATTTTATCTTTTCTGAGAAAAGGTGTTGCTTGGTTATTGTTTGTTGGGAAAGAAAGTTTCTTCAAAATTATTTTTGAGTTGTTTTCCCACAACCAGTTGTGAAGTCTTCTTGTTATACTGATTTCCTTTTCTATATCTACAAAATTATGTTTTGTGGTTAAACAGACCACAAATTTCACATTCTTTTGCCTTCTCCTTTTCATTTTGAGATGTGAAAGGAAAATTTCTGACAGTCTTGGTTTGATTTAGGTCATCAGTAGTTTTCAGGTTCTCAACTCCTGATGTAGATGAAACTACTGATGGCTTAATGTCAGTTTTGTTCAGTACTCCTGCAGAACTTTTTTTTTTCAATTTTGAGAAAGTTCTCATGAAAAGATGTGCATTCTTTCATTTCAGAAGTTTAATTTTGAACTATTCTACTCCCATCATTAGTAGTTTTGGGAGTAAAATCAGTTAGAGTTTCAGTATGATTGTACCCTATGCCAAACTTAACATTTGATGCACTTTGTTTGTTAAGTAGCAATTGGTACCCTTTACATCACTCAACCCATTTTTCACAGTCAACCTTGGTGTCGACAAGCTCTTTTCTGACATTTCCTAGGTCTTCTATCATGATTTTAAGTTGTGCTTGGGTTTCAATAGCATTATTTGTCAATTTAGAATTTTCCTTTGATTTTGAAGCAAGTTTTCTTTCTAAATCACATTTCATTTGAATATATTTTCTTTCAGAGTCATTGGCTTTGCCTTGTAGATGCACATTGCTCTCTCTTATGAGAGCAAAAGATTCTTTGCATGAAGGTGAACAAAGTTTTGTCAAAGATTCTTTTGATACCTGAGATAAGGCAGATTTAGAGGTGCAACCCTCAAATGCCATCAAGGCAAAATTCTTTCTGCCATTATCAGGTTCTCCCCAGTTGATGTCAAACATTTTGTTGTCTGCATCAAGATTGCATTCAGATGTGTCAAAAGGAAGACTGCTCCAGTCAACATACCCTGAAGTAAAAAGACTTTGTTGAGAGGGTTGTTGAGTTTGTGGAGGTTGTTGAGCAGCTGGTATGGAAGGCATTTGTTGTTGGCTCTGCATTTGTTGAGCAAGCATCTGAACATATTGTATTTGTGGCACATATTGGATTTGTGGAGCTTGTGCCTGTACAAAATGTGCACTTCCCTGTGTTCCATTATTCCTATTATAACTAGGGTTAAACTGATTTCCAGACTGTGGTTGGTTAAAGCTAGAGCTTCTACACTCTCTAGCAAAGTGTCCCAACTTCTGACACTTATGACATCTAAGTTTAGATTTGTCAAAACCAACTTTTGTTGAACTGTCCAGTCCTGGAAATTTCCTTCCTGACCTTTTGTAAAATATGTTAGTTTTTATACTTAACATGGACAGTTGGTGTAAAATGTCCATTTCTTCCAAGTCATCATTGCTGAAAATTTTTAAATCATCCATTATAAAACACATGTTATCAGCAGTTTGACTATTTTCATCATTGTCATAAGCTGGATATGATCTTTCTGAAGAGATCCTAGCAATTATGTCATTAATGTGGTCAAAAGATCCAAAATTATTTGAACAAGAAGGTGAGTTTTGTCCTAAAAGTGTTGTACTAACTGGTACATAGTCATCAGCTGTTTTGCCAGAATTTTGCAACCTTTTCTTTTAATCTATTTCTCTTTCAAAAGTTAACAATCTCCCATGTAATTTTGTAAGAGTGAGGGAGTTAAAATCTGGTGTAGATCTGAGAACTATAGAGTAAGTTTCCCATTTTTCTGGTAGTGACCTTAAAAATCTATGAAGCATAGATACATTTGTGTAGGTCTGACCATTTAATTTCAACTCAGAGACTAATGAGGAGTATCTTTCAAATTGTTGTGTCAAAGTTTCCCCATTAATGTGAGTAAATGTTTCATATTGCTGAGCAAGGATTTCTCTGGTGTTGGCAATCACCTCTTCAGTTCCTCCAAACTGCTCTTTTAGGCAGTCCCAAAGCTCTTTGGCACTTTCAAAATGTAAAAGTCCAGAGTAGATTTCATATAGGAGAGTCATTGCCAAAATAGAGAAGGCCTTGGCATCAAGCTCAAGTTTAAGGAAATCTTCGTCTGTGTAGTCTTTTGGGTCTTTTGGTATTTCAACTTTTGTTTCAAGATTTATATTTACTGGTTTATGGGGTCCATACATTACAAATCTTCAACAACCAGTGTTTGTCTGAGACAGAGTATGTGCCAGCCTTTTTTACCATATGTTATATTCTGAACGAACAAGCATAGCAGGCTTATTGGCAGATCCAGTATTATGAGGATCCATTTTTTAGAGTATTGATTTGTCAAGTTTCTCATAAAGTGATGTATGTTTTGAAAAAGTGAACTTTTATCCTTTATTGAATATCAATAAGAGCTTGTGTCTGATTCTCAATTTGTTAGATTGATATTTGATCAGATAAACCAGTGTTCTGATACCAATTGTTCGATCAATAAGCTCTTTGACAGTTATTACTTATGAACACTTATGTGTTGTAAGTTTATCAAATTAGTTTGCACAGCGGAATAAGTGAAGTGTTCAAGTATAAAGTTTCATTTTCAATAAGAGTTATTACTCCCCCTGTATGTAATGAACTAAAGACAGTTAATGAGAATCTAAACAATTGAATGTACATGACAATAAGTATGCAAAGAGATTCTCAGATGTGAAATGGTATTTCAATTAAAAGCCTTTGAAGGATTTTTAGTTTTAATAAAATCAATGTCTAAAATAGTGGGATCAACCCATCTATTTATAGACCAGCAAATACATACAACTTGATGCAAAAGCAATCCTACAACAGGCTGTAGTCTTGGAACTTGTACAAAGACTTTAACAAAAGTATAAAATAATACTATTATACTAAACTACTGAAACATAAGGGCGGTGGAAAGATTCCATTACAACTACTGATGAGTGACAAACTACTGATGAGTAGTTTGTCTTTAGTAGTTCTTCAGTTTGACTTGTTTGGTTTGACTTCAGAACTTCTGATCTTTTACTCTTCAGTACTTGATGAATCCTTCTTCAGCAGTTTCATTCTTCTTTCTTTGGTAGTTCTATACTTAGTATATTTTGGCAGAAATAGGAATTAGATTAAGGTTAGCAAAAGAGGTTTCTTCAACCCTTTTTGTCCTTACATATATATATATATATATATATGTATGTATGTATGTATGTATGTATGTATGTATATGTATGCGTTAATTTCAGGAACATTAGATTCTAATCATCCAAACTATAACTCACTTACCGATAATACCAACTTTCACTTATATATGTTGCCAATGGCAATCCTAGCAGCATATCATCACAGATTCACATTTGATTTACACTTGATTTATACTCAGTTAAAACGTAACTTACTATATATGATACTAGATTATTGCCCGTGTAATTTACACTTGATTTATACTCAATTTAAATTTTATTGAAAAAAAATAAATTTAAACATGCATTAACAAAAAGTTAAATATTAATATAAGAATAATAAAACATAAACGTAATCAACTGTTAAAATAAAATTTATAAGTCAGAAAAAAACAACATATAATTCAAATACCATTTAAAATGTTAGATAATTATGTTCGTTCCAAGTCACCTAAAAAAGAAACAAATTTGATATAAGTTGAATTATTAAATTAAATGTTGGTTAAAGTTTAATTTATTTGTTTACATTGATTAATTAAAGTTGTAACATCTTACCAATTAAAATGTCACATTTCGTTGGATGCTTAGATTACTTAGACGTATCTTGTTTATATTTAAGGAAAAAAAAAGTAAATAATCTAACTGGAAAATCAAAAAGGTATGAGCCATGAATATATTAAAAAAATTTAATTCAAGACAATAATCTAATCCAAGTCAAATTCAACCGCCACAAACAACTTGCCGAAAAAATTAAAATGACATTTTGAGTTACTAAACAAAATGCAAGTAAGCTCATTTACTACATATGGCGTTAGAAAGAAGGTTTATTGTAGGAAGAAGTTAGTGTAATATTAGCTTTATATATACAAGTTTTAAGCTAATTTGTTATGCATTATTTACAATTGCACTAAGATAATAAGTTATCGGTTATATATTTTATAAAAGTTAAAAATGCAAATATCATAAAAAGCAACCCTCTTTGATTGAAAGTTCTTATCTTTTTATTGTATGTTAAAAACATTTTTGTTTTTTTAAATAAATACCAAATATATATGTGAATGCATTTACATCTTATATAATTATACTTACGAAGGAGTATTACGCTCGAGTACACCCACAATAAACTTAATAAACAACTATGAAACTATATCATAAAAATGGTTAATAAGATGTTTACTTGAGTGGAAATAAAGAAGAAGATGAAAAACCAACTTTCAAAACCAAATGTTTAAATACATTTTTTTTATCAACCTTTGTTTATTTATTTTTTTAAATAATTTACCCATAACACATTTTACAAGTGGACGGCTGGTAAGCGGGCAACAAGCTGCGCCACCACCCCCTTTTGGATAGCAAAACCTATTCTATTAAAAATAAAACTTTGGTCCGTGGTTGTCGAGCAATTACTATGTGTCACCTTTTGCACCCGATCTAGAAATCGGATGGCTTCGGGGCAAGCCCCCAAAGGTATCAAAAGCGAAGGGTACGAAGACATGTTGGTTTTCCAAGCAGGCGTTTTCATGTTTAGCGACTTTCTTTGATTCAGCTTTCAAGAATGCTTGCCCTGCTACGAATCCCATATCCCGAAACCCCACCAGAGGGGACACCCCAATGAGGTCAACACACGCATGCTTACCTTGGGATCATAAGTCTGTACTTCAGGATGGCCTGGTATTCGATAGCTGACATATGCTGCCCAAGCCCATCGATCGGAGGACAGTTAGGAAATCTTGAGCATGTGCCTCCTTGAGGCATTCAAACACCGCTTTCTGATGGGGGGGGGGGGGTGGGTCATGCCAAACTTCTCTTCCATAGTGTGAAGGGTTTTCTAGGTAAATGCACTCGCCAATGTTTTTTGGGCTTTCTTGGGGGCGGTGTCTTTATCCATGAAACCGCCCGAGTCAAAATCAGGAAGAGAGTTGCAAACAATGTCCAGCGCAAGCTTGTAATCTGAGTCAATCCCCACCACGCCACTGCTCCTTAAGATATGGTCTTGCAACTTCCAGGACTTCACCCTGGAGGCAACAAAGGCATACGTAGCTGCGTCCTCTGCCGAACAGAGCCCAAGCCCTCCTGAACGTATCGGCAAGGATGCCACCCGCCATTGAAAATCCCCAAAAAACTGCCCCCACATACAACAATATCTTCAACCGCCTCACGTAGCCCCTAGTCGAAAATAGATACGGCATCAGTAACAAAGTTTGGTTGACACGTCCGTAGACCAAACAGTAACTTAGAGACCCCATGCATGATCAAAGCAAAAGGAGTTCACTTTTGGGATCCTGCAGCTTCTCAAGAAGACCCATCAGGTCCACAACTCGTCGAGCTCTTTTAACCACCAAAGAACTAATATAGCCCCCATCTCGGCATACGTCCCCCCCTCCCCGTGAGGAGTTTCACACCCCCTCCGGTCTCCCAATGTCATCAAGGAACAATCCAGGTTTCCTCTTCACTCCATTGCACGATGGCCAAAAGACTTCTGATTTCTTAACACTAAGCGCAAGCCCCAAATCCAGCCCCTCGTTTTGAATAATCTCCAAGGCTTTAGCCACTTCTTCAGGCTCCCCTATAATCGTACCATCGTCCAAGTACCAAGCATGAAAGCGAAGGGAGCAGCATGCTTCCACACGAAGGACTAGTGGGTGCAGGACAAGCGCAAACAGGAGCGGTCCAAGAGGATCCCCCTGCGGGACCCCAGTGGATGCCTGTAACATCGCAAATTTTTTCCCAAATTTTTGGTACTTCTTTTGGTACAAATATAACCTTGTCTAATATTTTTACTTTATTTCAAAACATTATTTTTTATAATAATAATAATAATAATAATAATAATAATAATAATAATAATAATTTATTAAAATGTTTGAAGTTTAGTTATAAAATCTTAAACCCAATTAATCAAAGCACATGGCCTACACCCTTGAACCCAAACCATGTCTGGGCCATTTCAGACAGCCCAGAACACACCAGGCCCAACATCAAACCCGCCCCACTTTCCCTCCTTCTCCCCCTACACAGCGAAAAAAATGTTTGTCTGGACCGGGAATCGAACCCGCGTCCAGACCGGCCCAACGTACAACACACTCCAAACCAACTGGGCTGCATCATGTTTGGTGATAATACTTAATCGCAAATAAACATAAACCTTCCTTGTTTACTACACAGTTGACTCGTGAAAGTCAACTGCGAGTCTATACTTTCCAAAAACAACAATCAATCCGCGTTTTAATTTCGATTCAGTTATGGTATGATTAGACCGACCTCGTCTGCTTAATCCCCACGCCAATTAACCATTAAAACCTTCCATTTCGAGTTCAATTACGCGTATACCTATTCAAGACGGGTCAAACTTCCAAACTTACAAGGACGAGTGGTTAGTATAAATTGACGCCCTCTTTACAAGCTCAATGCACCGATAAACAATTCCCTATACCCAATTTATCCTTGAATTCTTTCAAATCTACGATTTTGCTTCGGTTTGACTTTTTGTTGACCGGTTCGATTCATAGCTCCAATCCCACTGTAAGTTCAAATTTTTTTGTTGGGTTTTGTTAGTCGTCCGAATACAAACAAGAGCCCCAACGATTCAGGAGCTATTGTTTGTTATTTGACGCTATTAGATGACTAGGGTTCATACGTTTTCTTTTGGGGAAGATGATAACCATACACGCATGTTTAAAGACATTTTAGATACAAACTTTAACAAATCTGATCTTATAGATCAGATGGTTTTGATGTTGGTTTCTCAGTGGGCAGCCTTGGGTTCGAGCCTCATGCACCTCAATTTTATTTTTAGAATATATTTCATTAACTAAACTGTGTATATGTATAAAATGTTTAGATATAAATTCGTTCTCAGGGTCCAGCCCAGTTGGTGACTGGGCTTGTGATTAAGCCACGATCCGGTCTCAGACCCCGGTTCGATTTTTGCAAGGCTAAAACATTTTTTTTTAATCTTTCCCTTTTGTATTTTTAGTTATTATGTTTAGAAACGATTTAAAAATACAAAAACAAGTTTATAAATACTATAAAAATTATTTTATGTTATTCAAATGTTAAAGTTTATTATACAATTTTTAGTTTCCCAAAAATCATTTATTTAATATATATTATAAATATTACAAGTTTATTCAATTATAATTTTAAAATTCTATAAAAATATCTAAACGACTTTATAAAATCCCACAAAAATTATTTTAAACTTGTAGATCCATAAATATTTTAGAAATAAACTTTTATTCCAGAAAATCGTTTATTTAATATTTTTAATTAATTTTTGTTGTTTTAATCATAAATAAATCATAATAAATTCATTTTTCAACATTTTTATACCAAAATTTTACATAAATTATTTCTATTCATTTAGAACAGAAATATAAATTTAAAATTGAAATTTCATTAATTTTAATATTTTTAGATATTAAAACTATATTTTGAAAAATAGAAATAAATATACTAAATATTCAATTTTTGAGAAAATAATTTTATAAAAATTATTTTCATATTTAAGATCTTATAATACAACCATCTTAACCAAGATTTTACAAAAAGTTCTTTTATGTTATTTATTTTCCGAAATTTCTTTATTTATTTATTTATTTATTAACAATTTATCTAAATCAAAGATTAATCAATTATCAATCCCCAAATTAGGAACCCTAGAATACATGTAGACTAGAAAACTTAGACTTATTTTATTGCTTTGAACTTAGGGTAATACTTGGAATCGTTGTGCCACATTTATTCTATATCAAGGGATTCAACACTATCATTAAGGTGAGTTTACATAGCCCCTTTTACCATTTCACTATTTTGGTGTGAAACATGTTACAACATCAATTTACAATTCAACATAAGTGTCTATGTGTTATTCTATGTTGCATTATGTCTTAAACATTACTATGGTAAGCACAATTATTCTAGCATA
This sequence comes from Ambrosia x helenae, assembly GCA_030844895.1. Lineage (NCBI taxonomy): Eukaryota > Viridiplantae > Streptophyta > Magnoliopsida > Asterales > Asteraceae > Ambrosia > Ambrosia x helenae. The sequence goes on from CM061233.1 coordinate 42,993,711, forward strand.
ATCATTAACTCCGTACAAGCCAACGATACACAATGATAGATCTATTGGACTGACAACCCCACCCGGATACGTTACCTCCTACATAGGTAGCGTGGGTGATTGTTATCGCAACATAAACGAGTGAACCATATGCGTATGCGATGGACCACAATATTCTAGTCACAAGGTTTGATTATGCACACGATTTACCGGGTAGTATTGTTTTCACATATGGACTAGACTTGCCATGACACTCGATTTGTACATGTTTTTATTCAATATTCAAACCTATGTAATTCTCACCAACTTTTGTTGACCCAAAATATTTTCAAACTTAACATGTTTCAGGTTATAGCTTGCTTGAAGATTAGAGTTAATGCTTGAAGATGTATATTTAGATTTAGCATTTTTCATTGGATGTACAAATTCTTTTTAGAACTATTGTATGTAATCCAATTAATTAATTATTGAAATTTATTATTTACCATGAGCTACAGAACAATCATCAATGCGTGACATCCCGATGTTTCCGCCATCGGTTGGGGTGTTACAATGCCCCAATGCAAGTATCACCCACGTAGAGCCTTGCAGGTTGAGCATAAAGAAACTGAACCCAATGGTAGATTGATGGGCAGCGAACACTAACTTCATGCAGGAGATGTGTACGTTCGACCAAGTTGAACGTGTTTGAAAAATCAACCGTGAGCATGGCCAGCGATCCGTTGTCATGGGATGCATTTAAAAACCTATTTGCGCTGTGAAGAATGGCCTCCGCCCCATTCAAAACCCCAACTCCAAATTGATAATCCCCCAGGTAAGTCGCCATCTCCTTCCCAACCTTACGCATAGCAACTTTAGAGACTAACCTCCGCAAGATATCCCCGATTGTGATAGGCTTGATCCCGTTGTCAGGTTTTAGCAACGGGGTTAGGGGCCGAAGCGATGAACTCCGCTAGGATACTCGGGCAAAGCCCCCTCAACCAAAGGTTAATTACTTCGGTAATAACCACCAGAAGGTCAGATGGTGGCGAAGAACCTTGTCCACATAGCGCATCTAAAATATATTGTGCCCGAAGGCCATCTCTCCCGCAAGAAGGTCCTCCGGGGAATGACTTAATACTTCCTAGCACACATTCAGCATCAACTTCCAGAGCACCTTCAGAGGGTAAGACATGAGGCAAGGTGGGGTGGGGGGGTCCACAATGGGATGTTAATCGATAAGCGCTTTCAAAGTGGCATCCCCAAAGGGTGCTACCCCAGAGGAACACAAAACCTTAACCGCGGCCGTGAAATGACCATCCGCTACCTTCTGCAAACATTGCTTAATACAGTCTCCATTCTTAGATGTTGGTTGGGCAGAAGCCCTCCCATCCAATCCTTCAGAAGACTAGTCGATAAGGGAAATGGCAAGCTCCCCTAGCCCAGCCCAATCTTTCCAGATAGCCAATGCCTGCATGATATTATTGCACTGCAAGGACTTACGGTTTCCTGACCGTCGTTCTTGCCTAGAAGTTGGTCGAATAACCCGCAACGTACACCGAGGCAACAACAAACGCGCCACCCAGGCGTCCACAGATCCAGGGGTAGCCACCACCTTGCGCAAGGTCCCAGTTAATGCTTGGAAAAATGCCAGGCTATAAGAAGGCGGGATGCTCTTAACAGTCGTTATCAGCATAGCAAAAGGGCGTTCTAGAAGCCTGATATCCACAGCTACCATTTGACTAAGTTCTAGTTCGTTGTGGACCCAGTTTGAGCAAGGTTTAGGTACCCCAACAATAACATCCTCCACACACGCAGTGTCGTGGGAAAACCTCTTGACTCCGTCTTCGTGATGGCATCCTCTACTGATAGCATGCAGGGACATGCATCATGCACACAACCATTGATTAATAGCCCGTAAGGCCTGACCCACCTCCTCAAGAAGAGCACTATCCTCAGAAACGGCATTACGCAGAGTTTCTCTACCGTCATCCCAACCTAAATGGTGCTGTTTAAGGTGTGCCAGCAGCCGGGAGCTACTAGATGCACTGAATTGGCAAGTGTGAAAGAACTTAAATGGACATGCATGTGTTTCTGCAGCAGCACTAGGTGTGGCCACCTTTGGAGATCGACGACGCCTCCGACTCGAAGAAGGCATGACAAGCAAAGCTGACTTGAGATGAGTGGGGATTTAATAATAGACAAACGCCACCAAAACCGTTCGTCGACAACCCGTGGTTGCTTACTTTTCAGCGCGCTAAGGACGGTTAAGCCATTGACCTCTAAACAAAAAAAAGGAGTGTGGGTGGTGTTGGGCGATCGGGTTTAAGGAGGGGGCGACTGGGGTGGTGTCAGGGCTAATTGGGTGGTGATGGGCCGATCCGGTTAAGGGATGGCGACTAGGTTTTATGATCAAAACAATACACGTATGGAGAGTCACGTAACAAAAAAAGCACAAGTATGGGACCAGATAGGACACATATCAACTAGCATAGGTACAAAACCACACGTATGAAAAGAATTAAAAAATCTCATATTCTTGTTTTGATTGATTTGGACCCTAAAAATTTCAGAAAAACATCTAAATAGACCAATATACAAATCCTAAAAACCATTTTTGATTTGGTGGATGTTTCGATGGTATATAGTATGGTTTTAGGTTCGGTTTTTATCAAGACACAAATCGATCAAGAACAGATGATTTAATGGATGAAAATGATTGATTTTTTGTGAAAAATACTCACCGTTCAAAGATGAATATAAGAAGATCGATGAAAAACCCGGTGGTTATCAAAATTGAATAGTCAATGAACGGTCAAAGTAAAGGGAGAGAGAACGGAACGGTCAAATTAGAAATTGGATTGAGGAAAAAAACTAACCAGATCTAGATCAGATTACGCATTTACTCGAAGTAAAAAAGGTTTAAAAACAATTGGATTGAGGAAATGAAACAATAGTAAAGCAGATCTGAAGAAAATTAAATGCTGAAACCATTGAAAAGTGATATGTGTTCCAAACTGAAAGGGCCCATCTTATGCCTTACAAAAAAAGTAAAAGAATAAAAAAAACTTATTTTGATCAAATGGGTATTTTGTTTTGGTTAAGAAGATTGGGAACATACCTTTGTTTGGAAGGGATTGGAGATGGGTTGGTGATGAGGGGTTCAGTGGGTTGCATAGTTATGCTTGAAATGTCTTTATATTCATAAAAAATTTTGATCTCTGTGAATGAATCAAATGATGAAAGATAAATGATTTTGAAACCGATATATATACATATACATATACATATACATATATGTAATGATTTGAATTAGTATTAGGAAAAAAACTAATTTGTTAATTACAGTTGTAACTAATTTGAGAAATTTATAACTGAAAATAATAATACTTAAATTTTAATTATATTAGAATATCTCTATTTTAAATGTAATAGTAGGATTAATTGTTAACATTATTAACTTAAATTCAAAAGTTTGAAATTTTTTAAAAGATTCAAAATTTAGAATTTTCAAAAATTCAAAATTTAGAATTTTTCATAATGTTAACAAAAATTTAAAAATTAAAATTATAGATATTAAAATATGAAATTGTATACTTAAATAAAACATTTAATATTCAAATATTTATAAAGTTTAACTGAAATCTATCAATTCAAATTCTAGTATTCAAAATTTAAATTTTAACTTGTAACTAATTTAAGCAATTTATAACCAAAACTATTATTTGTTAAATTTTAAATATATTAGGAAATATCTAATTTCAAGGTAATAAGTAAGTGTAATCGTTTCCATTATTAATTTAATTTAACAAATTTGATTTATTTAATATTCTTGACTTCCAATTAGAAAAAAACATTAATACAAATACCAACTTATGAATGGAAGAACCATCTTGTTCCTCTATTAAACAAAAAAGAAAATATTTCTTTCAACTGTAAAATTAAATGTATAAAAACAATTAACACAAATGCTAAATTATTAAAAAAAATAGGGGTATAGGATTTTAATAATCCAAACTTTCATCCATTGGCCGATAATAATCTGCCCTCCAAAAATTCCCAACAGCGATCCCAACTTTCAAAGTATTGGCCAACAATGAACCTTAGTTAACTGAGAACTAACTCAGTTAGTTGATGCTGACGTGGATGATGACGTGGCATGCAGAAACTGACATGAATGATGATGTGGACGCTGACATGGCATGCCACGTCGAACAACTGCTTAAATGTTAACTGAAAAATGAATTCAAATTATATTAGTAAATATTTGTTTTGTCTTAAGTAAATTTTAAATGTTTACCAAACTTAAAATGTAACCGAAAAACAAATGTATTAGGTTGGATTTCGAATATTAAAATTAAGTAAAAATTTAAAATTTGGATTATTTAAATTAAGTAAAATTTTTATTTTAAATTTTATATATCAACTAAGTGTTATATATATGTGATAGATAATTGAAATTGAAATTTTATAAAAAGTTATTAGGATAAATTACAAAAATCGTCCTTTATGTTTATACGAAATTTCAGTGGTTGTCCTTTAACTTTAAAATTGACTAGATTCGTCCTTTATGTTTAAAAAGCTTGCACGCCACGTCCTTTGGTCACAAAAGGGGTAATTTAGTCTTTTTACTCATTTTTTTAAAATAAAATTAAAAAACTCAATATAATATTATATATATCACTCTCTTCTCATCTCTCCATCTCTATCTCCATTTCCAAGTCACCACCAAAGTCCAGCATCACCACCACCATCACCAACCCCACTTCCTCTCATTTCCAGGTTGCAGATTTGACGACTGTGGCTTTATCTCATTTTAATGACTTCGTCTTTGATCCCTTTCGCGAGGGATTAAAATCCAGTGACGTTTCAGAGGATTCAGATCTGTTTAGAAAATTTTCAAGTACAATAATCATCACTATAACATAAAACTAGATTCTAGATTTGAAACATTAACCACGACTGTTGTTACTCGTTTCCAGGATGGCTGAAGACAAGGATTGAATCAGGATCTGGTGATTATCTCTCTTCTCACATATCTGAAAGAGGACGAGAGGGGTGACGACTGAACGAAGGCTTTGGTTCATCATCGCACACCACTATGATTGTATGGCTGAACTTCCGATCTTCCTTCTTGCTTCTATAAAACCCCAACAACATTTTATCTCTCCTAGGGTTTACAGAGGCGGCGTGGAGAAGAAGACGGTAATGTTTTGTTATACAAGTCGGCGAATGGTGCTGAGAAGAAGATGGTAACGTTTTGTTATACAAGTTGGGTTTGCTCTCGAGTTGTTAAGGTGGCTGAAAACGAAGGTGTGGGTGACGGAGATTATGGAGTTTCTGGACGGTAGTGTTAATGGTGCTTGGTGGTGGTGGGGTGACCGGATCTGGTGGTGGCAGATGACTAGAGTTGGTGGTGGTGGGGTGACTGGAACGAGGGTATCAGTCTTTGGGTTTTTTTAAAGAGGGTAGATGAAAATGAAGGTGAAATGTCCTTTATGCCCTCATGTGCAAGACACATGACCAGACTTAACCAAAAAAACTAACCAGGTTAGGCCTAAAGGACGAGACCTGCAAGATTTTACAACATAAAGGACGATTTCCATCAATTTTGAAGTTAAAGGACAACCGTTGAAAAACGATGTAAACATAAAGGACGATTTCTGTAATTTTACAACATATAAGGTTTTGAACACCAAATTGATAATGAAAATCAAATATTCATGTTTATCTAAATTTAAGGTAAAAATCATTTCCATATATAATGGATTTGAAATTTCAATTTAAAAAAAAAAAGTCAAACAACTATTTTATATGGTAATTTTTATTTGAAAACAATATATTTAATATATATTTATGTTTATCTAACAATGTGGTGTGAAATATTATTTCAATAACTAATGTATATTGAAATTTAAATTTAAAAATAAAATCAAACTAATTAAATGGTAATTGAAAGTGAATTCAAATTAAATTAGAAATGATTTCTTTTGTCTAGGTAAATTTATATATATATATATATATATATAGGTTTAGGTTCTTGTACAAATGACTAAAAGTGTGAGAAGTGTAAGAAGGAATAAGAGGGTGACAAGTGGCACTAATTAAAATCAATTATGAAGGGTATTAGGGTAATTGTATCATTAGTTAATTATGGAACATATCATGCAATTATTATATTTCAAGAGGATTCTGGAATTTTGATTAACCATTATAAATGACTATATTGTTTTGTCGATCAAGCATTCCTAGTCAGCAAAAAAAAAATAATCCTGGTTTGCGAATTATGGTGTTTTATTCATATGCGTATGGTGTTTTATGTTGAAACATGGTGTACTACAATGTCTTGATGCTGAAATAACAAGTTGAACATAAAACACAATGGATTTACAGTAAAACACCATACTGTTTCCTTGGAATCACACATTGTAATGTTATACAAATCAAAACGCAATGATTTATAAAACAAAATATAACACACTTTAGCTTGTTAATATACAGTAAAACACCACATATCAAAAATGATAAAATCTCTACTACCATAATAATCCGTTGAACATAAAACACATAATCAAAAACACAATAAAACACCACAATATCGAAAATGATAAAATCTTGACTACAAATTTTAACTTGTTAACATACAGCGCCGTAGTTGAATCTTGGAGTATATTGATCATTAAATCTGAAGGAAGGTCCAACCAGTTCCTTGTTGATTTTGGTGTTTTATCACCATCTTCTTCATAATCAGTGTGTTTTATCTTAATCAGATCAACTTTGTCTGTTTTAACAGTCCCGTGTGTTTTATCATCATCTTCTCCATAATCCAGTGTGTTTTATCTTCATCAGATCAACTTTATGTGTTTTAACTGTACCGTGTGTTGTACCACCATCTTCTCATCAACAAGAACTTATTGTGTTTTGATCAAAACATTCTGTTCGTGATGTTCTCACAACATGGTTTCAATGCCATCCAAATACACAATATCACCATCATCCTGTAAGAATTTTGCTTTTTTTTTTTTTTTTTTTTTTATCTTGATCTGATTCCTTAGAATCTCTTCTAGAGGCTTCTCTAATAAACACCTGGTAGGCTAGTACCACTTTCCATGTAAGAATTTTGTATTTAGATCCTTCCCCAAAAGCTTGCGTACCATATCTAGACGTCCCCCATCCTTAATTTGAAACTTTGTTCTCTCTCTGTCAATATAGAAGGAAATTTGAGGAGATAGAGGGGGAGGAGAGAGAGAGATTTGAGGAGATGTAACTGTTTCCATCTTTTAAGCACACATAATGACTATCATACCCCTATTAATTTTATTTAATCAATCAAATATATAACACATATTACCATTTTGCCACTAATCAATCTCAACCATCCATCTATAGATCTAATGGCCAAAACACCTTCTCACCCTTCTCACATAAAAAACACTTTGTACAGGATCTTGACCCTATATATATATATATATATATATATATATATATATATATATATATATCATACTCAGTTAATCCCACCTATAGCAAATCTATGGTAGGGTCTGAGGAGGGTAAGATGTAGACAGCCTTACCTCTACCCCTAAGAATAGAGAGGCTGCTTCCAGTGAGACCCCCGGCTCGATTTGGTTTGGTATCAAGCCTTGGACATAAGGCACATAACACTTAGAAATCGGGACAAACTAGATCGGTGCATGTACCCCTTTGTCTTTAGACTATCAACGCCACGACATGGCACTCATACAGTCATTCTCCCCCTTAAGAGTGTCATGTAGGATGTCATGTGGCATTGAGTGATTTTAGGAAAAAAGGAATTTAAAAACAAAATTGGATTTTTCTTTCTCATATTTTCTCCCATAATTTTTAAACGTTAATATCTTTTATATACGAGGTTTTTTAAAGAAAAAAATTACACCAAATTAACGAGCATTTTATTATCTTTCAATGAGTATCATAGTCCTATATAAAAAACGGAAAAAAATCGACTATTTTTTGTGGAGTTTTGTTCATACAGGAAAAAAAACATAAAGTGTCCAGGTTATTCATTAATCATGTATAGGCAAGTCAATAATTATGTTCAAACCAGTAAATATGAATTCTATTTACAACAGGTGTTAGCATTGGAGTTGTACATTGTTTTAGGTTAGGTTTCAATATTAAAGTTATACATTGTTCAAGGTTAGGCGTTAACATTGGAGATACATTGTTAATTGTTTTAGGTTAGGTGGTACCCAAAGCTTTTCTATATGTAACGGTAAAACGTATCAGTCTATTTCCTATTTAAAATTGATATGTCATATTAGATTTCTCAACCCCGGGACGCTCCCGGGGTATAAATCTAGTTTTAAATATTTACCAAACTTAAAATGTAACCGAAAATTAAATGTATTAGGTTGGATTTCAAATATTAAATTTTGAATTTTTGATAATCAAGAAAAATTTTAAAATTTGAATTATTTAAAATAAGTAAAATTGTAATTTTAAATTTTAAATATCAACTAAGTGTTATCTATATGTAATATATAACTGGAATTTAAATTTTATAAAAAGTCATTATATAACGTTTTTGAATAGCAAATTGATGATGAAAATCAAATAAACATACAAAGAATAACATGTAAGTGTAATGCTAAAAGACTCATCCAATCGATAAATCTAAATCTTTATTCAAAGTTTCTACCAAATACAAAAAACATAAGTTGTTGACTGTAATTTGGTATTGATTGTAACATTATGAAACAATGGAAATAAAAAATGAAGTATAAAACAATAACTAAAATTCACACACAAAAAAAAAATGTTTGATACCAACCTGATTGTTAAAATTACGAAGTTGTTCTCTTTGTTTCACAATATCATCAAGATGTAATTCATGATCAATATCCCCGTCCACAGTGACAAAAATTAAGTCTCCAAATAAGCTTCCATCTTTAATCTAAACCTCAAATTCAATAAATATTAGAAGTCAATTATCACTTTATGCAAACAAAAGAAAAATCCACTAAATCAACAAAAAAAAACACCAAAAAAAACATAATGTAGCAAAATAGGATTTGAACATGTAGTGTAATTGGTGTGTCTTAAGGTATATAAACATATAGCTTGATTAATTTTAAATCTATAAAAAAACTAAAATTACAAAGAGGGGAGATGAAACTTACAAAGATGATAATATATTGCAAATTAATTAGACACATAAACATTGACAAGAAACACCTTGTTAAAATGTGTGATTTGAGGGTTTTAAGGAGATGCAATCAAAAGCCTATTAAGAGATATTCACAAAAAAATCTACATTAACGTTAATCAAGAAAACAATAATTCACTTTGCATTATACATGGATTATGTAATCTATGCAAAACAGAATCTTCTTTTGTGTATATGTTTCATGTCGGATTCAAAAATCTAAAATCGAAATATTTGGGATGAAAGGGAATCATAACAGCTAATGAAAACCCTAAATCTTCAAGTTAATTACAACTGAAAAACCAAAACTAAGATAACCAACAATCAAATTTAAGTTGTTTGAAGGAAACATACCTATGATAATCCAAAAAAAAAAAGAAGATGGTAGTGATGGTTTGAGGATTGGCAGCGAGATACAAAAAGAAACAACCGATTAGTGACAAAATCTAAATTAATGGAACGATTTGTGTAAAAAAAAATATAAGTAAATCTAACATTTTTTTTCTCTCCCCTTAATGAAGTCATCCCTCCCCTTAAATTCTCTCAAAAACTATTAAATTATTTTTTTATCTCTCATGTACGTGGCACATGCATTTCCCCTCACGATTTTTGAACATTAATAACTTTTTTTTTATACACCCATGACCTATTGGTCTAGTGGTATGGTGTCCACCCTTACAAATGTAAGGTTGTGGGTTCAAATCTTTGCAAATGCAAGGTGAGGTGGAATAAAGGTGTAATAAAAAATTTCCGTTAAAAAAAATAAATAACTTTTTTATACGACATTTTTTTTTGAAAAAAAATACACCAAATTAACTAGCGTTTTATTATCTTTCCAACAAATACCAGAGTGCAATACAAAAGAAAAAAAAAACCGAATTTTTTATGTGGTAATTAATGAAATAGATACTTAAATTATATATGAGTAGAAAAAATAGTCTGAAGACATGAAAAGTTACTATTCTACAATCTTTTTAGTCAATAACAGTTAGATCATGTTTATTTATCTTTAAAATAGATCTACAGTGCTTATCTATTGATTGTTTTATTCGGTGAAAATTGAACAGATATGTCAATCATTAAAATATGCTCACTTTACATATCAAAATCACCTACCATCATCATTATCATCATGACATATCATTTGATACCAATTTGTTTTTTTTTTTTCGGGTTCACATCACAAATTTAGAGTGTATTGAGAAAGTAACAGTTGTACAGAGACATGTGCTGATCATTTACAAAAAAAAATTCTAAAAAATCGGCCTATTCCTTTTATAGTACATGCATTTTGTCACTTAATATTAGATTTTTCTATCCCGGGACGCTCGCGAAGGATAAACTAATGTGTTTTATTTGAGAATATAAGGAAAACTTGAAAAGTAAAGGAGATTATGCCAACTGTCATAAGGGAGAGAAGCCAAAAATTAAAAAATCAATAATGAAATGCCATGCGCCAATATGGAGGTTTTATTTATTAGTTGTTATAGATTATAAATATAGATTATTTGCACACAATATAGTAATTGTATATATCATTCTATGTCCAAATAAAATGATTAGTATCATATGTGATTTACATTGTTAGTGTGTCCGCCTTCCTGTGACAACCGTAAGAGAGATCTTTCGGCTTTGACCGTCAACCAATGGGGATACGTGGTTGCCAGGATAAAGAGACTCTTCGGTACGGAATGCGAGAACTAAGGTGAGGTGTACGGTGTCCCTGGTTGGGAGTGAAGCCTCCAATTTAAGAAGATGATGAGTTAGAAGACCCGAAGACTTGAACGCGGTTCGAGGAGCCCGCTATACGCGATGCGCTGGCGAAGTACCCCAGGTGGACGCACGCTGGAGAGGTTTAGCATTCTACTTAGTAGTCGCCATCGCTTCTCTATAAAGGAGTCGGCACTTCAAGATCACTCTCGTCTTCCACACAATTAACTATATTAAATTATTAATTATAATATTAAACTTAACTACTTAGGCGAAGGGTCTCGAGATGTACATATCTATCTACTATTTTGTACTATTTTGTCCCACCTTATCTTTTATAAAAACCAAACCTTTTTCAAAACTCTTTTTAAAGAACCCCTCCGTTTTATTTTTCCTTTTTAAAACCCGATCGGTTAATTGATGAATGGTTGAGTAGGGGGAAGTGTGAACCTTGAAATACGATACTCAATACTTACCACCGAAACTATACTACGCACGTCAGGTTCTCTGCCTATGTGTTGGTTTTAGTTTCCGAAGTAAATATTGTTTACTTTATAAACTTAAAACTTTGTTAATTGAGGTTTAGTAAAATCAGTCTTTTCCCAAACCACTGTTTTGGGATTGTTGTATCAAAGTTTTTGACACCGGGGAAATTGACATCTTTTTAATGCTAAAACCAAACGCATCAGTTATGCAATAAACATCGAGGGTCGTGAGGATCATGAGAGAATACATATCACTTGGAAGATGGAGAGCTTGTCTATGAGCAGCTATGATCCTTGTGTTGATCATTTCTATGGTTGTATCTTTCTATTATTTGCGAACCCGCTTCGATTCGTAGACTTTTATTATTATTAATAGTAGTTTATTTTTAGTTCTTTGTTGTGTTATCTTCTTCTAATCTTTGTTTATTTATCTTTGTGACAGGTTTGAATGATGATTAACTTAATAACAACCTTAACTTAATTAATTAATGGTATAATCAGCTTCTGGTAGTCCCAAGCTAGATCCAAGGCGAGGAAACCAATAGTGAGACAGATCCTTCGTGCTTCTGCTATCCAAACCGGGTTCTAAGCAATGGCTTCTGAAGTGGACCAGATCTGAGTGACAAATTTCTGATACTCATTAGATTATTGAATGATCTTTTAGGTAAAGACGGTTTCACTACGGGCGCACCAGTGATCTTCGGATTGCACGCTCTTAGGATTATGTGCCACCTTTACCAAGGATTTCATTTCGGGAGGTTATGGTTGGGTAATTAAGTCATCAATTATTCAAAACCAATTTTATAGTTTCTAGACCTATAAATATTCAAATGTCATTAAGATAAATAAAACAAAGGTTCTTTATCTAGTTCTCATTAGTACAAATCCGTTAACCAATGGAGGGACCGCCTTCCTGTGACAACCGTAAGAGAGATCTTACGGCTTTGATCGTTAACCAATGGGGTACGTGGTTGCCAGGATAAAGAGACCATTCGGTGCGGAACACGAGAACTAAGGCGAGGTGTACGGTGTCCCTGGTTGGGAGTGAAGCCTCCAATTTAAGAAGATGATAAGTTCGAGGACCCGAAGACTTGACCGCGGTTTGAGGAGCCCGCTATACGCGAGGCCCTGGCGAAGAACCCCAGGTGGACGTACGCTGGAGAGGTTCTGCATTCTACTCAGTAGTCACCTTCGCTTCTCTATGAAGGAGTCAACACTTCAAGATCACTCTCATCCTCCACACAATTAATTAAATTAAATTATTAATTAGAATATTAAACTTAACTACTTAGGCGAAGGGTCTTGAGATGTGCATATCTATCTACTATTTTGTCCCACCTTATCTTTTATAAAACCAAACCCTTTTGAAAACACTTTTTTTTTTATTAAAGAACCCATTCACTTTATTTTCTTTTTAAAACCCAATCAATTGATTGATGGAAGGTTGAGTAGGGGAAAGTGTGAACCTTGGAATACGATGCTCAATACTTACCACCGAAACTATACTATGCACGTCAGGTTTTCTGCCTATGTGTTGGTTTTAGTTTCCGAAGTAAATATTGTTTACTTTATAAATTTAAAACTTTGTTAATTGAGATTTAGTAAAATCAGTCTTTTTCCCCAAACCACTGTTTTGGGATTGTTAAATCAAAGTATTTGACACCGGGGAAATCGACATCTTTTTAATGCTAAAACCAAACGCATCAAAGTTTTTGGCGCCGTTGCCGGGGAACACAATTATTTCCAAAGAAAGACCCAAGTCACTTAATTGATCAGTTTATTTTTATTTTTCATTTTCTTTTTCACTTTTTTTACTTTTTGTTTTCGGTCTTCTTTATTTTTCTTTTTCATTTTATTTCTGCTTTATTTTCGATGATTGCGGTTGTTTCTAGTTTTTTTTTGCAGGTTTACTTCCAGACTGGCCACCTTGGAGAATTCCTGTGAAGGAAGTCGAGACCACCAATTTCATCAACTTTTATTTTGGAGGGTTTTTATTTCTGCTTTATTTTCGTTTGGAAGAGGTTTGTCATACCGTTAGGATCGGTAGGTAAGTTTAGTTGAATGCGGAAAATGAGTTGGGTGATATTTTTTGAAAATTTTTAAACTTAATATGTTTTCGGGACTTAAAGTTGGGTTTTAAAATTTAGGAGGATTTTTCACGAATTTTAAAACCATATTACGAAAGACCGTTTAAAATTTTTAAAATGTAATCTCCACCCTTAAAACCGCCATTTTCCGTCATTTTTTTTACAAACTCCCATCTTCACTCTAAGGTATGTATAAAACTTTTCTAAACAACTTTCTTTTTTTCTTTCTTTCTTTTCGGTTACTTTACATGCATGCGAGTGCATGTTTGAACGTGTTTAATCTATGATTAGACATGTTCCACCCCGCTAGTGTTTCGACACTAGTATTCTATCCCTAATTTTAGTATTTTATCTATTTAGTTTGTTTTTATTTTAGTTTTTAGGATAGATTGGGGAAAGCTTGATATTTTGGAGCCGCCATTTCGACGTCTCTGTTGGGAGTATGCAGGTTTCGCTCACATGCGAGAGGATTCGTCGTTATCAGGGGAGTATTAGTTTCTCTTGTCGTCTCTTTCCATTTCTCTACTTAAATTTTTTGCAAAATTTTAAGTGTGGGGTGGAACGTTCTTGCTATTTATTTTGATGTATCTAGTGGGTCACTAATTGTCATTGATGGGCCGTCTGTCACCCTCTTAGCCGCTTGATACCTGTAGCGCCATCATAGTCATTTAGGGCAAATTAGTAAAGTCTATTAGACGTGTCCAAATGGACGCTATTAGGCATCTTGCCGAACAGTTCAAATCAAAGGATAGTCGAAATATGACAAATTTTTAAAAGAGTCCAAAAAGCCCACTTAATATGTATAAATAAAAATAAAAATAGGTTGCATGGCAAGTAGAAAACACCCCGAAAATTATGATAAAAATCTGCAGCTTATCCTACCCGCTTTTCCGTGAGTGTTTTTGAGCCTTATCGAGCACCACACTTATATATAAATATCATTTATTGCTCGTTTCATTTGTTTGAGAGATATCCGACCTTAGTCCGACTCGGTTAGAACTTGTGTGACTTATACATTTCGAGACCACACACGAGGTGAGAGATTATGAAAATGATCAAGGCACCTAGGATACACCCGTTCCGTTTTCATTAGACCTTTCATATAAATACCCCTCACCTAGTTAACCCTTTTGAGCCTTAGCCTTTTTTTGTTTCTTCCATTACATCGAGCCCCTGTCATGTTTTGGCGAAGAAAGCTGGTTGGAGGTAATCGGGACACTCTTGGGCAGTCTTGAAATGAAGAGAACAGATCAGCGTCATGGTTTCCCCCGAGGAAGTTTGACAAAAAGAAGAAAAGATAGCCACGAAGAGACATCACACCAAAGAATAAGCTTCAAGCAGCATACAAGTGCAAATGCAAATGTAAAAAAAAAAAGTTTGAGAAATAAGTCGGGAAAAGCTCATCAATAAAAAGGGCTTAGAGAAAGCAATTTTGTTTGAAGATTGATTTCTAGGACATTCCTAGCGGGGATTATTAGGTGGAAAAACCGAACACTTCGCAATTAGGGGCGTCAAAGCAAATAGTCGTCAAGGGAAGAGTTTTACTAGCCCACTATCCAGAGCTCGACATTTTACCATCATGCCTCAGCCGCTACCCGAACCAGACATGACAGTGGACACCCATCCTAACCATTTTATCACTTTACCATCATCACCTGATAAAAAGACCTTGTGATTTGCATTTTCTCGCCCATATTAAGCGGTGGAGATTTGATTTGCATACAAGCCTTTGACTTGTGTCGACTTCGGTTTGGACTTGAGTGTTCACCCCCAAAACTCACCCAAAAAGATAAAACCGAGTGTTGGGTGAACCTTGTGAGCAGGTATAGGTTTGAGCCTAATTTAGGGGTTAGGTAGGCATGTCATGCAGTTTTTTTATTTTTCAATAATAAAATAAAATAAGTGGCTTGAGAATTTCTATATCTTGCTATTTGCCTTAGGTAAACTTTCGTTTGGTTGCTTGAGACAAGCAACAGTCTAAGTGTGGGGTGATATGATGTGTCGTAATTTTAACATATAAAACAGGCATAAACAGTCTCATAATATGATACAATTAGGCTTATATTATTGAATTTGATGCTTAAATCGTTCCTATTTGTATTTCTCGGGAAAATGGAGCTCCAAGACAGAAAAAAAGGAATTCTGGGCAAAAACAAGCAAAAACTGGAGATTTCTGAAGATACGAGACTTGCTAGATGTTCACGGTATGTTTGAAGACAATCCCGTGGCTTAAACAGTGATAAAATCAATCCCGGAGTGATCAAGCACGCCCCCGCACACCTGCACGAAGGCCCTGCACGCTAGAAGACAATGCAGCAAACCTGGAAAACGACGAAACTTGGTGAGCAAGGTAAGCACGGCCGTGCCTACTCATTTGACACGCCCCTGCTGCCTCTGAAATGCCTATAAATACCAAGCTACCCCTCACCATTTGTTCATCCCTTCTTGTGCTCTCTTGGGCCGACTACCAAGCTTCTTCCAGAGATCTTGGGGTCCCTTGGGAGGCCTTCTGGTCCTCCTAACATCCCTCAACGGTTAGGCTTTGACCTACCTTGATTAGCTTGGCCAAGAAGAGGATCGTAGAGTAGTTATGCAATAAACATCGAGGGTTGTGAGGATCATGAGAGAATACATATCACTTGGAAGATGGAGAGCTTGTCTATGAGCAGCCATGATCCTTGTGTTGATCATTTCTATGGTTGTATCTTTCTATTATTTGCGAACCGGCTTAGATTTGTAGACTTTTATTATTATTAATAGTAGTTTATTTTTAATTATTTGTTATGTTATCTTCTTCTAATCTTTGTTTATTAATCTTTGTGATAGGTTTGAATGATGATTAACTTAATAACAACCTTGACTTAATTAATTAATTAATTAATTAATTAATTAATCAGCTTCTGGTAGTCCCGAGCTAGATCCAAGGCGAGGAAACCGGTAGTGAGACGGATCCTTCGGGCTTCTGAAATCTAAACCGGGTTCTAAGCAATGGCTTCTGAAGTGGACCAGATCTGAGTGACACATTTCTGGTACTCATCAGATGATTGAATGATCTTTTTGGTAAAAGACGGTTTCCGTACGGGCGCACCAGTGATCTTCGGATTGCACGCTCTTAGGATTATGTGCCACCTTTACCAAGGATTTCATTTCGGGAGGTTATGGTTGGGTAATTAATGTAACACCCCAACCGATGGCGGAAACATCGGGGTGCCACGTATTGATGATTGTTTCAGTAGCACATGGTATAATATAAATTTTAAATAATTTATTCAAACATAATATCCAAATATAAAATGATGTCTAGGAATTCAATACATAATATCAAATAACAAAACTTCAATAACTTCAAATAAAACTTCATGTTAAATCCTCATGCTAACTCAAGCCTCAGCTTTATTGTTACCTGAAACATGTTAATTTTGAAAGTATTTTGGGTCAACAAAAGTTGGTGAGAATTACATAGGTTTTTGATAATAAAATGAATAAAAATGTTGTGCAATTCATGTGTCATGTCAATCTAGCCCATATGTGAGAACATACTAGAAATAAATCGAGTGCATAATCAACCCTGATGACTGTTATAATATGATACATACCATACGCTCATGGTCCAATTGAATATGTTATGCGATAACAAACACCCACGCAACCTTTGTAAGAGGCACGTATCCGGGTGGGATTGTCAGTCCAATAGATCTATCAATGTATACCGTCGGCTTGTACGGAGTTAATGATTATGCTAGAATGGTGCTTACTCTAATCATGCTCAAGACATAATGCAACATAGAAAACACATAGACACATTGATGATTGAATTGCAATGATAATGTTATAACATGTTTCACCCCAAAAATGGTGATAAATAAAAGGGGCTATGTAAAACTCACCTTAGCAAATGTTAAACTTCTTGAAAAGATGAAATAATAGTGTTGCCCAAAATGATTCCAAATATCACCCTATAATAAGGTAATATATAATAAGTCTAAGTCTAATTAATTTATAAGTGTATCCTAGGGTTTCGATTTGGGGATATCCAATTGTTGAATTTAAATTAAAATGTTAATTAATAAAGGAAAATTTGATAATTAATAAAAGAAAGTCTTTTTATAAAATTTGAATTTTGAATGTACACATTAAAGTGTTTGAAGTATAAAAATAATTTTTATAAAATTATTTCATTTAAAATAGATTTTTAAATCTATTTATTACAGATTGCCAAAATTTAACTTTAATATTCAAAAATACTAAAATTAAAGAATTTCTATTTTAAAAATCATATTTCTGTTCTAAATATTTAAAAATAAATTGTATAAAATTTTGGTGCAAAAATAATGAAAATTGAATTTATTATGATTTAATTATGATTAAATCTAACAAAAATTGATTAAAAATATAAAATAATTGATTTTTCTGAATTAAAAATTATTTCAGTAACGTTTAACTTTATACAAGGTCAGGATAATTTTTGGAGAATTTAATAAAATTGTTTTGATATTTTAATGGATTTTTATAAATATAATAGTATAAAATTGATTTAATTATTATAAATATTAAATAAATGAATTTTTGAAAAATAAAAATTGTAAATGAAACTTTTATCTCAGATTTAGTAAATATAATTTTTTTAAAATTTATAAAATAGTTTTAATATTTAAAAATGAATTTATAAGTTTTAAATGTAATATATATATAATAGGATTGGTTGCTTTAAAAAAAAAATAAAAGAACAAAAAGAGTGGCCGAAGCCGGACTCGAACCCGGGTGCACGGGGTATCAGACCATGGTCACAACCACTTGGCCTAGGCCAGTGGTTGTGATGATCTCCGGTTTAAATTAAATAAATACATTATGTTCGAACAGATTTATCCCCAAATCATAAACACGAACCCTAGCTTCTACAATCAGACAAATTTTACATATTGAACCCGATTAATGTTAGGGTTTTTGCTGTTTGATTGCCGACTAACAAAACCCACAAAAGAAATAGAACTCACAGTGATGTTTTATGTTTGATTGCTCGGTCAAAGCCAAAAGTCAAACAGCGTATAGAGAGATAATTATCAGAGTGTTTCAGAAGTAATTGGAGGTTGAGAGAGAGATGTGAGCGAGTTGTGAAGGTTCGTAGCTCATCAATTTATAGTGAGGATCAATGGATTAGGTTAATTGGTAAGTTGACCTAGATTAAATGTCAAGCGCGTAGAATTTGAAATTGGTCAACGATTAGTTGTTAATAGCGTGTAATACAGATCATACAAGGCCGGTAATCGTGTATCATTGCCATATATGGATCAATCACAAGTTATTGTGATTGATTCTTCATCACGCGTAAGGCAGTTGACTTTCTCAAGTCCACTGTCAAATGATCAAGGTGTGTATAAGATTAATTGGTGTCCGGGTTTAATCAGGTTGATGGCTTAGCCCAGTTGGTTAAGTGTGTTGTGTTGGTTTGGACCGGTCTTGGCGCGGGTTCGAATCCCGGCCAAGACATTTTAATTTTTTTGATATTTCCAAGGTTATAACATATATTATATATATATATATATATAGTATTAGGGTTCCAATAACGCGACAAAAATAATTATTGTACACGAGATAAACGAAACTTGACGTTTTTATTAATGATAGCCGTGTAACGTACAAGTTTTAAACGCGTAATGTTACAGTCTCCCCTACTTTTAGGAACTTCGTCCCGAAGTTGGAGTTGGAGAGTCTGGTGGGAAAAGATGTGGATACTTCGACTTCATCTGGTCTTTACGTTCCCAAGTGAACTCTGGGCCTCGTTTAGATTCCCAACGAACCTTAACGATTGGAATACGACTGCGCTTGAGTTTCTTGACTCCAGTATCAACAATCTCGACGGGTTTCTCGATAATGTGCATGCTTTCATCAATTTGCACATCCTCAAGAGGAACATGAAGGTTCTCATCCGCTAAGCATTTCTTGAGATTCGAAACATGGAAGGTCGGATGAACATTGCTTAGCTCAGGTGGAAGTTCAAGTTTGTAAGCCACTTTTCCAACTCTGTCAAGAATTTTGAAGGGGCCTACGTATCAAGGAGCTAGCTTCCCCTTTCTACCGAAATGAATTACTCCTTTCCAAGGGATACCTTAAGTAATACAAGGTCCCCAACTTGGAATTCCAAGGGTTTACGACGTTTATCAGCATAACTCTTCTGGCGACTTCTAGCCTTGAGAAGATTTTCCTGAATAAGCTGGATTTTGTCTGTGGTTTCCTGGATTAGTTCGGGTCCAGTAATACGAGCTTCACCAACCTCAGTCCAACAGACAGGTGAACGACATTTCCGACCATAGAGTGCCTCGAAAGGAGCCATGTTAATGCTGGCGTGATAACTGTTGTTGTATGAAAACTCAACCAAAGGAAGATGAGAATCCCATGCGCCACCAAAATCGATGACACATGCCCTGAGCATGTCCTCAAGTGTCTGGATGGTTCGTTCAGTCTGACCATCCGTTTGAGGGTGATAAGCAGTGCTCAGGTTCAACTTGGTACCCAAAGCATCTTGTAGAGATTCCCAAAAGTGAGAGGTGAAACGACCATCGCGATCAGAAATAATGTCCAAAGGTATACCGTGACGACATACGATTTCACTTACGTACATCCTTGCCAACCTTTCCACATAATACTTCTCACGAATAGGTAGGAAGTGAGCTGACTTGGTCAAACGATCGACAATTACCCAAATACTGTCGAAACCTTTGGGTGTACGAGGGAGTTTGGTGATGAAATCCATAGCTATGCTCTCCCATTTCCAGACAGGAATCTCTGGTTGTTCAAGCATACCAGATGGTCGTTGATGTTCAGCCTTGACCTTGGAACAAGTGAGACATTTTGCAACGAATAGGGCAATGTCTTTCTTCATACCAGGCCACCAATAAGAATAACGAAGATCTTGGTACATCTTGTCAGCTCCAGGATGAATAGAATAACGAGACTTATGAGCCTCGTTCATGAGAAAAGTACGAAGATCATCACGGTCGGGAATCCACAGTCGGTTAAGGAAATAAAGAAGACCATCAGGTTTGGTTTCAAGTTGAGTTTCAGCACCACAAGACATTTCATCGTACATATTACCTTGGGTGACTGATGTGTGTTGAGCCTGGAGAATGCGATCTTGAAGATCAGTACGAACTCTCGCACATTGTAGTTTGACACGCTCTTTACGACTAAGTGCGTCAGCCACAACATTCGCTTTGCCAGGATGGTAGCGAATTTCGCAATCATAGTCGTTAAGTAATTCAACCCAACGTCGTTGCCTCATGTTAAGATTCTTTTGATCGAAGACATGTTGGAGACTTTTGTGGTCCGTGAACACCACACATTTGGTCCCATAAAGATAATGTCTCCAAATCTTGAGTGCAAAGACAACAGCGCCCAATTCAAGATCATGGGTGGTATAATTCTTTTCGTGAGTCTTGAGTTGTCGAGACGCATAAGCAATAACCTTTCCTCGTTGCATGAGAACACAACCAAGACCCTGGTTCGATGCATCACAGTAGACCACGAAATCATCATTACCATCAGGTAGAGACAAGATAGGAGCTTCACAGAGTTTCAGCTTAAGAGTTTCGAATGCTTCCTCTTGCTTAGGTCCCCACTCATAGGGCTTACCCTTGTGAGTTAAGGTAGTGAGAGGAACAGCGATCTTGGAGAAATTGGCGATGAATCGACGATAATAACCAGCCAAACCAAGGAAAGAACGGACTTCCGTTGGAGTGGTAGGAACACTCCAATTCTTCACAGCTTCGATCTTTGCGGGATCAACATGAATTCCGTTCATATCAATGACATGTCCCAAAAATTGAACTTCCTTAAGCCAAAATTCACATTTTGAGAACTTGGCATACAGTTGTTCTTTCTTTAGGAGATTCAAGATAGAGTGAAGATGTTGCTCGTGATCGGATTTTGATTTAGAGTAAATCAAAATATCATCGATGAAAACGATCACGAATTTGTCGAGATAGGGTCTACAAACCCGATTCATCAAATCCATAAATACTGCGGGAGCATTGGTCAACCCAAAAGGCATAACCATGAATTCATAGTGACCATAGCGTGTGCGAAAAGCTGTCTTGGGAATATCTTCATCGTGGACTCTAAGCTGATGATAACCAGAACGGAGATCAATCTTCGAGAAGTGGGTTGCTCCTTGAAGTTGATCGAAGAGATCGTCAATCCTAGGAAGTGGATAACGATTCTTGATGGTGAGTTTGTTGAGTTCACGGTAGTCAATACACATCCTAAGAGAACCATCCTTCTTTTTAACGAATAAGATAGGGGCTCCCCATGGAGAAGAACTAGGGCGAATGAACCCTTTATCAGAAAGTTCCTATAATTGACTGGCAAGTTCTTGCATCTCAGAGGGTGCAAGACGATAAGGAGCTTTAGCGACAGGATTAGCACCAGGAACAAGATCAATACGAAATTCCACTTGTCGAGCGGGAGGCAAACCAGGTAAATCCTCTGGAAAGACTTCAGGATAGTCTCGAATAATAGGAATGTCTTGGATACTTTTGCCTTTGTCCTTCTTCTCTATCACGTTAGCTAAGAAGGCTGTATACCCCTTTCGTAAGTACTTTTGGGCAGTAGTACAAGACATAAGCTTAAGCTCACCACAGGGTTTCTCACCATAGATCTTCAAAATCTCACCAGATTCGAGAGGAATGCGTATGACTTTCTCGAAGCACAGAATTTCGGCACGATGAGTTGACAACCAGTCCATGCCTACAATAACATCAAAACTACCAAGATGCATGGGGATGAGATCGATAGGGAAGGTATGATCGTCGAGGTTCAACAAGCAGTTACGAATAATAGAGTCGATCGAAATAGACTTCCCGTTAGCTACCTCTACCACGAAAGGTTCTTCTAGATTAGTGTGGGGTAAGTTAAGTAAAGGTTCAAACTTCAGTGACACAAATGACTTATCAGCTCCCGAATCAAATAATATGGATGCATAGTGGTTATTAATGAGAAACGTACCATTCACCACTTCGTTGTTGTCACGAGCCTGGTTAGCGTTGAGATTGTAGGCGCGACCTCGAGCACCTTGATTCTGGTTGCGGTTCTGGTTTTGGTTTTGGTTTTGGTTTTGGTTTTGGTTTTGGTTTCGGTTACGATTAGGGCAGTTGTTGATGTAGTGATTAGGGTTGCCACACTCGTAGCATTGACCACGAGCAGGCCTGTTGTTTTGTTGGTTGGGAGTTGGGTTGTTGTTGTCTTGGGTAGTAGGAGATCGACAGACGTTCACCAGGTGACCATATCGTTGACACTTAGTACAAAATCGACATGGCACCTGTGTTGGATGGTGGTACTTGCAAGTGTTGCACAAAGGGTGAGGTCCGGTGTATGGTTTCTTGGCTGGGTTTTGGGCAGCAGGTGGAGTAGCAGCAACCATATAGTTTCTAGCCTTGCGCTTTTTGTTGTTTGAGGTCTCAGGCTTGACTTCAATTGCAGGCTGTGGAGTGTCTTTGGCAACCGTCTTCTTAGTGCCCTTGCGGAAGAGAGTACCGTTCTTCACATGATTATCAGTAAGAGTGGCCGCTAGACGTTTGGCCTCTTCCAAAGTTGCAGGATTTCTACCCCAAACGGTGTCCTGGATTTGCATGGGCAGACCACCGATGTACTTCTCGATGGCTACCGGCAGAGGAGTAACTTTGTGAGGCAACAATAAGCTAAGCTCATGAAAGCGGGTGTTGTAGGCAAGGTTTTCCCCACTATCTTGAGCTAAGGTGTGGAACTCATCCTCAAGTTTCTTAACTTCATTGCGAGGACAAAACTCTTCCTTCATGACCTCCTTGACTTGGTCCCATGTCATAGCAAGAGCAACCTCGGCCCCACGAGTACGCTTTTCTTCATTCCACCAAGTGAGTGCTCGTTTATGGAGAACACTCATGGCGTAACGAACCTTGAAGTTGTTGGGGCATTCACTGTTGATGAAGGTATTCTCAATACCCTCGAACCATTGGAGGAGTCCAGTAGCTCCTTCTTCACCACTAAACTTTGGAGGGTTACAAGAGTTGAAATGCTTAAGGGTGCAGGCTTGGGGTCCATTTCCATTGCCATTGCCGTTCCCGTTCCCGTTCCCGTTGCCGTGACCATTCCCGTTGCCGTTCATTTGGATGACCTGAGCGAGTAAATTGGGAACCAGAGTTGCGATTTGCTGCGCCATTTGTTGAGAAATGATCGCAGCCAGTTGAGCATCGACCCCATTGTTGTTGTGGTTAGGAACTTGGTCATGGTTATGGTTATCACCACCTTCTTCGTGGTTCTCACCATTGCTGTTGCGAGTGCTGCGACGAGGAGGCATGATCTGTAATAGACACAATGAAATGAATGAGAGTTTATATAAGGAATGTAATCATTTATTCATTAATTAAAACGAATAAACGAAAACGTTGACTTATCAAAGATTCTAAATTCTAATAACATATGAAGACATGCTTTAGCCTATAAGTGAACACTCATCCCGAGAATTTCCAGGTAGGCATCCGGGTCCCTCGTCTGATTGGGATATATGCGCAATGCCAGCCTAGACAGAAGACTCAGAATACAGGCGTTCACCCTTCCAGATTGCACGTGTTCGTTATTAAAATCTAGAACTTCGACGAGATCTCAAGGGGGTTCAGGTTAAACCTGAGGATTTTGTCCTATTAATCTAATGGTGGACCAGGATTGCAGCAGACGAATAAGAGTAGTCACATGTAGGTTTAGGGTTATAAGGCATAGGATAAGGATAGGATTAGGGAAGCAATTAGGGTTACAAGTAGGAGAAGCAAGTACTGTTTAAGTCCCTAAGGTTATAGTCTAGATTATTTCTAATAACCTAATTCCCTATAACCAAGGCTCTGATACCAATCTGTAACACCCCAACCGATGGCAGAAACATCGGGGTGCCACGTATTGATGATTGTTTCAGTAGCACATGGTATAATATAAATTTTAAATAATTTATTCAAACATAATATCCAAATATAAAATGATGTCTAGGAATTCAATACATAATATCAAATAACAAAACTTCAATAACTTCAAATAAAACTTCATGTTAAATCCTCATGCTAACTCAAGCCTCAGCTTCATTGTTACCTGAAACATGTTAATTTTGAAAGTATTTTGGGTCAACAAAAGTTGGTGAGAATTACATAGGTTTTTGATAATAAAATGAATAAAAATGTTGTGCAATTCATGTGTCATGTCAATCTAGCCCATATGTGAGAACATACTAGAAATAAATCGAGTGCATAATCAACCCTGATGACTGTTATAATATGATACATACCATACGCTCATGGTCCAATTGAATATGTTATGCGATAACAAACACCCACGCAACCTTTGTAGGAGGCACGTATCCGGGTGGGATTGTCAGTCCAATAGATCTATCAATGTATACCGTCGGCTTGTACGGAGTTAATGATTATGCTAGAATGGTGCTTACTCTAATCATGCTCAAGACATAATGCAACATAGAAAACACATAGACACATTGATGATTGAATTGCAATGATAATGTTATAACATGTTTCACCCCAAAAATGGTGATAAATAAAAGGGGCTATGTAAAACTCACCTTAGCAAATGTTAAACTTCTTGAAAAGATGAAATAATAGTGTTGCCCAAAATGATTCCAAATATCACCCTATAATAAGGTAATATATAATAAGTCTAAGTCTAATTAATTTATAAGTGTATCCTAGGGTTTCGATTTGGGGATATCCAATTGTTGAATTTAAATTAAAATGTTAATTAATAAAGGAAAATTTGATAATTAATAAAAGAAAGTCTTTTTATAAAATTTGAATTTTGAATGTACACATTAAAGTGTTTGAAGTATAAAAATAATTTTTATAAAATTATTTCATTTAAAATAGATTTTTAAATCTATTTATTACAGATTGCCAAAATTTAACTTTAATATTCAAAAATACTAAAATTAAAGAATTTCTATTTTAAAAATCATATTTCTGTTCTAAATATTTAAAAATAAATTGTATAAATTTTTGGTGCAAAAATAATGAAAATTGAATTTATTATGATTTAATTATGATTAAATCTAACAAAAATTGATTAAAAATATAAAATAATTGATTTTTCTGAATTAAAAATTATTTCAGTAACGTTTAACTTTATACAAGGTCAGGATAATTTTTGGAGAATTTAATAAAATTGTTTTGATATTTTAATGGATTTTTATAAATATAATAGTATAAAATTGATTTAATTATTATAAATATTAAATAAATGAATTTTTGAAAAATAAAAATTGTAAATGAAACTTTTATCTCAGATTTAGTAAATATAATTTTTTTAAAATTTATAAAATAGTTTTAATATTTAAAAATGAATTTATAAGTTTTAAATGTAATATATATATAATAGGATTGGTTGCTTTAAAAAAAATAAAAGAACAAAAAGAGTGGCCGAAGCCGGACTCGAACCCGGGTGCACGGGGTATCAGACCATGGTCACAACCACTTGGCCTAGGCCAGTGGTTGTGATGATCTCCGGTTTAAATTAAATAAATACATTATGTTCGAACAGATTTATCCCCAAATCATAAACACGAACCCTAGCTTCTACAATCAGACAAATTTTACATATTGAACCCGATTAATGTTAGGGTTTTTGCTGTTTGATTGCCGACTAACAAAACCCACAAAAGAAATAGAACTCACAGTGATGTTTTATGTTTGATTGCTCGGTCAAAGCCAAAAGTCAAACAGCGTATAGAGAGATAATTATCAGAGTGTTTCAGAAGTAATTGGAGGTTGAGAGAGAGATGTGAGCGAGTTGTGAAGGTTCGTAGCTCATCAATTTATAGTGAGGATCAATGGATTAGGTTAATTGGTAAGTTGACCTAGATTAAATGTCAAGCGCGTAGAATTTGAAATTGGTCAACGATTAGTTGTTAATAGCGTGTAATACAGATCATACAAGGCCGGTAATCGTGTATCATTGCCATATATGGATCAATCACAAGTTATTGTGATTGATTCTTCATCACGCGTAAGGCAGTTGACTTTCTCAAGTCCACTGTCAAATGATCAAGGTGTGTATAAGATTAATTGGTGTCCGGGTTTAATCAGGTTGATGGCTTAGCCCAGTTGGTTAAGTGTGTTGTGTTGGTTTGGACCGGTCTTGGCGCGGGTTCGAATCCCGGCCAAGACATTTTAATTTTTTTGATATTTCCAAGGTTATAACATATATATTATATATATATATATATAGTATTAGGGTTCCAATAACGCGACAAAAATAATTATTGTACACGAGATAAACGAAACTTGACGTTTTTATTAATGATAGCCGTGTAACGTACAAGTTTTAAACGCGTAATGTTACAATTAAGTCATCAATTATTCAAAACCAATTTTATAGTTTCTAGACCTATAAATATTCAAATGTCATTAAGATAAATAAAACAAAGGTTCTTTATCTAGTTCTCCTTAGTACAAAGCCGTTACCCAATGGAGGGACCGCCTTCCTGTGACAACCGTAAGAGAGATCTTTCGGCTTTGACCGTTAATGTAATGGGGATACGTGGTTGCCAGGATAAAGAGACCCTTCGGTACGTAACGCGAGAACTAAGGCGTCCAATTTAAGAAGATGATAAGTTCGAGGACCCGAAGACTTGACCGCGGTTTAAGGAGCCCGCTATACGCGAGGCCCTGGCGAAGTACCCCATGTGGACGCACGCTGGGAGGTTCTGCATTCTACTCAGTAGTCGCCTTCGCTTCTCTATGAAGGAGTCAACACTTCAAGATCACTCTCGTCCTCCACACAATTAATTAAATTAAATTATTAATTATAATATTAAACTTAACTACTTAGGCGAAGAGTCCTGAGATATGCATATCTATCTACTATTTTGTCCCACCTTATCTTTTATAAAACCAAACCCTTTTTAAAACTCTTTATATTAAAGAACCCCTCCGCTTTATTTTCTTTTTAAAACCCGGTCAATTGATTGATGAAATGGTGAGTAGGGGAAAGTGTGAACCTTGTAATACGATACTCAATACTTACCACTGAAACTAAACTATGCACGTCAGGTTCTCTGCTTATGTGTTGGTTTTAGTTTTCGATGTAAATATTTTTTACTTTATAAATTTAAAACTTTGTTAACTGAGGTTTAGTAAAATCAGTCTTTTTCCCCAAACCACTGTTTTGGGATTGTTAAATTAGAGTCTTTGGCACCAGGGAAATCGACATCTTTTTAATGCTAAAACCAAACGCATCACTATACATCTGTTGCCGAAGTAATATACATGCATCATATGGTTCAAGAATTTTTAACATGCATGTTGCTTCCCATTACAAAAAAGAACATCCTAAATTCGCATCATCAGGTTTATACATCCTGCTTCATTGAACTACAAATGTTGACCATGGGAAAAAAGCATCTAATGGATCTCAGGATAGGACCACATTATCCTAAAACTTATTTACCCAAAAGTTAGAAAATTATATGACTTCCAATTGGCAAACTAATAAGAAAACACAAAAAAAAAATAGCAAAATTCTAGTGCAGAAAGCTTAGCCATATGCCATAATGCATCCTTAGCTTAGCCATGCTACATGTATCCTTCTAATTGTGCTTTTCTAGTGGAAAGAAAGAGACCAATACTTCATTTTTTTCCTTGCAGCGCCGGTTTGAACAGAAAGCCGCTTATTCCATGAAATAGGAGCGTGACAGACTAGCAGCAAATTTGAATCTTGACCTTCACAAAACAGAACACGTCACACAATGAGTTGCCAAATAGAACACGTGTCCAAGGAATTATAAGACCAGATTAAAAAATGAAATCGGGTCGGGTCGAGTCTAAGCTGGATCGATTGAAAAAAAAAAAACACAAAAGCGAATACCAACATACCACAACAACCTTCAGTGAATCCTTGGGAAACATTTAACTCATATATGCTTATCAGAAGCAGCAGCAAACTAGTCACAGTCCACAAGTTTGGATGCATAGGCTCGTCAAAAATAGACAAACACACGTAATGGAAATCCATGGAATGTTAACTTGTACCTGGGTGAACCATGATAGAACACAATAGATCATCGTCATCTTGACCATGTTTCCAACATCATTTGTTGATGCACTATTATGTGGACGTCACTGTCGAATAGACTAGGGTTGAGTCGTGTATTGTATTACATGAGATTATGGTGATCCATAAGGGCATTTTATGGATCTGATGCTTTTGTAAATATAAACCAAAACCTAAAATCTAGGTTCGACCTTCTACAAGGGGCGAACCTGCAGAATCTGCAGGTTCGACCTCTATAAGGGGGAGAATGTGGCTTTTTGGTTTGGACTATAAATAGCAATCTCATGTGTTGGTTTTTATTTGGAGATTTGAGTTTGTGCTTTGAATGCTCTCAAGGGGGAGGTCATGCCCGACCTCCCCGGCCCCGAGATAGATGTTTATCCTACTGATGACAGTGTCTGTAACCGTTTCTGAATTAATGCGAATCTGTGATGACATTGTTATCGTATGTTTCTGTCTGGTCTCGAATCTCCCATCTGAAACCGAGTTGTTTTCGTTTATTTGATCCATGAATTTTGTTTTTTAACCGGATTCTCAAGTGGTATCAGAGCTATGGTACTGATTTGAACGATCTAACAGTCGTTTGAATCAATCACAACTCATTTTCATGATTTCAGACGTTAAAATTCAGTTCTTGATTGAAAGGTTGAAACCCTAGATTCTTAATTGAACCCAAAATCATGTGATTTCACCATGTTTTTGTGAATTCGAGGGTTTGGTTTTCATTTCCTCACCATTCTGTACAAGTTTCATAATCAAATTAGAACAATCAGAGTGTTTATGGACTGATTTGCAGAAAATATTGAAGAAGAACACGTTTTTCTGCAAGTGGTCGAATGTGTAGAAGATTTGACCTTATGAGTGGTCGAACGTGGGTTATAAACGCTCGAACGTAGGTTTTGAAGGTCGAATCTGCTAATTTGTGTTGATAACAAAGGTCGAACCTGGAAGTTTTCCACATTCGACCTCATGACAGGTCGAACGTGGAGTCTCAGTGGTCGAATGTGGAATTTCAGTTTTAGTCATGATTAAATGAACTTCATTTGACCCAATCATGGTACATTCGACCATACACAGGGGTCGAATGTAGTTTTATTTCCACTTTCGCCCCTTCGACATAGAGAATGAAAAATTGGTATTTTAAGGATGGCAATTTTTGAAGATTTTTGGGAGAATGGTGATGATGTCTACATAAATTGTTGAAGAAATGATGATGAAGAAACGTTTTATTGTGGGGTAGTCATGAGAATCAACAGTATGATAATCAGATTCAAATGACTATTATGGGCCAGAAAATAGACAGATTTTATTCCGCAAGATGAAGAACAGTCAACCCAGTTCCAGTGTGATTGAAGGAACTTGTTCAAACAAAGTTGTTATGTACAAGCATATCAAGACTGAGATCTCAATGTTCCGAAAGTAATGAGGGATCCCAGTAGGAGTCATGTGGCATGTAGATTCAACGAAAGTTTCAAGATTACAGTCCTGAAGGATTTCAAGAGCTGTTGGTGGTTATTGTTGGCCCTATAGAAAACTTCAGTTTCTGAAGCATTTCAAGTCCACAATTGTACTGGTAGTTCCTGCTGAAAACTTCTGATTACTTGATTCACTCGTCTATGGCTAGTATTCTGTCGAACATATGAAGTTACTCAAGAACATTTAAAGAGAAGAATGTGTTAATGCAATCACAGTCAGCACAGATGAAGAATTTCATAGAAGTACAAGTGTCCGAGTGGATTATTTTGCACATAGTCACATTTGAGATGTGTAACTGGGTACTGACAGTTAGATTTCTCCAGTTGGTGTGAAGGGTGATGTTGTAACATCGCAAAAATTTCCCCTAATTTTTCTACGTAAAAGCCTTACTACATACGCTATCCCTAACACAATTTATATATATATATATATGTATATATATAACAATAATAATAATAATAATAATAATTATAATTCAGTTTTATAAAAAAAAAAAAAAAACATGGGACCAAATCTGATCCAAGCCCAACCTCCCTTTCATCCTTGCAAGCTTTGGAGCCCAACATCACAGCCCACAAGTCTCGGCCCAAACCTGAGCCCAGCACCTGGCCCAACTCCAACCCCCCCTTTATACTTGTTAAAAAAAAATGTGTCTAAGCCGGGTATCGAACCCGACTCACCAACAAACAACACCCACACAACAACCACCTGAGCCACACATGTAATCTGTTTTTAATCCAGCTCGATTTATATAAATACACACATTACCCCCTTCCTTTTTCCTTTTCCTCCTTCGCGAATCAGCAGCAGCAGACATTGTTTTTATTTTTTTCTTTTTTCTTCTCTTTTGACCAAACTAATTAGCCTAATTAACGCGTAATTAACCATGGAATCGTGATTATCGGCCATCATCAAGTCAACACACGAACAATCACAATCAATTGTTTCCATTTTTATGTAGAACGCGTCAAACATTAAAGAACCCGGTCAAATCTTGCCAAATCGTATACCGAAGCATAACACTATAAATTGAACATCCCCAAACATGCTACACTCGCCGATAACTCTTTCCCAACCCTCAATTTCTTGTGTAAATCAGCTGTTCATGCGTTTTTAGCACGAAGTTGACTTTCCTGTTTGACCATTCGTTAGCCTTCGATTAAGTCTTGTAAGTATGATTTCTTTTGTGGGAATTCTTAATAGGCATCTACACATTGTTTACCCTAAGAATAATCGGGTTAACATTGTGTGGATTGTGCGATTGGAAAAGCTAGGGCTTGTAAGCTTAAATTGGGGATAATCATGATTTCTGCATTATTATTTATTTTAAATAAAACAAGAATCAACACAACCACTGGTCTAGACCAAGTGGTTGTGTCTGGTGCCCACAAGCAAGACCACGCGGGTTCGATACCCAGCTGTGGCGTTTTATTTTCCTTTTTTGTTGATTTTATTATAAACAAACAAATATATGTATATTACGTTTAAACTTATAAATTTATTTTTAAATATCGAAACCCTTTTATAAATTCTAAAAAAAATTATTTTTAACAAATCTGATGTCAAAGCTTTATCTACAATTTTTATTTTTCTGAAATTCAGTTATTTAATATTTATAATAATTAAATCAATTTTACACTATTATATTTATAAAAATCCATTAAAATATCAAAACGATCTTATAAATTTCCACAAAAATTATCCTAAGTTTTTATAACATTAAACTTTTCAGAAATGATTTTTATTTCTGAAAAATCATTTATTTAGTATTTTTAATCAATTTTTGTTAGTTTTAAACATAATTAAATCATAATAAATCCAATTTTTAATATTTTTTCACCAAAATTTTATACAAATTATTTCTGAATATTTAGAACAGAAATATAAGTTTTAAACTGATAAATCTTTAATTTTAGTAATTTTTAAATATTAAAGTTAAAGTTTGACAATTTGTAATAAATAGGTTTAATAATCTATTTTAAAGAAAATAATTTTGTAAAAATTATTTTTATACTTTAGACACATTATTATGACCATCCTAAATTTAAATTTCATAAAAAGATTTTTGGATATTTATTTACTAAATTTCTCCCAATCGTCGAATATTTTTAATATTAATCAAACGAGCATTTATCCCCAATTCGAAACCCTAGAAACTTATACGTTTGTAGACTTGATAGACTTAGACATATTTATTACCTTATTATAGGGTGATACTTGATACATTTGGGCAACACCATTATCCAATTTTTCAACAGATAAAACATTTTACTAAGGTGAGTTTTACATAGCCCCTTTTCTATTTATCACCATTTTTGGGGTGAAACATGTTACAACATTTTTTATGCAATTCAATCATCAATGTGTCTATGTGTATTTCTATGTTGCATTATGTCTTGAACATGACTAGGGTAAGCACAATTCTAGCATAAACATTCATCAGCCAAACGGTATACATTGATAGATCTATTGGACTGACAATCCCACCCGGATACGTGCCTCCTACAAAGGTTGCGTGGGTGTTTGTTACTGCAATATAAACGAGTGAACCATGAGCGTATGGGATGTACCACAATACAACAGTCACAATGGTTGATTATGCACTCGATTTACTTCTAGTATGTTTTCACATATGGACTAGATTGCCATGACACATGAATTGCACAACAATTTTATTCGATTATCAAAACCTATGTAATTCTCACCAACTTTTGTTGACCCAAAACATTTTCAACTTAACATGTTTCAGGTTCTATTTGCTTGAAGATTCGAATTGATGCTTGAAGATATGTGTATAGTTTATTCGTTTTGATGTAAAAATTCTAGAACAATTGTATGTAATTCATTTAAATTATTGAATGGAATTTATTATTTACCATGAGCTACTGAACAATCATCAATACGTGACATCCCGATGTTTCCGCCATCGGTTGGGGTGTTACAGATTGGTATCAGAGCCATGGTTATAGGGAATTAGGTTATTAGAAAAATAATCTAGTCTATAACCATAGGATTTAACCAGTACTTGCTTCTTTTGCTTGCTATTCTCTATCTCCTACTTCTTATCTCTACTTTCATCCCTACAAGAAGGTTGCTCTCCATCACTGGATCCACTCTTAGACTAATAAGGCAAAATCCTCAGGTTTAACCTGAACCACCTTGAGATCTCGTCGAAATTCTAGATTTTAATAACGAACACGTGCAATCTGGAAGGGTGAACGCCTGTATTCTGAGTCTTCTGTCTAGGCTGGCATTGCGCATATATCCCAATCAGACGAGGGACCCGGATGCCTACCTGGGAATTCTCGGGATGAGTGTTCACTTATAGGCTAAAGCATGTCTTCATATGTTATTAGAATCTGGAATCTTTGATAAGTCAACGTTTTCGTTTATTCGTTTTAATTAATGAATAAATGATTACATTCCTTATATTACCTCATTCATTTCATGCCTCATTGATACTTCATTGTGTCCCTTACAGATCATGTCTCCACGCCACAGCACTCGCATTAACAGTGGTGACAACCATGAAGAAGAGAGCAGCAACCACAACCACGACCACAACACTAACCACAACAATGGAGGTGATGCCCAACTAGCTGCGATTATTTCCCAACAATTGGCGCAACAAATCACAACTCTGGTTTCTAACTTGTTGGCTCAAGTCATCCCAATGAATGGGAACAGCAATGGAAATGGAAATAGCGATGGAAATCACATGAAGAACGGAACCTTAGTTCGGAAAAGCGAGAAAACAAGTATTGTGGCCGCGGTAACTACCAAGAACCAGAAGCGTAAGACCAGGAATCCTAATGTAAACCTCACTACACAAGCCTCTAACAAGAAGCCTTATACAAGAAACTTTCCATTGTGTAACACATGCAATCGACATCATCCCACTGTTTCAGCATGTCGCGTGTGCATCAATTGTGGTAGGTATGGCCATTTGGTCAACACATGTCGCGAGACCCCAAACCCTAATGCCAATCAACCCACCAACCCTGCTCAGGCTGATAATCCTAATCGATACAACTATGGTCAATGCTATGAATGTGGGGACCCAAATCACTACCGTAACCGATGCCCTAAACTAAACCAAGATCAAGACCCTTCAGCTACTTAACAACAAGTCCCACCATTTAAATGTTGATTGCTTTTAATTCTATGTAATGGCGCTCTTGATTCATGTAATAAAATCAAGTATTATCATAACATCTGTGTGCATGCTTGTTTTAATGTGAACTAATTGCTATATCTATAATCATACGTGCTTACTTGTACAACAATTAGTTGACTACCAAACAATCTACTCAATGATTGGTAAAGGTTATCATGTCTTCCAACAATCGGGAGAGGCCCTACCACCTGCTCAACGACTGGTGAAGACTATCGAACCTGCTCAACAATCAGTAGAGTCATAAAAGGACGCAAAACCCTAATGTAAGGTAAATTGGTAATTACGGTCCGGAACGTAATCATGAATTTACAGGTACGTTAAGGTAGTGTGAAATTTTATCAAGGTTTCCGGTAGTTGACCAATTGTAACCTGGTATTTTTCTTTTAACTTCGGGACGAAGTTTCCAAAAGTAGGGGAGACTGTAACATCGCAAAAATTTCCCCTAATTTTTCTACGTAAAAGCCTTACTACATACGCTATCCCTAACACAATTTATATATATATATATATATAACAATAATAATAATAATAATAATAATAATAATAATAATAATAATAATTATAATTCAGTTTTATATAAAAAAAAACATGGGACCAAATCTGATCCAAGCCCAACCTCCCTTTCATCCTTGCAAGCTTTGGAGCCCAACATCACAGCCCACAAGTCTCGGCCCAAACCTGAGCCCAGCACCTGGCCCAACTCCAACCCCCCCCCCTTTATACTTGTTAAAAAAAATGTGTCTAAGCCGGGTATCGAACCCGACTCACCAACAAACAACACCCACACAACAACCACCTGAGCCACACATGTAATCTGTTTTTAATCCAGCTCGATTTATATAAATACACACATTACCCCCTTCCTTTTTCCTTTTCCTCCTTCGCGAATCAGCAGCAGCAGACATTGTTTTTATTTTTTTCTTTTTTCTTCTCTTTTGACCAAACTAATTAGCCTAATTAACGCGTAATTAACCATGGAATCGTGATTATCGGCCATCATCAAGTCAACACACGAACAATCACAATCAATTGTTTCCATTTTTATGTAGAACGCGTCAAACATTAAAGAACCCGGTCAAATCTTGCCAAATCGTATACCGAAGCATAACACTATAAATTGAACATCCCCAAACATGCTACACTCGCCGATAACTCTTTCCCAACCCTCAATTTCTTGTGTAAATCAGCTGTTCATGCGTTTTTAGCACGAAGTTGACTTTCCTGTTTGACCATTCGTTAGCCTTCGATTAAGTCTTGTAAGTATGATTTCTTTTGTGGGAATTCTTAATCGGCATCTACACATTGTTTACCCTAAGAATAATCGGGTTAACATTGTGTGGATTGTGCGATTGGAAAAGCTAGGGCTTGTAAGCTTAAATTGGGGATAATCATGATTTCTGCATTATTATTTATTTTAAATAAAACAAGAATCAACACAACCACTGGTCTAGACCAAGTGGTTGTGTCTGGTGCCCACAAGCAAGACCACGCGGGTTCGATACCCAGCTGTGGCGTTTTATTTTCCTTTTTTGTTGATTTTATTATAAACAAACAAATATATGTATATTACGTTTAAACTTATAAATTTATTTTTAAATATCGAAACCCTTTTATAAATTCTAAAAAAAATTATTTTTAACAAATCTGATGTCAAAGCTTTATCTACAATTTTTATTTTTCTGAAATTCATTTATTTAATATTTATAATAATTAAATCAATTTTACACTATTATATTTATAAAAATCCATTAAAATATCAAAACGATCTTATAAATTTCCACAAAAATTATCCTAAGTTTTTATAACATTAAACTTTTCAGAAATGATTTTTATTTCTGAAAAATCATTTATTTAGTATTTTTAATCAATTTTTGTTAGTTTTAAACATAATTAAATCATAATAAATCCAATTTTTAAAATTTTTGCACCAAAATTTTATACAAATTATTTCTGAATATTTAGAACAGAAATATAATTTTTAAACTGATAAATCTTTAATTTTAGTAATTTTTAAATATTAAAGTTAAAGTTTGACAATTTGTAATAAATAGGTTTAATAATCTATTTTAAAGAAAATAATTTTGTAAAAATTATTTTTATACTTTAGACACATTATTATGACCATCCTAAATTTAAATTTCATAAAAAGATTTTTGGATATTTATTTACTAAATTTCTCCCAATCGTCGAATATTTTTAATATTAATCAAACGAGCATTTATCCCCAATTCGAAACCCTAGAAACTTATACGTTTGTAGACTTGATAGACTTAGACATATTTATTACCTTATTATAGGGTGATACTTGATACATTTGGGCAACACCATTATCCAATTTTTCAACAGATAAAACATTTTACCAAGGTGAGTTTTACATAGCCCCTTTTCTATTTATCACCATTTTTGGGGTGAAACATGTTACAACATTTTTTATGCAATTCAATCATCAATGTGTCTATGTGTATTTCTATGTTGCATTATGTCTTGAACATGACTAGGGTAAGCACAATTCTAGCATAAACATTCATCAGCCAAACGGTATACATTGATAGATCTATTGGACTGACAATCCCACCCGGATACGTGCCTCCTACAAAGGTTGCGTGGGTGTTTGTTACTGCAATATAAACGAGTGAACCATGAGCGTATGGGATGTACCACAATACAACAGTCACAATGGTTGATTATGCACTCGATTTACTTCTAGTATGTTTTCACATATGGACTAGATTGCCATGACACATGAATTGCACAACAATTTTATTCGATTATCAAAACCTATGTAATTCTCACCAACTTTTGTTGACCCAAAACATTTTCAACTTAACATGTTTCAGGTTCTATTTGCTTGAAGATTCGAATTGATGCTTGATGATATATGTATAGTTTATTCGTTTTGATGTACAAATTCTAGAACAATTGTATGTAATTCATTTAAATTATTTAATGGAATTTATTATTTACCATGAGCTACTGAACAATCATCAATACGTGACATCCCGATGTTTCCGCCATCGGTTGGGGTGTTACAGATGCAAAGGTTAAGTGCAGATATGAGATGTGAATTAGTGGTAGTACCTACGTGTTATGTTGAATATTTGATCGGTCAGTATGGAATCCTTCTAGCAGGGGTCTTATCAGGCTAGTTGGATTGCGCGTGATGTACTTGGTCAAGATGACATCCCTGGGTACTGATGCTACGAGACTGCAGTGCATTACATTGTCAATTTCACATTGGCGTAACTAGGTGATCTGGTTGTAATTCAGCGGCTCGCTGATTTCGCAAATGATATATGTGGTCTAGCTGATTTCCTGTGTATTGATGCTAAGGATCCGTAAGTGCATTACTTGGTCAGTTCACGAAGGATATATGTTTGTGATGTTGCAGAGGAAGAAGACATTGCTTAAAGATTATGAGAGGAGTGGTAAGTCATCAGTGTTTGTGGATAAACGAATCGGTGAGCAGAATGAGGATCTTGGTGAGTTTGATAAGGCCATTCTGCAGACTCAGCGAGAATTGCGGGTAATTGTTGATTCTTTCTTGAGAGTGAAGCTTCATGTTTGTTTTTGTGTTTATAGATCATTTATTCTGATTAGTGTGTTTGTGATATTTGTTTTAGGTTAAACTTAGTAAGAAGAGTAGGTATAATTTATCTAACGGGGGAAAACGACGAGTATGATCAAGAGGGTGGTTTGTATGCTGAAAGAGATGATTTTGATGATGAAGTTCCTTTTGATGAGGAAGATCAAGAGGCAGTAGAGGCTGAGAGTATGTTCATATATATGATCCTTAGATATTATAAGGAATTATAACACCATATTAAAAAAATAGAAATCGGGTCAGGTCTAAGCCGGCTCGACTGGAAAAAAACACAAAAGCGGATACCAACATATCACAACGACCTTCAGTGAATCCTTGCGAAACATCTATCTATACAACTAATAAAATAAACACAATGTGTACACATGGCACTCCCATGTTGATCCTTCAATTCTCTAGCCTATCATATTGTGCCATGTGTCATAGTGTGAGAATTTATAAGTTTTTTCTATTTTCTAAAAATAAAAAATCATTCAATTAATTTCGGTCAATAATCATTTACCAATATTAATTAACTTTCCTAAAACATTCTCAATCATAACACAAACATAACATAACATCAGTTTCATCATCGTCTCCTTTCAACCGAAACCCTAATTGCTAGGCGATTTAAGCTTTTCATTCATCTCTACTCCAAAGTAATCTCTCTTCGATTCTTATTTCTATTAATCGATGTTCATCTATCTTTTTTCTGTGTTGTGTTGAATTGATTTTGCTAATCTGCTTTTATAGTGTCTATTATTGTTAATGTCTCTTTTTCTCAAATATTTCGTTTTACTGATTGATCTTGGTTTTTTGTTTATTATTGTTCAGTCTTCTTATTTGTTTTGATTTTGTATTGATGTTTTAGGGTTTATTATTTAGGTTTCGATTTAGGGGTTTTTAGGTTCGATTGATATGCCTAAGGTTTGAGTGATTGTTCTTTATTTTTTGTTGGATTATTATATTTTGATATTTGAATAAAATGTGTGTTTGATCAAAGATACGATTTTGTTCATACCCATTTGAAGATTACAACTTAAACATATGTTAAAGTGCTTTAAAAAAATTAAATTGGGTCTTTTTATTGTTTTTTTTTTAAATTAAATTGGTTTTATATGTTTGTGATGTTGCAGAGGAAGAAGACATTGCTTAAAGATTATGAGAGGAGTGGTAAGTCATCAGTGTTTGTGGATAAACGAATCGGTGAGCAGAATGAGGATCTTGGTGAGTTTGATAAGGCCATTCTGCAGACTCAGCGAGAATTGCGGGTAATTGTTGATTCTTTCTTGAGAGTGAAGCTTCATGTTTGTTTTTGTGTTTATAGATCATTTATTCTGATTAGTGTGTTTGTGATATTTGTTTTAGGTTAAACTTAGTAAGAAGAGTAGGTATAATTTATCTAACGGGGAAAACGACGAGTATGATCAAGAGGGTGGTTTGTATGCTGAAAGAGATGATTTTGATGATGAAGTTCCTTTTGATGAGGAAGATCAAGAGGCAGTAGAGGCTGAGAGTATGTTCATATATATGATCCTTAGATATTATAAGGAATTATAACACCATATTAAAAAAATAGAAATCGGGTCAGGTCTAAGCCGGCTCGACTGGAAAAAAACACAAAAGCGGATACCAACATATCACAACGACCTTCAGTGAATCCTTGCGAAACATCTATCTATACAACTAATAAAATAAACACAATGTGTACACATGGCACTCCCATGTTGATCCTTCAATTCTCTAGCCTATCATATTGTGCCATGTGTCATAGTGTGAGAATTTATAAGTTTTTTCTATTTTCTAAAAATTAAAAATCATTCAATTAATTTCGGTCAATAATCATTTACCAATATTAATTAACTTTCCTAAAACATTCTCAATCATAACACAAACATAACATAACATCAGTTTCATCATCGTCTCCTTTCAACCGAAACCCTAATTGCTAGGCGATTTAAGCTTTTCATTCATCTCTACTCCAAAGTAATCTCTCTTCGATTCTTATTTCTATTAATCGATGTTCATCTATCTTTTTTCTGTGTTGTGTTGAATTGATTTTGCTAATCTGCTTTTATAGTGTCTATTATTGTTAATGTCTCTTTTTCTCAAATATTTCGTTTTACTGATTGATCTTGGTTTTTTGTTTATTATTGTTCAGTCTTCTTATTTGTTTTGATTTTGTATTGATGTTTTAGGGTTTATTATTTAGGTTTCGATTTAGGGGTTTTTAGGTTCGATTGATATGCCTAAGGTTTGAGTGATTGTTCTTTATTTTTTGTTGGATTATTATATTTTGATATTTGAATAAAATGTGTGTTTGATCAAAGATACGATTTTGTTCATACCCATTTGAAGATTACGACTTAAACATATGTTAAAGTGCTTTAAAAAAATTAAATTGGGTCTTTTTATTGTTTTTTTTTAAATTAAATTGGTTTTATATGTTTGTGATGTTGCAGAGGAAGAAGACATTGCTTAAAGATTATGAGAGGAGTGGTAAGTCATCAGTGTTTGTGGATAAACGAATCGGTGAGCAGAATGAGGATCTTGGTGAGTTTGATAAGGCCATTCTGCAGACTCAGCGAGAATTGCGGGTAATTGTTGATTCTTTCTTGAGAGTGAAGCTTCATGTTTGTTTTTGTGTTTATAGATCATTTATTCTGATTAGTGTGTTTGTGATATTTGTTTTAGGTTAAACTTAGTAAGAAGAGTAGGTATAATTTATCTAACGGGGAAAACGACGAGTATGATCAAGAGGGTGGTTTGTATGCTGAAAGAGATGATTTTGATGATGAAGTTCCTTTTGATGAGGAAGATCAAGAGGCAGTAGAGGCTGAGAGTATGTTCATATATATGATCCTTAGATATTATAAGGAATTATAACACCATATTAAAAAAATAGAAATCGGGTCAGGTCTAAGCCGGCTCGACTGGAAAAAAACACAAAAGCGGATACCAACATATCACAACGACCTTCAGTGAATCCTTGCGAAACATCTATCTATACAACTAATAAAATAAACACAATGTGTACACATGGCACTCCCATGTTGATCCTTCAATTCTCTAGCCTATCATATTGTGCCATGTGTCATAGTGTGAGAATTTATAAGTTTTTTCTATTTTCTAAAAATTAAAAATCATTCAATTAATTTCGGTCAATAATCATTTACCAATATTAATTAACTTTCCTAAAACATTCTCAATCATAACACAAACATAACATAACATCAGTTTCATCATCGTCTCCTTTCAACCGAAACCCTAATTGCTAGGCGATTTAAGCTTTTCATTCATCTCTACTCCAAAGTAATCTCTCTTCGATTCTTATTTCTATTAATCGATGTTCATCTATCTTTTTTCTGTGTTGTGTTGAATTGATTTTGCTAATCTGCTTTTATAGTGTCTATTATTGTTAATGTCTCTTTTTCTCAAATATTTCGTTTTACTGATTGATCTTGGTTTTTTGTTTATTATTGTTCAGTCTTCTTATTTGTTTTGATTTTGTATTGATGTTTTAGGGTTTATTATTTAGGTTTCGATTTAGGGGTTTTTAGGTTCGATTGATATGCCTAAGGTTTGAGTGATTGTTCTTTATTTTTTGTTGGATTATTATATTTTGATATTTGAATAAAATGTGTGTTTGATCAAAGATACGATTTTGTTCATACCCATTTGAAGATTACAACTTAAACATATGTTAAAGTGCTTTACAAAAATTAAATTGGGTCTTTTTATTGTTTTTTTTTAAATTAAATTGGTTTTATATGTTTGTGATGTTGCAGAGGAAGAAGACATTGCTTAATGATTATGAGAGGAGTGGTAAGTCATCAGTGTTTGTGGATAAACGAATCGGTGAGCAGAATGAGGATCTTGGTGAGTTTGATAAGGCCATTCTGCAGACTCGGCGAGAATTGCGGGTAATTGTTGATTCTTTCTTGAGAGTGAAGCTTCATGTTTGTTTTTGTGTTTATAGATCATTTATTCTGATTAGTGTGTTTGTGATATTTGTTTTAGGTTAAACTTTGTAAGAAGAGTAGGTATAATTTATCTAACGGGGAAAACGACGAGTATGATCAAGAGGGTGGTTTGTATGCTGAAAGAGATGATTTTGATGATGAAGTTCCTTTTGATGAGGAAGATCAAGAGGCAGTAGAGGCTGAGAGTATGTTCATATATATGATCCTTAGATATTAATTAGTTGGTAGTTTGAGTTGGATTTTAAGCTTTTTTTTCTCTCTTTCCATAATCTCATTTAGTGATTTAGTTACCACCATAGTTATCAAAGGCGTGAGGCGCACCCAAGGCGCTTAGGCTCCGCCTGTGGCCTAGGCGAGAAGCGAAAAAAAAGCACGGGCCTGAGAAAAAAAAGCGCAAATAAAAAAAAACACCAAATCATTACAAATAATAATCATCTCATAAAATAATATAAATATAAACCGACTGATTTAGCCATACTTGCTAAAGGGATTAACACGCCTTCGATAACTATGTAGTAGACAAAATTAGTTGATGGTAAATCAATGAGTTGAGGTGTTTACCGTGTTTATATATTAAAAAATAATTCAATATCTATAAGTGTTTTAAAAATCAAACATATTTACAAAAAAAGGATTTGATTGAGATTTATATATGTAATATATCTCTATAAATTGGTAAGTATTGGTCGATTATATTAGTCAGGGACTAGGTTTTCCCTTTGTGATATAAATTGACCAATGATGTTTGCTCTATGATCACAGATATTAGTATGGAACTGAAACCTGACTTGGAACACTTTAAAAAGGTAATATCATGGTTTTAATTTTGATGCTTGAAATGTTTAGTTTGAAAAAAAAAATTAGTAAGATATAACTAATAAATCATGAACTAAAAAGAAATGATGTTAAGGATTTATTGCTTTCAATATCCACATTTATGTTATTGCTATTTAATAATTTAATCATCCGCTACCTCCAGGTCAACAATAGCAATACCACATTCATCGAAACCATCCGCCAAGTATAATATATCAAGAGTTGAGTGCTGTGGCCTGTGGGATTATGGGTTATTTCGGAAACAAAGGGTCAGTGTCGGTTAGCATGTCGATTGAAGGTACGAGCTTCTGCTTTGTTGTTGCTCACTTGGCTTCTGGTGACAAGAAAGGAGATGAATGGAGAAGAAATCATCAAGTATCCAGTCTACTGGAACAGGTTTTTATTTTTTTATCTTTACCATGTTTTATAGAGAGTTCGAAAAAGCGCAATCAGTTGATTTAAACAGCTGAGAGCTGCAACAACAGCTGTTTTAAACAAGTGCAGCAACAGTTGGTTAGACATGGTAATGTGAAACCATTGTGCATGTTCTTCTCATTATAATTAGATTTCTTGGTCTGATACATGAGTGGGCTGGGTTGTGCCGACTCGCTTATCCAAGTTTTTGTATAAATATTTAGTGTACTTAAGTTTCTAAGACATTTAAAAATTATATAAAAAAGACATAATGTTGGTTTAATGTTACAAAAAAGCTAGATGCTATGTTAGTGCAGAGTACAGAGTACATACAAAACCCAAACACTATAAAAGCAACAACTTATGAGGAAACATACTGTGAGGGAACCAATGTGTCAAAGGTGAACCAAGCACTATCAACTACTCATCTACATAAGAAACTAATGTTGAGGTTCCCTTCAACTAAGGTCAATCTCAAGAGAATAGCGGGTTTGGAAGTTTGGTCTATTAAATGAATTAAAGTTAATGGTGATGCTACTGGACCATTGCTGCTGCAGATGATCATTTCACTAGCACATCGATTTTATATCTTCAAAGTAAGTTAACCTTTATCTTTTGTTTAGCTCAATTACCCTATCTTTTCAACGTTTTGGTGTTTTTAATCGTGTGTTTTTTTATGAAACGTATGTTCACAAAGCTTTCAAGAAACAATATTTTCAAAGGTGAGGAGGTTCCAGCACCAACAGAAAAGCATAGGAGTTCAGCAAAGGTTCGAGAAATGAGTGGAGATAACATCTTTGCTGACGGAAAAGCGGAATCTAGAGACCATCTAGGTGGCGTTCGCAAGCCACCAGGTAGCATTTCTTTGGTTTAGGTTCTAACACATTTGTTTTTGTTGTCATTATTTCTCTTTTTTTTTTACGTCGATGACAAAAAGAGCTCTAAAAGCTTCTGGTCAAACTGATCTTTCTGGCAATGCATCTAAAGACCTGATGCTGATGCGTAGGGTAATTAAT
This sequence comes from Ambrosia x helenae, assembly GCA_030844895.1. Taxonomy (NCBI): domain Eukaryota; kingdom Viridiplantae; phylum Streptophyta; class Magnoliopsida; order Asterales; family Asteraceae; genus Ambrosia; species Ambrosia x helenae. The sequence continues at coordinate 43,037,672 of CM061233.1, forward strand.
TTTCTTCATTATTATATTTTTTTGGTTAGTTTTTGTAATTAACTCTCTTAAGAATTAGCTCATGTCTTTATATTTATTTCTTTGCACTATTTGGTACAGCTTGGTGAATCTATATCCCCAATGAAGGAAGATTTCATTATGGTTCACTTGCAGCATGCATTCAGTCATTACTATATTCTTATGGTATTTGGAAATCGTTGGGTTTGCCATAGCGCAAAAAGTTTCAGGTCTGTGACAAGTAAGCAGCATTATATCTTACCACATTATCAATATTTGGTTTCTAAATTTATACACGTTTTCTTTTTAAAATAAATGTAATATTTTTGATGTGATTATGACTTGCAGGTGTTATGAAATTGAACAAAACTTGAGGATAGGGAGAGACATCCTATCAATTACTGGGAAAAACATCCTCTTTATCCTGTAAGTTCTTTAGTATTCAGGGTTCCATTCCAGTAATCATGACTGCTGACATCTTAATAGGTTCATCTTCAACCGGCAATTAGGATCTCTGTGTTCGTGGTGTCATCTTCAATCGGTATGTTTTATTTAAGTTTCTCTGGATTCTAATTATATAACATAAGTTGATTGTATATAAGACATGTTTAGATGAATTCTGTTTTAATTGATTGTTAATGTGATGTGAATTTGTATGATTATTTCTTTGATGAATTGAATATGTTCATGTTCATGTTGATATAGTATTTGCAGATTAAGGAAATAACATCATATGCTTACTTTTATGCTTACATCATAATATATAATATTTGTAATGCTGAAGGTGCTAAGAGTTGCAAGAGATGTTCGTCGGTTGAGTTAGCGTTTCTACGGATCGTTAACGTGAATACGTTCTGAACAGATTACGAACTGTATAGTGGAATTGGCCTATTGATGCATAATAGTAATTTGTTTAGTTGATTTTTGTGGCTTTAGATGATATTAATTCGATTCTATTTAGGGAACGTTTAGATGCCCCTCCTGCCAAGCATACAAAACTTCAAATGATGCAAAAGATTGCGTTGGAATATGGTATAAATTGGGATTCAAAGGCTTTGGAACAGAAACTGTACAAACCACCTCCATTTGTACAGGTGAACTATGTTTCTCAATCACTTCAAACTGTTAGCACTATCATCATAAGATCAAGCGTTTTATGACTATATCTCAAACGGGTCAAATAGAAAAATCCCTGAAAAAGTGTTGGGCTGAATGTACAGGAAGCCAACAATTTGTCTGTTTTTAATCTCATGCTAAAGCTTTATTATAAAAGTTAGATTAGTACTTAGTTGCCAGCCTTCTTCTAATATAAATATTGTATTGTCATATACGATCTGTTAATGTATATATCTTGTGCAGGATTGGTCTCAATATATAAATGGAAGAACCAACGAATCAATTAAATCTCCCCATCAAAATGATGTGGAAACAAACATTAAAAAAGAAGCAGAAAAGAAACCAATTCTTCAAATGGCCAATCACCTCATGCTAGCTAAACATTTCTTTTTGTTTTTTTTTCTAATTTTTATTACAATTTTTGCTTGGTAGTTTTTTTATAAAAGATTGTAAATTAAGCAAAGATTAGTTGTTTAGACATGGGATTAGTTGTAAATTAACACAACGTTTTATGTATTTATGTAAGTGCGAAAAGTGCTTCATTTTGCATCGTTGGGTTTGTTATCTTTGTGGTCATTGAGTTTGGTGTTTTACTATTTGGGAGGTCTGAGGTAAACGTGGTCGAGTGACCTAAGTTAAGTGGCAGGAAAGTGTACGCGTGTTACAGCTTTGGGGGAGTAGGGGTGAGCAGTTGGTTGGAACCAGAACTGAAAGATGGGGAAACTCAAGACAAGAACCAGACTGTCTGTTGGCATTAGGATCAGTTCGGGTTGTAACGTGTGTCGGCCTAATAACCGGTTCTGAGAAGGACCAAATTTTCTTCTAGCATGTTCACGGAGTTGGTCTAATATGGATGTAAAAATATCCAAAAGGATGGCATTGAAAAGATTTCTTTTAAAGGATGGTATAGAACGTATTTGAAGAACCTATGATCAAGTATCGAACACGCATACAACTTATGATCAACTATCGAACACACATACAAGAATGAAGACGACAGTTATTGAAAGTGAAGATGTAGGGCGGCGGTTATTTACGGGTTGCTCATCGGGATGATAGGGATTCAAGTTTCTTCATTGAACCGCGTGTTAACGCGGGCAAAAGTCTAGTTTAACTAATATATGCTTATCAGAAGCAGCAGCAAAATAGTCACAGTCCACAAGTTTGGATGCATAGGCTCGTCAAAAATAGCCAAACACATGCAATGGCAATCCATGGAATGTTAACTTGTACCTGGGTGAACCATGATAGAACACAATAGATCATCGTCATCTTGTCTCATGTTTCTAACATCAGTAATCAATTGAACCGCAAAATAAACTAACAAACACCAATCAGTTCCATTTGGATCTAATTTTTATTAACGATAAGATGTTTCCAATGGCTGTGTACATGATGTATATATCTAGGTGCACTCAATCCAACTTACCCCCCAATCTGCACTTCAGTAAATGCCTCTTAACTGTTATACCTTCATTGCACTTGTAAAATGAATGCATGCATCCAAATCCTCTCAATTAACTAAACCTTCATTGAAACTTAAAAATTAATTAGTTAATAACCAATCAGCTACATACCAAACAAACATTTAAATGATGCCTCTTAATTGTTAAAACGGCTCAGAATTTCAAAATCAAGAGTAAACCATGGTTGTAGGAGGGTTGCTAGTGAACACCGAGTCACCGCCTTACGGGCCATCCACCAACCCTGCCACGCCAACGCTACATCAACATCAATATCCGAACACCTAGCAGACATATTAGTTCATCACAGCCGTATGACATATAGACAACCAATTCAAGGAACCCTCATCATCATTGCCCACAACATTGCAGGTTCATAAGGCAAACAGATGAATATTTATTGGTTAAGAGGCTCATGTAATTCGATACGGCTACACGTCGACTGGTTACCATATCAAACTATGGGTTGCCCGCCAAGATACGGATTATCTCATAAGGATAAGTCCGCCATGGCTGAATGCCCATCAATTACGTAGGAAACCGAAGGCAACGGTAACAAAACAACAACACTATCTCTATTGGAACGTTACATATTCAAACCAAACAACATATATAACCTTATAAACAACAGAGAAAAACACTATTCATGAAAGTTCACAAATAAACATATAGGATAAATCATTCAATCATCAAAATGGATTCTTATCGATCGGTTGCGCTGTGATAGCGACGTCACAATCGACATCCACATTGTATATGCAATCATGATGCCCAAACAATGAGCTAGTACAAACGCGGCCAACTATCGAAAATCCCTCGTAAGCATACATTTCTTAAGAATCAATTTTTGAAGGTCACTTGAATGCCAAAATGACACAACATACGCCTTACATGTGATGACAGGCATACCGATCGATTGCGTAAAGCTAACACTATCAGGGTCGCCATAATAAATTTTTTGTCTCCCATAAACAGGATAATCCAGCAATTGTATGCCAATGTCGACTAAGACGTTCTTAAAAGGCGCAGACGTAAACAATTACATCACTTTCACTGCCATAGGTGGTTATGTTGTGATTATATTAATAATCACATCGCCTTCGCAGGCAAGGCACGAATTCGACAACCAACATCATCACCATGTCATCACTGTGTATAAGCGCAGCTAAATAAAAATTGTATAAGTGTCTCGTTAGTAATTGTTAATTAGTGAAGCAACCCAAAGAAACAACGTATACGAAAACTCTAAAATAACACAGAAAATATTACCAAGCAACGTTAAAGCCTGAAAATATAGAAACAATAAGCCAACAAAATAGACATTTAAACTCTTAAAAAAGGAGAAGGGTAGCAATTTGCGGTTATAGCAAAACGAAGTGAAGCACACCAGACGAAAATAACATTCACACTCCAGTGTCAAAACTGTTAAACTGACGTCCAGCGACAGAACATCATAGCGGCCGACAAAAAAAAACATTTATCCCTCATCAAGTACAGTAAATCATGGGGCTCAGCCGCTGAGGTACAGAATCGGTTAACGCACAACGCGGACGGGGTGTTGCGAGTAGATACCCACCCTCCTTCGCCACGTACAACGACAACGGCGTACATCGGCAGTATGTAAACATCATAGCCAACACTCTAAATATGAAAAAAAACCTACATCGACAGTACGAAAACATCATTGCCAAGAAAAGGAACCGTAAAAAAGACCAACATAAAGAACTTTGTTCTTGATAATGGCCCAAGCTTGCATATTTTAGTCAAAATAGCATACCAACTAATTATCTTGTTTACAATATAATAATAAGAGGGGATAGACTGACCCAGGAACCATGGGATTGTTTACCATTCCGATGTCATTTTTGATCTGATGAAAATCGCTATGACAAATACCACAACATATGACCTTAATCACCAGGTCTGGTTTATCACCACCGCTACCTAGGATATAGAAATCAAACCTGACAACGGTGAACAGAGATACATGCAATCGACGTGTCGACGTCCTTTCTCTAAAAATATTACACAACTAAAAAAAACCCCTCTTTTTTTCCCTCCATTGTTCACACTGTAAATGTGGTTAATACAAAAAAAAATGAAAGGCAAAATGGATCCACCAGAACCAAAATCATCTAACTCAATAATAATAATCAACAACACCCAGTTTCACTATTATAGCACAATCCATCGCCAAAGACCTAGAAACCCTAGTCTTATCATCAACTTCAACATACCCACAACCATTCGGTTATAGTACACGATGATGAAAATCAAGTGAACCAGCAAGTAGATGTGAAGGAGGAGAATGTTAATGAAGCAGTTGAAGCTGAAGCTAAATATTGGATGGAAATTGAGGAGGTTTCGAGCGAATTTGAGGAGAGGAAGCAGAGAAAAAGAGAAGGTTGTGAGGAGAGAGAAATGAATGGGTTTATATGGGAGAAAATCATGACTCATTGACACGTGTTGACTATGTTGACTATACAACTGTAAAAAATACCCAAAAAATTGGCCTCTTTGCAAGACTCAAACCCGCCCTATTTTCCTAACACAACAACCACACCATCTGTACTGGAACATTTATTTATTACATATTCAAACCAAACAACATATATAACGTTATAAACAGCTGAGAAAAATATTATTAATGAAAGTTCACAAATAATAATAATAATAATAATAATAATAATAATAATAATAATAATAATAATAATAATAATAATAATAATAATAATAATGTTGATTGAGTGGTTTACGTTTAAATCATTTACTTGGCATAAATGATTGGTGTATGACTTTATCAAATCGTGTATGACTTTATCAAAGCGTATATTATTGCTGATCATAAGTTATGTACTATGTACATACATCAATTATCAATAGTGTGCACACACTAAGCATGTAAAGATTGATTTCCACTTTGTTGAAAAACGGTAGCAAAGAAGGAGCTTCAATAGACCAACTTGATAATGTTTCACCAAGCCACATCCTAAGCCAAACTTTTAACATTAAGTCATGGGGTGTACACTAACATTTGGGGCGTTATATGTGACATGGCATGTTTATTGCGGTTCCTAAATTAATTTATTTTCCTTTTATAAACCGAAAACCATTAAAATGTACGATTATGTGAAGTTAAATCATTTCCTTGACCATGCCGTAATGGTCAAACATTCATGTCGTTACACATCCTTTAACTCTTGAAAGCGTACCAAAATGTGATTCATGAGTTGAATGTGCCGTAATAGTAAAAGTGAAACTTGCCTTCGTTATCCACGTACTATAAATGAGATAATTCGGCCAAAAGTAATTCCACGAAAATGTTCCAAAGTTGGGGCAAGTACACATACCATAAACTTTCATATATTCTTGCATCTTCTTTAGAAAAGATTCACGCTTGTTAAAGCTTGATTTAAACTTAAGATGGAACATAACTTAAATGGTCACTTTAGCTGTCATCCAAGGCATCAGGAATGTTAGGTTAAATGGATGAACTGATGAATATAAGTAAGCTTACTGAACAATGTATTCAAGCTTTGGGCCCATTCAAAAAGGAGTGGGATTCGTTTGGAGCATCTTACCGTATAAAGTGACTACGTGCCAGAAAGTGTATACTCTTATGAACACCAATCTGAGTGGGAATTAGGGTTAGGATGAATTCAAAACATGATAAAACTAGTGAATGTCGATCATGTGGGAATAAAGGTTGGTCCTTATTGGACAAAGATGTCACAATATTAATATGTTTATGACATGGTATTTTTAAAATGTATTATTGGTAAGGCTGTGCAACGGTTCAGAACCGGACCGAATCGAACCGAACCGGACCAAACCGCGAACCGTTTATTCCAAAATATGAGAACCGGAACCGATAATTACTAAACGGTTCGGTTCCAGAACCGGGTGAAACGGTTCTCATGAACGGTTCTAGACCGGAACCGCTTGTCAATAAAATCCTAAAATTAACATTAACAATTAAATAAAAAATAAACAAAAACAATGATTTTTCTTAAAAAATTATCAACAGTTTGTGTTAAACATGGTTACTAAAAGTATAGCAGTTTACGTATCAAAATATGTTTTGTTCGGATAAGATCATTCTTTTTATACAGATTAAACGGGTCAGAACAAGCTGTGCTAACTGTCGACCATCACATAAGGCAATACTCTATATTCCTACCTAGTAAAACAATGTAAAAGTGTTAAGAACTATAAAGAAGGAAACAACACATTCTATTTCAAACTAATAATAGAATATTTAAATATTTAATTTAATTCAAAACGGTTCTAACGGTTCTTAACCGGACCCATCGGTTCTAACCAGAACCGAACCGGGAACCGATTATGCCAAAATATGAGAACCGGAACCGGAACCTATAACATTAATTCGGTTCGGTTCTAACGGTTCCGGGTCGGTTTCACGGTTTTCGCGGTTCGAAACTGTTTATTGCTCACCCCTAATTATTGGGCATGTATTAAGTATAGTTGATTCCTCATATAATTATTTAGTTTTTTTTTTTTTTTTTTTTTTTTTTTTGAAAGGTATAATTATTTAGTTAATGTTGTGAACTCTTAAGTTATTAAGGGTGGGTTCAATAGGGAACCTAAAAAAAGTAGGGAACTGAGAAACTATGCATTTAACATGTTAATTATATCATAAAAAATCAATTTAACATGAAAAAAATCATTTTTATCAAAAAGTGTAATTAGAGATTTTGTATATAAATGTATGTGGAAGCTTTTTTGACAAAAAAAATCAAAACATAAAATAATTAGAAAATGCTTAAAATTAGTTTAAAAAAAGGTAAAAAAAAATTACAAAAATTAATTTTTTTTTATTGGAATAGCTTCTACACATGTTTATATGCAAAAGCTCTGAAGAAATTTTTGAAAAAGATATTTTTTTGCATGTTAGATTGAATTTTTAAAATATATTTAATATGTTAAATGCATGGTTCCCAAGTTTCCCATTTTTTTGAGGTTCCCGATTGAACCTCACTAAGTTATTAAACCACAATCCATTATATATATATATATATATATATATATATATATATATATATGTGTGTGTGTGTGTGTGTATAGTGGTTGTGTGCGTGTGACTGCATAGAACAGACCCGGGTTCGATCCTCCTAACCCGCGGGTCTCTTCCTTGTATTTTTTTGGTATTGTTTTTATGTTTATTTTCTTTTTGTAAAATATAATATATTATATAAAACTAATAATATTCATAATAAATTTAATTTTTACACAAAAATTATGAAAATTTAGGAGTAGCTTCTTGACACCTCATAGAAAATTTTGATATTTTTATTTTCTGAAAAATGAATTATTTTCATATTTTTATTGATTTAAATTGTTTTAATCATAATTAATTGATTAAAAATTCATTTTTTATGATTTTAATATCAAGCTTTTTGTGAAATTATTTCTTATCATCAGGAACTGAAATAAAAATTATTGATTCAGAAAACATTTATTTTTATTAATTTTCCTATTTTTAATCATTTAAACATGATTTAATCTTATTAAATCAGTTTTAAATATAAATAAGTTTATAAAAATTATGGGAAAATTATTTTCATTGATTTACATCAGAAAGCATCCATTTTCGATAAAAATAGCATTTTTGGATCATGTCTTGTATTATTAGTATTATTTATCAATTACGACATAATTAAACGTTTATTTATTTATACTATTACAACATCTATTTTATAAATATTTCTCTTATAAAATAGAAATATTTCTTATGTTGGAAAGTCTTAATTATTATTTATGGATCATTGAGTAACTCATAATTAATTGTTTCAATAATTATGATTATTGTAATTATTTACAATAGTTAGTTAAATTATCTTGTCTTAATTATTCAAACTATTTTTATCTAAATATTCAATTGGTAGTAATTATATTACCTGGGTCACATTTACAAACTTTCATATATTATTTGTGACATACGATTCTTACATTAACATGATTTATCATAAAAACTCTAATTCCCCAAATCGACATAGCAAACCCTAACGCCTTAGACCCTAGCTACCTTAGACTCTTAGACATTTCCTTATTAGTATTCTATTACATTATAGGTTGACTTCCTCGGAATTCCCACTACTTAGCTCACGATCGCTTAAGTTGGATTTTGATCGCTTTCGCAACTGTGAGTATATCTTTCCCCTTTTTCATGTTTTACTCTTTTGGGGCTGTTCATGTACACTATGACTAGATGTTATTCTTTCACTAAATGCAATTCTCATGTGTGTTTGCGTTATGTTAATTTGTGTGTCTATGACTTGTCAAAATCATTAACCTTTGAGGGCCTGGCATTTCAATGAATAGTACTATGGTATATACCCTTGTGACTCTGTTGAGAGTCCTCGACATTGCTATGTATTACATTACTACTAGCGCATACTATATATATCTGCTTCTTTTTACATAGGGTTGATTTTGAACGGATATTACTTATTACATAATTGCAAATGGTACCGCACATGAATTGCTAAACATTTTTCCTACTATATTTACTCAAACAGGGTATGCTCACCAATACATTTTGTATTGACCAAATCATTTTCGTACATGTTTTAGGTTCTTATGAGATTACTTCCAAGCGTTTGGAACTTAGACTTAGATTGAGATTACTGTATCTTAGTTTAGATTGCTAGTCGTAATTGTTGTATTTCTTTCAATGTAATAAATTTTTAAATTCAATGTATGCAAATTTACATTTCTAGTCCATGAGCTATTGAACAATCGTCACTACGTGACACCTCGATGTTTCCGCCATCGGTTGGGGTGTTACAGATTGGTATCAGAGCCATGGTTATAGGGAATTAGGTTATTAGAATGCCTTTTAGCCTAGTCTATAACTAAGCTTACTTTCACGAGTCCTCTCGTTTATATTCCTCTTTATTCTTATATTTTCTTTCTAGGTATTTTGCTATGATACTTTCTCGTTATTCTTTCGGTATTTTGCTTAGAAAAGAATAGGCTCATATTTCACAAACGAAACGATAACACTAAGTTAGGAGTGACATCCATACCTTGGTGATTAGTTTCACTCCTCTATATGTTATTTATCTTAGGAATATGTCTTTGATATAGGAGTGACATCCACACCTCAAAGAGTATTTCCTTCAAAAAGGAACTTAACCATTAAGCTGGGGGTGATATCCTTAACTTAGTGATTGGTTTCATTCCACAATAATTTTCAATTTTGAAATAACATCTTTGAGTTATGAGTGAAATCCACATCTCAAGGATCTATTTCTACATCTCGTTTTTAATTCCGCTAAAGTTTTGGAACTTGCTAGTGATGGGGCACGTGCAATCTGGAAGGGTGAGCGCCTGTATCCTGAGTTTTCTGTCTAGGCCTGGCATTTCGCATAAATCCCAATCAGACGAGGGACCCGTATGCCGACCTGGGAACTCTTGGGATGAGCATTCACTTATAGGCTAAAGTACGCCCCCACAAGTCACTAATAACGTTTCAATTACTTTAGTTAGTCAAAATTTCCTATGGAAACAATCTCAATGTTTTATAATATTGACATTTATGTCTTGTTGAATTTTCTTAAATATTGGTAATCTATTACATACGTTGATTTTTATCATTCACGTCCTTTTAAAGTTGATTTTTATCATTCACGTGTTTTTAAATATTGGCATTTTAAAACACATTAGATTTACAAATACTTCATGAAATGGTTTCATTTTGCATTTTACAAACTTGTATTGCATATTTTAAACCTTTTTGTTTTCATATGACGTATCCAATATATGTTTTTGGGAGAAATTTGCAACTAATAATAATCCTTATAACATTTTTCAAACTCGACTTCTCGTAAACACATGAAAATGTGTATTTACAAAAATTTTCAAATGAACCTGTTTTGAATCTAAAACACATTTCAATTTCTAAAAAGTTATCCTCATGCATTACTACAACCCTTTCAACTATATCACAAAGTTTGAGCAAACTATGTTTTTGATAAACGGAAATTTATCCTATTGCACTTGCACTCTTTCAGTCGCAAAACTTTTGGTCTTACAAAATATTGGACATATCCTTATTAGAATGTTACTAATTGTCTTTTATCAAATAATGCATATATGTACAACTAACTAAATTTAAACCCTTATGTCAGTAGACTATACGTCTGTTCTGCGTACTCTCACTTGCCGTAAATTTCACTATTTTATTCTTACACCATTTTATTCATAGCTATCTCTAACACGTTATTTGTGATTATTTTCACATTGCTTATTTGTAAGAGTTCAACTCGTTTACTTTCATTTTGTGCAAAATTTTGCGATTTACGTTATACTATTCTTTCAATCGAAATGTGGTGCTATACTTATATACTTACATGAACGCATATTTGGTATGCATATTTTTTTTCTTCCTACTTTGAGCAAAAACCCTGTTATACTTTACATTATTTTGTTCATCATCATGGCCAACGAACATACTAGTTGATAACTCGTATGAGATCTAAGCTAGTGCCCACGTACGACTCGGATTAGAGTATTTATTTAATCCGAGGGGAACGGTGTAAATCTCGGAGTTTATCAATATAGGTGTTTAGAGCCCAACGATGTGAACAGAAGTTGCCGGTTAAGGGTGAACCCGAAAGGGAAGAATCTCTAACCATGTCTATTACTTACATGATACTATCATTACGGTTAAAGGGTAAACCCGAAAGGGAATGATCTCTAACCATGTCTTTGTTTCATTGCAGTATCGATTACTTAGCATATTCTGATTGCACGCATTTGTTTCTAGTATTACTTAGGATAGGGTTATGGAAAAGCATAACACCCTAGTGTAAGGTAAATCGATGATTACGGTCCGGAACGCAATCATGGGTTTACAGGTACATGAGGGTGGTGTGTAATTCTATTTAGGCTATTGGTGGACAATCAGTACGAGTCCAAAGTATCGGGAGTGTGGTGGGTCAGCTGCGGTACACCCTATATATAAGCATAAACGATACTGCGGGAACGGACTAGGAGTCTAACCAAGAACCTACCCATTACTTTATAATTACCTCTTCATTAGATCGTTGACTAATAGCTAACATTTTCGATAAAAACGTTCTTACACGAGCTTTAACTCGTCTTCCTAGAGTCTTTCTCTTGACCACTCGCATAGAAAACACGAACCTTGTATACTCTTACACACTCGATTATTTGGATACTTGCTGCATACTCTAATAACATTTAGTCGGAAACTATTCTAAAGTAGGGGAGACTACTTCATTAGTACCTCTGCCCCTCACCCGTTACACATTCCCAAAACCTTTCTCATTTTAAACTCTCAACTTCCTAACCTTGGTTTAACTGTCAAAGATTTTGAAACTTTTACTTTGGATATTAGACAACTACTTTAAATTTTGTCAAATCATAACTGGTGAAATGAATAGAATCTACTTGACTTTTACAACACCTTTTGTTCATAGAAACCTTCACTTAAAAGAAATTTCGAGACAAATTTTCTAAAGTAGGGGAGACTGTGACAATCGTCACCCTTATCTTTTAACAAGTTGTCAAATCCAGTTCATGTACTTTCTATGTTTTTGAAACCAATAAAAGTTGAGTTCTTTCGATTATTGTTTGGAAATGTTTACATTTTAACCGAACGCGCGACATTATTTTGGCATTTATAAAAATATATATATATATATTAGTTATTTTATGTAATTAATAAAAAAAAGTTTAAAACATTTTGGTTATCATTAGCTAACTTAGTTAAAGTTTTATTAAGAAAAACTTAACCAAACCTTACTATATGTAACCTAGTTTATTGTGAGGGACCAATTATGCCAATTACCAAAACTTTAAAATTTTCAAATACCCATTCCCTCTTTGTCTGTTTTTCCGGCTGGTTTCCTTGCCGGAACCGGCGAGCTTCCGGCGAAGCTTTAAACGCTTCCTTTATACCTCTTGAGTGTTCCTTCGGATTCCATGACATGTCTCCATCAAGTCCTAATAAATTCCAATGATTTAAAGCTTGTAATTAACTTGTTTAAATGTGTTTTAATCGGACCGAAGGGGTGTAACGCCCGGAAATAAATAAGCTAATCAAAGGACCGTTTCAGACCAACCTTTACATAAACTGATCCTTCAATTGTGTTCTGCAATCATTTTCGTCCTAAAAGGCTTCAAAACGCTCGCGAAATCATCCAGACTTCATGTCCAAATACGGTTCATGTTATGGCTCGTGCGGCTTCGATTCCGATCGTATACAAACTTCGTAAGTTAACTTCTTTGATGCCGTTTTGTTACCTTTGAAAGCCCTGTCGTTTTTTACGTTATCCTTGCCTGGTTCGGGTTTATTAATTTGGAGCTAGGGTTAGGGTTCTTGGTTAATCAATTTGGGGAAGAAGATGATTAGTTTGTTATTAGATAAATATATTTTGGCTTGAATAAAATCAACAAACTTGCTTCTTGGTATAGTGGTTGTGTGCGTGTGACTGCATAGAACAGACCCGGGTTCGATCCTCCTAACCCGCGGGTCTCTTCCTTGTATTTTTTTGGGTATTGTTTTTATGTTTATTTTCTTTTTGTAAAATATAATATTATAAAAAAACTAATAATATTCATAATAAATTCAATTTTTACCCAAAAATTATGAAAATTTAGGAGTAGCTTCTTGACACCTCATAGAAAATTTTGATATTTTTATTTTCAGAAAAATGAATTATTTTCATATTTTTATTGATTTAAATTGTTTTAATCATAATTAATTGATTAAAAATTCATTTTTTATGATTTTAATATCAAGCTTTTTGTGAAATTATTTCTTATCATCAGGAACTGAAATAAAAATTATTGGTTCAGAAAACATTTATTTTTATTAATTTCCTATTTTTAATCATTTAAACATGATTTAATCTCATTAAATCAGTTTTAAATATAAATAAGTTTATAAAAATTAAGGGAAAATTATTTTCATTGATTTACATCAGAAAGCATCCATTTTCAATAAAAATAGCATTTTTGGATCATGTCTTGTATTATTAGTATTATTTATCAATTACGACATAATTAAACGTTTATTTATTTATACTATTACAACATCTATTTTCTAAATATTTCTCTTATAAAATAGAAATATTTCTTATGTTGGAAAGTCTTAATTATTATGTGTGGATCATTGAGTAACTCATAATTAATTGTTTCAATAATTATGATTATTGTAATTATTTACAATAGTTAGTTAAATTATCTTGTCTTAATTATTCAAACTATTTTTATCTAAATATTCAATTGGTAGTAATTATATTACCTGGGTCACATTTACAAACTTTCATATATTATTTGTGACATACGATTCTTACATTAACATGATTTATCATAAAAACTCTAATTCCCCAAATCGACATAGCAAACCCTAACGCCTTAGACCCTAGCTACCTTAGACTCTTAGACATTTCCTTATTAGTATTCTATTACATTATAGGTTGAATTCCTCGGAATTCCCACTACTTAGCTCACGATCGCTTAAGTTGGATTTTGATCGCTTTCGCAACTGTGAGTATATCTTTCCCCTTTTTCATGTTTTACTCTTTTGGGGCTGTTCATGTACACTATGACTAGATGTTATTCTTTCACTAAATGCAATTCTCATGTGTGTTTGCGTTATGTTAATTTGTGTGTCTATGACTTGTCAAAATCATTAACCTTTGAGGGCCTGGCATTTCAATGAATAGTACTATGGTATATACCCTTGTGACTCTGTTGAGAGTCCTCATCATTGCTATGTATTACATTACTACTAGCGCATACTATATATATCTGCTTCTTTTTACAAAGGGTTGATTTTGAACGGATATTACTTATTACATAATTGCAAATGGTACCGCACATGAATTGCTAAACATTTTTCCTACTATATTTACTCAAACAGGGTATGCTCACCAATACATTTTGTATTGACCAAATCATTTTCGTACATGTTTCAGGTTCTTATGAGATTACTTCCAAGCGTTTGGAACTTAGACTTAGATTGAGATTACTGTATCTTAGTTTAGATTGCTAGTCATAATTGTTGTATTTCTTTCAATGTAATAAATTTTTAAATTCAATGTATGCAAATTTACATTTCTAGTCCATGAGCTATTGAACAATCGTCACTACGTGACACCTCGATGTTTCCGCCATCGGTTGGGGTGTTACAGCGGATCTTGTATTTATCAAAATGTGAATACACACAAAAAAACCAAGAAATGAAAACCCCATCTCGAGCTTGGTTGCCGGATCTTGTTCTTGCCGCCGCATCCGATGAACCTGCAAGTTTTGAAGGGAGTTATCAGTGTAAACCGAGATCTGGAACCCCATCTCGAGCTGCTTTGGTCACCATCTTGTTGCCGGATCTGGAACCCTATCTCGAGTTATCAGTTTTGAAGGGAGTTATCTTGTTGTCGGATCTCGTTCCCCTGTTTTTCCTTATTGTTTTCATCCGTCATTTGGTCACCATCTGGAGACGAGGGCTACACATATCTGCTCTTGCTTTGTGTGTGTAGAGAGATAGAGAGAGATGCGGGTGAGGGAGAAAGGATGAGGCAGCTCTTGCTTTGTGACTTTGTGTGTAGAGAGAGATGAGGGTGAGAAACTAGAGAAAGATGAGGCAAGAGAGTAGTTTGAGAGAGATAGAGAGATGGGATCTTTAAGAGGGTTAGTAAAGTTTGTCAGGAATATGTAAGGATACAAATGACTATCTTGCCCTTATAGACATAATCAACTTTGTATACGTGGAAGCATAGATTACCACACAATGGGGTTTATTTGGTTTCCTAAAGTCAAGGTGGTTTTCTATTTAGAATTCCCTTATATATATATATATATATATATATATATATATATATATATATATTATATATATATATATATATGGGAAGGATAAATTGAAAACCCCCTTGAGTTAAAAAATAAAAAAAAATAAAAAAAAACCTAGAAAACACATGTAAAAAACTTTTTTTTTTTTGAAAAAATTACACAAGGTAACATACATGTTTTTAAACGTTTTGGGCAAAAAAAAAATAAAAAAATGCCGATTGGATATTTTAAAAAAAATAAACAACGCAAACTTTGTAACAGCGCTGTTAACATATGTTTTCTGCCTTTTAACATATGTTACGGCACTGTTAACATATGTTTTCTTCTTTCTAACAAATGTTACCAGCGTTGTTACAAAATTTGTGTTGTTTATTTTTTTTAAGAAAATTCCCTCGGCGCTTTTTTAATTTTTTTGGCCCAAAACACTTAAATACATGTATGTTACCTTGTGTAATTTAAAAAAAAAATAGATGGTTTTACATGGGTTTTCTAAGTTTTCTTAATTCAAGGGGGTTTTCAATTTATATTTTCCTATATATATATATATATATATATATATATATATATATATATTATATATATATATATATATATATATATATAGGCCAGCAATTTGAATAGTAACTTCTACTGCATTTTCTGATGGTTTGTATAACATAATTTGTAATATTCATTCAATGTTGTGCTTTGGTTGAGTGGTTTGTAGTGATCTTTAAAAGGTAGAAAACCCGGGTTTCGATTCTTTGGTGGGCCTTTTTTTGCCAATTTAAATTTTATGTGGTGCTTGACAGATGGCTATTTATGGGTGTGTGTAGTGAGCGATTCATTAGGGTTTCTCACTTTATTACATATCTTTGCTCTCTCTCTCTCTCTCTCTCTCTCTCTCTCTCTCTACAACCTCCTTCATTTTCTTCCTTTCACCCACCGTCTTCCACTCTGTTATAATCTGACATGATCACTGTCTTTCTTTTTTGAAACCCCACTATTACAGGTATCTGGTGTCACGCCGGAATCAAATGGCAGGTATTGGTCTTCTCTCATACTCTTTCTCTCTGTCTATCTCTCTCTCTCTCTCTCTCACACACTCTCGCTCTCTCTATATCTCTCTTTCTCTCTCCCTCTCTATGTTTTCTCTATACTATGTATTTGCTAGCTGTGTGTGTGTATTTATGTATGATGAGCTTCGGTGAGGTTGGCACTAGAGGGTGGGGCGTTGTTCCCGATGCGGCCTCGCCACCGTCTACATTTGGTTTTCGGCCGTTAGATAGTGGTGTTCGTGGGTTAGCCTGTAATTGGAGGGATGGAGGTCTTAAGCCTCTGTTGATAATTTTTAATGGTGGTGGCATAATTTTGATGGTATGCATTGATTTTCAGTTTTGTTTAAATGTTTATTTTTTTTTCATCAGGCTACTTGCATGAGGTTAAAACAAAGTTTGTTGTGTATGGTTGAATGGTTTTATTATGTGTGTGTGGTTTTCTGAAGTTGTTGCTAATCAATCAGTTGAAAGGAATAGAATTGATAGTTTAGGTTGATCAGCTTAAAGCAATATATTTGATAGTTTAGTCTTTGAATTTTTTTGTGTTATGACTTTACTATTCTGTGTTGTATTGTTTATTTTATACAATTTTCTTATGAAGTGATCATGGTTTTAGTTGTGATGTGTGTATGAGCCTATCAAGGCCAGGTCTATGTGTCAAATGGCAAGTTAGGTGACTTTACAAAGTTAACCATGTTTGTTTGCCTTTGAACCTTGCTGAAGAAACACCAATCTAACAATCTGAGTATAATAGTGCTAGTATGTAGATACAAGAAAGGACGTGATTCTCATTAAACAATAAGATGAATACAAGACACTAATCCAGACTATTACAGAGTTTCGACTATAATTTATCTCTTACAGCTATACAGTATGAATTCTCACTCGCCGATCTGATCCCTTCGTCTGATGACGAAGGGGGGTATTTATAGGCTCCTGAGGTGGTCTGTGATTGGTTGTGGGGAGAATGACAGTTGTCTTGTACTATTACGACCGTTGTCATTCTTCGCGTTGTCGCTCTGCGGTTGGTCCACGTGTCTTGCTATTGTCCTTTCTGTCCTTTTCTGTACCTCGTACCTGCAGGAGATCGTGGAGCAGGGAATAAACGCCTCTGATTGGCCACATGTCCCTGCTCTTGTCGGGTGACACCTGTACTTTGTTTAAGTGGCGTGTGCCGTCTTCTAGAACTCCACGTCATATTGTTGTGTTGACGTGTGTGTGAGTGTAAGTCGCACGCACGCGCGGGTACATATCTCTTTAAGTCCCCCTAGTCTAGTGTGTTGTATGCGCAGCATGCGAGACGCTGGACTCAGTAAAGTAGAAGTGTCAATGCGGGTGGTTTTTGCGCTTCACCCTGCTTTCTGGTATTCATGCGCGGTGTCTTGCAAGTGGTACGGTTGCGGACGTCTGTAATTAATGCTCACATCAATATTGTCAGTCCACGCGTATGAAGCGACAGGTTGGTAGCCGAAACGTTCTTGACGGTTGTACATTGTCAGAGACGTGGTGGGGCCGCCCAGTCGGTTCGAAAGCTTTTTCTCTTTCTTCCTGTGACGTGTGATTTTCTTATTGGTTGGGCCTTTCATATTCAAAAAACCGTCAGACCACGTGTAATCCTCCTATTTAATCCCCTTCTTTCATCCGTTTTTCTTACTTTCTTTCCAAGTACTCTCTCTGATTTTCTCTCCATTGTTCGTCAGTTTTTTCATCTTTTTTCTGCTTTATTTGCATCCGAAGGGCGATTTCACGCGTACAGATGGAACATATTACGAATATCCCGAAGAAAAAACGTAGAGGCTCCAGGAGAGGTGATGATGGATCAAAGAAGGGGCTGCCGCATGCTAACGAGGTCACGGCCGTCTGGGGAAAGGATGAATTTAGGAAGTTCCGGAGGGAGTATGGGTTCCCCTCCTCGTATGGTGTGGAGGTACCCGCTCCTGACAAAACGATTCTTGAGCCCCATGTTAGGAAAGTTGGGTTATATGCTGCGTATTTTCGGGACTGCAATTTCAAGGTCCCAATAACCCGGTTTCTTGGCACCTTTGTGCGGGCGGTGGGGGTTCATATTAACCAGATCCATCCTGGTTTGATGTCCAGGCTCATGTTCTTTGAGTTTTGCTGCCATGCCCACAAGATTGAACCTTTGGTGGACATGTTTTATGTATTTTATAGTTTAAGCTTTGTGGAGAGTTGGCTCTCCTGCAGGCCGCGCGCTGGAGTGCCTGCATGTGCCGGGGCTGGTATGAAAAGCTTTCGGGAGTGGAAGCCTAAGTTTTTCTGGGTCAATCAAGGGGTTATCCCTATAGAGATGGGTCGGTTGGACCCTGCTGAGGGGATAGGGAGGGTCGTGTTGATTGATTACAAGGAGCAGGAGTGGTTCAAGACTCTGACCAGTCATCCTGTGGACCCTTGTGAGATCCCAGAGACTGGGTTGGTGATGGCTGGGATGAGCATCAAGTATGATGTGAAAGGCCGTAATCCACATCTCACTCAAGATGGGAAAGGTTAGTTGGTGCTCTTGTTGTCATCGCTTGTTGCGCACCCTTTATGTGTTGTCGTTAATTCGCCCTTTGGTATGTTTTATTTTCAGATGTCGAGCATTTGTATGACATGTTGTTGGGCGGTGACAACATGGGTTTCACATTCAGGGAGCTGGCGGAGGATGAGTAGTATATCCTGGAGAAGGCGTGGTGTAACATTACGCATTTATACTTGTACGTTACGATTACCATGAATAAAAACGTCAAGTTCTATCATTATTATTCGCATTTTATTATTATTGTGGCATTTTTTGGAACCCTAATACTATAATATGTATATATAATACACATATATATACTAAATATTTATCAAAAAATAATAGCTTGGGCCGGGACTCGAACCCGCGCCCCAAGCCGGTCCAATATACTCAACGTCTTAACCAGTTGATCTACACAAGTATCTTGTTTCATTTCCAGCTTGAATTATACTTAACATGACCCTGACCCTTCACAGTTGACTTGGGAAGTCAACTGTGACAGTTAGCTACCATAATTAACATCTTTAAACGCGTATTTGATCCCGAATAGGAATGTTTTCGTAATCACCGGCCTATCATGAGTCAGATACACGCATTATCAACATTAATTTGTACCAATTATGCCTTATTAGACGAAACCCAATTAATACATGGTCAACCTTACCAATTCATCGATCCAGACCATTACCCTATAAATTGGACACTCCTGGACGATCACAACTCGCCAATCAATCTTTCTCAACCCCCAATTCTTCTTATTAATCCTCTGTTCTTGGTAATTTGATCGCATTTTGACTTTAAGCCTTGACCGATCGTTCGAGCTCATAACGTGTTTGTAAGTAACATTTTTTTTTTGTGGGATTTATTGTTCGGCATCCACACAACATTAAACCTAAGGTTAATTGGGTTAATGTTGTGTGAATTGGCCAATTGCAAAAACTAGGGTTCGAACCTCAATTTGGGGAAGATAACTGTTTTGCATCTGTTATATATATTAAATCAACTGAAACCAGACACAACCACTGGTCTGGACCAAGTGGTTGTGCCTGATGCCTTCTGAACCAGCCACGCGGGTTCGACCCTTGGCAGCAACATCCTTTTTCTTTTCTTTTTTGTTTTGTTTTCAAACTTTAATATAATTACTTATATTTTATAAATTCATTTTAAAATACTAAAACACTTTTAAAAATCCTACAAAAATTATTTTGTGTTAACCTAATGAAAAAGTTTTACATACAATTTTTAGTTTTCAAAAATTTATTTATTTAATATATATAATAATTAAATCAAGTTTATTCTATTATATTTATAAAATTCTATTAAAATATCAAAACAATTTTATAAATTTCCAGAAAAATTATTCTAAGTTCTTATAACAATAAACTTTTCTGAAATGATTTTTATTTCTGAAAAATCATTTATTTAATATTTTTAATCAATTTTTGTTAGTTTTAATCATAATTAAATCATAATAAATCCAATTTTTAATATTTTTGCACCAAAATTTTATATAAATTATTTCTGATTGTTTGGAACAGAAATATAATTTTTAATCTAATAATTCTTTAATTTTAGAATTTTTAAATATTAAAGTTAAATTTTGACAATTTATAATAAATAGATTTAATATTCTATTTTAAAGAAAATAATTTTATAAAAATTATTTTTATACTTTAAACACATTATTGTGACCATCCTAAATTCAAATTTTATAAAAAGACTTTCATTTATTTAATTATCAATTTTCCCTTTATTTATTAAAACATTTTATTATTAATCCAACAAATGTTTATCCCCAAATCGAAACCCTAGAATATACTTGTAGACTAGATAGACTTAGACTTATTTGTTACCTTATACATAGGGTAATACTTGGCAATCTTTTGGGCTACACTCATACTATTTCTCAAGACTTAATACTATACTAAGGTGAGTTTACGTAACCATGTTTATGCGATTCTTTATACTTGCAACATTTTACTTAAGCAATTCTACATGCATGTCTAGTTGTAAACTTTAATGCCTCATGATTTAGACAAAAACAACAGTTTCAACGAGTTTCAACATTACATAATCATTAGCTATGGCCAAGCCGGCGATACTCAATAATAGATCTATTGGATTGACAATCCCACCCGGATACGTGTACCTCCTACATAGGTAGCGCGGGTGATTGTTATCGTTCCAACATATTATTAAGGTGAACCGTGGATGACGAGATGGACCTAAACTAGTCAGAGGTTTGATTATGTCGATTCAACATATCATGTTTATTCATGTAGACTTAAACTTACGATAGACATATGAATTGCTAAACTTTTATACTTAAACTATTTGCTTAACATGGATTATGTATTCTCACCAACTTCTAGTTGACCCCTGTAACAACCGGCAAAAATAAGGTAATTCCGTACAAATTAATTAATATATGATTAACGTAATTAAATGCAATTATGTGTGATTTAATTGTCAAGGCCTTAGGGAATAACAATTTCCAAATAGTGCATAGGAATGCATACGTTTAATGGTAAAGCATGATTGGATCATGTGTAAATAAGCTATCCGGTATGGACGTTGGTGATTACCCGGTAATAATTAAATAAACGAAACGGATCCCGGACACCCAGGATATAAAATAAAGGGTATTTTTATGAAATATAATGAGTTTTGGAACTCCAAAACCATAAATGAAAACGTCTTGTACAAATCTCCCGGTAACGAATAAAATGCGCGTACCGCACCTGATACGCGTATAACTCATAATTTCACCCGGCAAAGGCCTAAATAACCAATCAACGCTTAAGTTAGACTATATTTAAGGGTTATTAAAGGTATATTTAATGTCCGGATAACGCGTGATGAAAACCCGAAAAATACCCGAACGACACCCGAACGACGGGGGATTAAACATAACAAACAATGGGTAAATATTTGAAGTTGTGGACCCCACTTAAACCCACATGGGGGCTGGCCTAATGGCCTTGTTATATCCAAGTCTTGTTAATAATAATAATAACCTAAAAGCTAATATGTAAAGCATGCAAAGATAAGCAAAAGGTGTAAGATAATCAAGTACAAAGCATGCTACTTTCTTGTCCCCCTTGTGAAAATTTTCGGCCAAGTGCCTTAAAAATCCAAGACAAAATCCAAATCATCATTATACTAGTGTATGCATGCATGGTGATGGGTCTTGTATATAGAGATCATGATAGTCTATAAAGATTAACCAAGATTTACAAGCAATCTCCTACCTACATACATACATACACGGTTACATATACACACACACTTATCATATTTTCACCAATATCCCAAGTACACAACTCAATCCTCCATAAGATTTCTTGAATCTTTGGAATGATTACATGTGATAAGGCATTATATAACATGTGTTAGAGACTTGGAGCACTAAGCAAAACAACTCTTCTTCTTCCTTTCTTTTGGCCGTGAGTTTCCTACCATTCCCATACATCATTCTTACAAGTTTTTACATCTCCAAAACACTTAAAACAATCCATCATCCAAACCCCTATTGTGTGTTTCAAGCTTGGAGCTTAACCATTAAGGAAGAACACACTAAACCCCTCTCAAAATCAAAGGTTTTGTCTTCCCTAGCCTTGTGCTAGTAGTAAGCTTCTTAATCTTGTTTTTGATTGTTATTATTCATGTATGTGTTCTTAGAAGCAAGTTGTACATGAAGGGTTTAAAAGGTGGTTTTGAACATAATCTTTAATAGGTTTTACATGTGTAAAATGGATGATTAAAGATATGAAAATAAATCATGGATTGGATGATGATAATGTAATAATCTTGAAAATATGTAAAGTTTACATTTAAAACTAAGTAGGATGATGTTTTGGTTAAGATTATGGAATGAACTTGAATATGTTAAAAGTAACTTTAAATCATCTTATTATGATCATACATGGTATTATATATGGTGGAACATGCTAAAAGTTCATAAATAAAGAAGATGAGAAATTAAAGTAGCTTACTTAGGTGAATGAAATTTGGTTATGTTGAAGAAATACATAAAACACACATATAAGTAGTCTTCCATATGAAATACAAGACTAGCATAAGTGTTTTGATACAAAAATAACTTACCAATAAAAAGTTGAATCTTCAAAGTCTACTATTTTGAGTGAAAAACGTTAACTTTGGAAGTTAGAGTAGAAAAATGCAACCTTTGAAAGTTAAGGGACTAATATTGTAACGTTGAAAGTTAGAGGACTAAAATGGATATTTTAGAAACTATTAGTCCAAAAATACAAGTATGGAAAGTTTGGTGTCAAAAATGCAAGTAATAAACTTCTAAGGATAATTTTGGTAAATACTAGTAGATATACTTGGGTATTTTGTATAAAAGTGTATTTTTGAAAATTACAAAAATATAGAGGGTTTTAACATAAGGATTTTTATAAAATAGAGATTTTATAAAAATATTAAACAAACTTGAGAAACTTATACAAAAATGAATACTTTTATATAAATGGGAATATAAAAGTGTTGGAAACATTTTTGTAGTTAAGTTAACAAGTTGGGTTAAAAATACATAAGTATTTTAAACCATCCAAGTAACATGTGAAAAGAGGAAGAAATATGGATAATATTTCTATAAAATACATGTTGAGAAAAACTTGGAAAAATTAACTAATCGAGTTAAGATATCGAACTAAGACGCGTTAACAAACCGTACACGGACAAATCATGAGAAAAATGCCATTGCGGCAAGATAAGAAAAATATATATTTTAAGAAGTAAAATATATATATACTATGGGTGAAAACTAATAAACACTTTCCTAAGTGTTGGAAGAATTATTCGTGGGAGAAAACACATGACATGAACAAATAAGACGTTAAACAAACGTATATACTTAACAAGAAAAATTACACATTTATATATATGTACGCTCGTCTCGGCAAAATTCTAGTATATCTACTTAATGGGAAAGTAGATATGTGGGAAGGAAAGCCGCGACGAGAAAACAAAGATATATACATGTGTATGCCGTACCAACGAGATCCTAGTATATTTATTTGAATGGGAAAATAAATATACGGTATGGTGAGTTGAATCGGGTGTTAAGAATATACAATCGAACGACAAAATCTTAGCATATTTGTTTAAATGGGAAAACAAATGTGTGGCAAAGTGAGTCGGGTCGAGGGTTGAAATGTATATTATATCGAGCGATGCGATCTTAAGTATAATTATTTAAATGGGAAAATAATTATATGTTAAGTGACGTCGAGCCGATGATAATAAGATACAAGTTAAGGAAATATTAACAAGAGTAATATATAACTTGTAACACAAAGGGTAATCTAACGCCAACAAAACCTAGGATACGCGCTTAATTAAACGGGACTTGGAATAACTTGTGGTCGGGAGTTGGGTGTACAACTTGCCAAGGCACATGCGCTATAGGAATAGTGACTTATACGTCTAGGACGTTTGTAGGTGCGAGACCATCTTTGCTATCCGCCTAGTAATCCAGACAGAGTTTCAGGTGAGTTTCACGGCCCCATTTTAAACTACTTTTACGTTTTTCGGGGGAAAGATATGTTAGGGAAAATGTTTGACGGATTTAATACTTGAGGTGTGACCGCCACTCGGGGTTGAGTCCTCGCCTCTATAATCATTTGTTCAGGGAAATGAAACCGGTGGAATATTTGAATAGTACTATTGGTGCCTGACAAGGCCCACCCCTAATCGATAGCGTCGATTATGCATTAGGTTATGCCTGGGGTGCATATATTCTGAACTTAAGTCGTGGGAAACCGAGTAACGACTTGGAGCGGGGCATATTTATTTATACGTCTTGGTTTGATTATAGTCTCAAGTAGAGTTATAGGAATTTGCAACTCCTATACATTGTCATAACATGGTACTTCCCAAGAAATCAAGTTTTGGAAACTAAAAACCTGTGAACTCACCAATATATTTTATATTGACGAAACTTTTAAACATATCTTTCAGGTAACTAGATGAAGGAGAACCGGGCAAGCTGGGTCAAGGAATCCTCCAATGCGACGTCAAACTTTTGCGGGGTTTCACTTTTATTTCCCAAGGCATTTGGGATATATACGAGAAACCTCTATGATTATCTTAAAAACAATTAACTTTTGTGTAATATTTGAACAAGATTTGACGTCATAATAAATGACCCATTTTCTTAAATTACTTGTGTTTAGCAATAACCTTGACTTTATGCTTTTGAACCGTCGCGCCACGTGTTTCCGCCATTGTCGTGGTGTGACAGAAGGTGGTATCAGAGCCAAGGTTATAGCGAACTAGAGTATTTTCTTTAAAAACTAGACTATAACCGGATTTGGTTCAAAAAGATAAAGTTTTCAAAAGAAAAATATATAAAGACACTAAAGTAATTTTTCAAGAAAGCATTGGGCATGAGGAGATTCCAACCGAGCTAGCCAGGGGTATCGTTATGCATTAACGTAGTATTAGAGGTTAGGAAGGATACTGATAATGTACGCCTTAACTGTCTAATTTAAATTAATTCATATATATACATGTACGGTTCTT
Organism: Ambrosia x helenae; assembly: GCA_030844895.1. Taxonomy (NCBI): domain Eukaryota; kingdom Viridiplantae; phylum Streptophyta; class Magnoliopsida; order Asterales; family Asteraceae; genus Ambrosia; species Ambrosia x helenae. Next base: position 43,063,198 of record CM061233.1, read on the forward strand.
TTGCCAGGATGTCGGACGCTGGTAGTATAGCGCCCAGTATCGATAGCAGCATTCAGATCATCCCTGCGCCACCGCCTGAGCCAGTCGAGCTGGTAGTACTTGACGCAGAGGACGAAGACGTAGAGATGAACGCCGCCGGAGGTTCAGATGACGACTCGGATGAGACGGATCCTAGCGAGGATCCTGATTGGGCACCCGCCGTGGTCGACGCGCCGCTACCCATTGTACCGGTCGCACCGCTAGCCCCACGCCCCATCCGAGCTATCAGGGATTTCCCTGAGGGCTGTGCCGGACCGTCCCGGCCGATCCCAGCCCAGTCGGAGACAGTAGAGTCTCCATTCGACCGACAGGCTCACGTGGAGCATGAGCCAGCACCCTTACCCCACATCCACATTCCTCCAGGCATGAGACTCATGCCGATCTCCCGTGGGAGGAACGGGTGGATATCTGATGACTCTGACGACGAGTCCGTAGCGTCGGTAGAGCACATGCTGGTACCCGAGATTCCAGCTGTTCAGGAGGAGCCCGTGGCTCCAATGCTAGAGGACGCACCTGCTGACCCCACAGCCCCACCAGCACCACTCGAGCCCGCACCTCAGGAGGGGCCAGCAGCACATGTACTTGAGGGTAGCCCCGCTGATAGCTCTGAGCTACGCAGGGCAGGCATGGCAGCCTTTGCCACCGCGAGCCCTCCTACCCCCACTGTTGTGGTATCCACTCCAGAGTGGGCCACTGTTTCGGAGCCTTTAGTAGCCCCACTAGCCGAGCCTATGCCACCACCCCCAGTAGCCATGACTATACCGATCCCCACCCTTCCCAGCATGACACCTGCACCATACCCTCTGGGTGCAGGGGACCCTTATATGATGCCACCCCACTTTACCCTTAGGCCACCAGGTTTTACCCCATTACTGCCACACATACCGATACCAGCCCCCTTTGGGCCATTCCCATCCACACACCCAGATATACCCGGACCATCCCAGCCACCTAGGATGACACCCTTGTCTGGACCAGCATGGTCCACTGCCATCACTCTAGAGCGGGACTTTCAGACTCTCGCTGACACGGTGCAGCGCACCGTAACACAGGTAGAGCATCAGACACGTCTGATGTGGATGAGGATGATAGATGCGCGGGATGCTTTGGCGCATTACGCGGAGGAGTTACTGAGCCTGGACGCTCAGTGCGGTATTACGGGGGATGCGCACTTTGCGCATCGACATTTCTTGTACGAGCGTATCATGGCGATCAGTATGACGATCAGTACGCACGCACCGCAGTACCAGTATCCGCCACCACCGCCACAGTGAGGATGTATCAGGGATGCACAGAAGGACCACCAGTTTATGTACATAGTAGCAGCAGTATGGTAGTACAGCACGGGTCATGACACTCGTCTGCATTTTGCCTAGCCGTACGGATATTACGGCACATGATATGATGTTTTATTTATTTCAAAAACAATGTATTGTATGAGAGATGTATTCTCCATTTTGTATTATGAACAAGCATTGTACTAGTACGATTGAAATTAATGAAAAATCTTATTATTATGGTGAAATATGTTGTTGTCTATGATTATTATTGCTTACTCCATATGTTGTGGTTTGTATATTTGTGTGGTGATGTTGTGTTGATTACTATTTATTTCTGTATGATGTGTTGGTATGTTGTGTGATGACATGGTGTTGATTATTGTGTTCATATTCTGGTTTGTTATTTATGCTTTATATCGTATAAATGTTGCCAAATTAACCTTTGATAATTATTATTGAAGAGAAATGGCACCGGCCACTAGAAGCAATAGCGGAGCAGACGGACTGCCCGCAACGCCAGCCGAACTTGAGACCATGATTTCTGAACGCATAGCCCGCGCGATCGCGGAGCACGAAGCTGCTCGCTCCGAAAGATCTCGCGACTTGACTGGGAGTGACCGACAAGAAACCTCCCCCACTGGTAAGAAGTTGAAAGTAATTGATAAAGCAATGGGAGAATATCCTAAAACTCCTATCCCGTAATAACATACAACTTTATTAATGCAGAAACGGCCTCGCGAGAGCGTGGCTGCACCTTCAAAGCCTTCCTCGACTGCAAGCCGCTCAATTTCAACGGCACGGAAGGATCAGTTGGCCTGGTCAAATGGTTTGAAAAGACCGAGGCAGTTATTCGTATCAGTGGGTGTACCCCACGTCAGTCGGTTATGTACTCCACCAATTTGTTCTTGGACCAAGCACTGACATGGTGGAATGGTCAAGTGCAGTCTTTGGGTGATGACACTGCTTACTCCCTGTCGTGGGCAGAACTGAAGGAACTGATGATTGCTGAGTACCGTCCTGCGAGTGAGGTACAGAAATTGGAAACTGAGTTCTGGAACCTCACTATGATGGGAGCAGACGTTACTGGTTACACGTCTCGATTCCACGATCTTGCCAGATTAGTGCCGCGATTGGTCACTCCTGAGAACAACAAAATTGAGCGTTATTTGTTCGGCCTAGCACCGCAAATACGCAGCATGGTCACTGCCTCTAAACCTACGACCATGCGCGCGGCCATTGATCTTGCGCTCAGTCTCACCGAAGATGCTATACGCATGGGCACACTGATCCGACAAGTTTCGGGATTAAAAATTTCTGAGGCAAGCAGTGTCGAAGCCAAGAATCAGGGATCAAACTCAACTGTTGTGACGAACGACCAGGGTAACAAGCCGAGGTTTGGGAAAAGAAAACGGGATGAAGGAAAAAGGGACCGAGCGTCGGGTAGCTCGAACAAGAAGGGAAAGGGATATGTCGCCACGGGACGTGGTAATGGTAACAAGCAGGGAAATCAGGGGAGAAACAATGGGTTAACTTGTGGGAAGTGCCACCGCACAGGGCACAAGACTGAAGAATGCCGTTCTGGAGCACCGAAAAATGGAGGGGCTAGACCATGCTTTGCATGCGGGTCGTTAGACCATTGGAAGAAGGATTGCCCCAAGATCAACAATCAGGCCCGCGGCCGAGCATTTGTGATTGGAGCCGGTGATGCACGGCAAGACCCCAATGTGGTCACTGGTACGTTTCCTCTTAATGGTCATTACGCCTCTGTATTATTTGATACCGGTGCTGACTTTAGCTTCGTATCCATTGAGTTTAAAAGACTACTTGGATTAAAAACTAGCAAACTAGATACACCCTACTCTATAGAACTGGCTAATGGTAAAACTATTGAAACGAGAGAGGTAGCAAAAGATTGTAAGTTAGAACTCTGTGGGCACGAGTTTGGGATTGATCTATTGCCGGTTGTATTGGGAAGTTTTGACATCGTTGTCGGCATGGACTGGTTGTCCGCGCACCGTGCCATTGTGGTTTGCAACGATAAAGTTATTCAAGTTCCCCTCGCAAGCGATGAAACCCTCTCAATTCAAGGGGAAAGACACGGGACGCCACTAAGGATTATTTCGAGCATGAAGGCTCGTAAGTGTCTAAGAAAAGGGCTTGTCGCATTCTTGGCACACGTAGTGGACAAGAAGGCTGACGAGCGAAAGTTGGAAGACATTCCAGTCGCCAGAGATTTTCCGGATGTATTTCCAGAAGATTTGCCGGGGTTGCCGCCACCTCGACAAGTCGAGTTCCGCATCGACCTCGTTCCCGGAGCAGCTCCTGTGGCACGATCGCCATACCGCCTAGCTCCATCAGAGATGCAGGAACTGTCCAGCCAGCTACAAGAATTATTGGACAAAGGTTTTATAAGACCGAGTTTCTCACCTTGGGGAGCTCCCGTCTTATTTGTGAAGAAGAAGGATGGCACATTTCGCATGTGCATCGACTACCGAGAGCTGAACAAGCTAACCATCAAGAATCGCTATCCTCTCCCCAGGATCGACGATTTATTTGATCAGCTCCAAGGTTCCAGCTATTACTCCAAGATCGATTTGAGGTCTGGCTATCACCAGTTGCGTATACAAGAAGAAGATATACCAAAAACGGCCTTCAGAACCCGGTATGGACACTATGAATTTTTGGTAATGCCGTTCGGCTTGACCAACGCACCAGCGGTTTTCATGGATCTAATGAACCGCGTGTGTAAGCCATACCTAGATAAATTCGTCATTGTCTTCATTGACGATATTTTGATCTATTCACGCACGAAAGAAGACCACGAGAATCACCTTCGGTTAATCCTCGAAGTATTACGCAAAGAGAAGCTCTATGCCAAATTCTCGAAATGTGACTTTTGGATTCGGGAAGTTCACTTTTTAGGCCACGTGGTAAACGAGAAGGGCATACACGTCGATCCCGCCAAGATCGAGGCAATTAAAAATTGGGAAGCCCCTCGAACTCCTACCGAAGTACGACAATTTCTAGGCCTCGCGGGTTATTACAGAAGGTTCATCGAGAACTTTTCGAAGATAGCACAAGCTTTAACCATGCTAACCCAAAAGGATAAGAAATTTGAGTGGACGGAAAAGCAAGAGGCAGCATTCCAATTGTTAAAAGACAAGTTATGTGGCGCTCCGATACTGTCACTTCCAGACGGTACGGAAGATTTTGTGGTTTACTGTGATGCCTCGCATCAAGGTTTGGGATGTGTATTGATGCAGCGAGAAAAAGTAATAGCATATGCTTCCAGGCAACTGAAAATCCATGAGAAGAACTACACTACACACGATTTGGAATTAGGTGCAGTGGTGTTCGCTCTCAAGATTTGGAGGCACTATTTGTACGGAACCAAGTGCACGATTTTCACTGATCATAAGAGTTTGCAACACATCTTCGATCAGAAGGATTTAAACATGCGACAACGGCGATGGGTTGAATTATTAAACGATTACGATTGTGAAATTAAGTACCATCCCGGTAAGGCGAACGTCGTAGCCGACGCCTTGAGTCGCAAGGAACGGGTTAAACCATTGCGTGTTCGAGCTTTGGGTCTGACTATCCACACGAATCTGACTGAACGAATTCGTGAAGCTCAAGTTAACGCCCTTAAACCCGAGAATGTCAAAGGTGAAAGGTTACGAAAGATGGTTGATTCACTGGAACCAAAAGCGGACCAGACACTGTATTTCATGAATAGAATTTGGGTCCCAGTATATGGTGGATTGCGTGAGCTGGTATTAGCCGAAGCTCACAGTTCTAGATATTCGGTTCACCCTGGTGCAGACAAGATGTTCCACGATTTGAAGGAACTTTATTGGTGGCCGAATTTCAAAAGGGATATAGCAGCCTATGTTGCGCGATGTTTGACTTGCGCAAAGGTCAAGGCTGAGCACCAGAAACCTTCCGGTTTGCTCCAGCAACCGGAAATACCGGAATGGAAATGGGAACGAATCACCATGGATTTCATTACCAAGTTACCTAAGACGACAAGCGGCCATGACATGATCTGGGTAATCGTAGATCGATTGACGAAATCTGCACACTTCCTCCCAATACGCGAAACGGACAGGTTGGAGAAACTGACCCGTTTGTACATTAAGGAAGTGGTATCTAAACACGGTGTACCTGTTTCTATCATCTCCGATCGAGATAGTCGTTTCACTTCCAGATTTTGGGAAAGTTTGAACGAAGCCCTCGGTACTCGCCTCGACATGAGCACCGCATATCACCCCCAAACGGATGGTCAAAGTGAACGAACCATCCAGACATTGGAAGATATGTTACGGGCATGCGCGATCGATTTCGGAGGTAATTGGGATACGCACTTGCCATTGGTAGAATTTTCTTACAACAACAGTTATCATACGAGCATTCAAGCCGCACCGTTTGAAGCTCTATATGGACGCAAGTGCCGATCGCCATTATGTTGGGCGGAAGTTGGAGAAAAACAACTCACCGGGCCCGAAATTGTTCAAGAGACCACGGATAAGGTCTTTTTGATAAAGGAACGCCTCAAAGCGGCCCGGGACCGCCAGAAAAGCTATGCTGATATGAGGCGAAAGCCTTTAGAGTTTCAAGTCGGAGACAGGGTCCTACTAAAAGTGTCACCTTGGAAAGGTGTCGCGCGTTTTGGGAAGCGCGGAAAGCTGAACCCACGATATATTGGACCATTCGAAGTCTTGTCCAGGGTAGGCACAGTGGCATACAAGCTCAAGTTGCCTCAAGAGCTTAGTGGAATACACGACACGTTTCATGTGTCAAATTTGAAAAAGTGCCTATCCGACGAAACTCTCATTATTCCAGCTGACGAAATCCAGATTGACGACAAGTTACATTTTGTTGAAGAACCAATCGAGGTAACTGATTGGAAGGTCCAAAAACTAAGGCGCAGCAAGATCAGGTTGGTCAAAGTGCGCTGGAATGCCAAGCGTGGACCGGAGTTCACGTGGGAAAGGCTGGACCGGATGAAGCAAAAATACCCCGCCCTATTCGAGAAGACACCTGTACCGGAGAACTCGAAGTGAATTCCGGGACGGAATTCTCTTAACGGGGGGAGAATGTAACAACCGGCAAAAATAAGGTAATTCCGTACAAATTAATTAATATATGATTAACGTAATTAAATGCAATTATGTGTGATTTAATTGTCAAGGCCTTAGGGGATAACAATTTCCAAATAGTGCATAGGAATGCATACGTTTAATGGTAAAGCATGATTGGATCATGTGTAAATAAGCTATCCGGTATGGACGTTGGCGATTACCCGGTAATAATTAAATAAACGAAACGGATCCCGGACACCCAGGATATAAAATAAAGGGTATTTTTATGAAATATAATGAGTTTTGGAACTCCAAAACCATAAATGAAAACGTCTTGTACAAATCTCCCGGTAACGAATAAAATGCGCGTACCGCACCCGATACGCGTATAACTCATAATTTCACCCGGCAAAGGCCTAAATAACCAATCAACGCTTAAGTTAGACTATATTTAAGGGTTATTAAAGGTATATTTAATGTCCGGATAACGCGTGATGAAAACCCGAAAAATACCCGAACGACGGGGGATTAAACATAACAAACAATGGGTAAATATTTGAAGTTGTGGACCCCACTTAAACCCACATGGGGGCCGGCCTAATGGCCTTGTTATATCCAAGTCTTGTTAATAATAATAATAACCTAAAAGCTAATATGTAAAGCATGCAAAGATAAGCCAAAAGGTGTAAGATAATCAAGTACAAAGCATGCTACTTTCTTGTCCCCCTTGTGAAAATTTTCGGCCAAGTGCCTTAAAAATCCAAGACAAAATCCAAATCATCATTATACTAGTGTATGCATGCATGGTGATGGGTCTTGTATATAGAGATCATGATAGTTTATAAAGATTAACCAAGATTTACAAGCAATCTCCTACCTACATACATACATACACGGTTACATATACACACACACTTATCATATTTTCACCAATATCCCAAGTACACAACTCAATCCTCCATAAGATTTCTTGAATCTTTGGAATGATTACATGTGATAAGGCATTATATAACATGTGTTAGAGACTTGGAGCACTAAGCAAAACAACTCTTCTTCTTCCTTTCTTTTGGCCGTGAGTTTCCTACCATTCATATACATCATTCTTACAAGTTTTTACATCTCCAAAACACTTAAAACAATCCATCATCCAAACCCCTATTGTGTGTTTCAAGCTTGGAGCTTAACCATTAAGGAAGAACACACTAAACCCCTCTCAAAATCAAAGGTTTTGTCTTCCCTAGCCTTGTGCTAGTAGTAAGCTTCTTAATCTTGTTTTTGATTGTTATTATTCATGTATGTGTTCTTAGAAGCAAGTTGTACATGAAGGGTTTAAAAGGTGGTTTTGAACATAATCTTTAATAGGTTTTACATGTGTAAAATGGATGATTAAAGATATGAAAATAAATCATGGATTGGATGATGATAATGTAATAATCTTGAAAATATGTAAAGTTTACATTTAAAACTAAGTAGGATGATGTTTTGGTTAAGATTATGGAATGAACTTGAATATGTTAAAAGTAACTTTAAATCATCTTATTATGATCATACATGGTATTATATATGGTGGAACATGCTAAAAGTTCATAAATAAAGAAGATGAGAAATTAAAGTAGCTTACTTAGGTGAATGAAATTTGGTTATGTTGAAGAAATACATAAAACACACATATAAGTAGTCTTCCATATGAAATACAAGACTAACATAAGTGTTTTGATACAAAAATAACTTACCAATAAAAAGTTGAATCTTCAAAGTCTACTATTTTGAGTGAAAAACGTTAACTTTGGAAGTTAGAGTAGAAAAATGCAACCTTTGAAAGTTAAGGGACTAATATTGTAACGTTGAAAGTTAGAGGACTAAAATGGATATTTTAGAAACTATTAGTCCAAAAATACAAGTATGGAAAGTTTGGTGTCAAAAATGCAAGTAATAAACTTCTAAGGATAATTTTGGTAAATACTAGTAGATATACTTGGGTATTTTGTATAAAAGTGTATTTTTGAAAATTACAAAAATATAGAGGGTTTTAACATAAGGATTTTTATAAAATAGAGATTTTATAAAAATATTAAACAAACTTGAGAAACTTATACAAAAATGAATACTTTTATATAAATGGGAATATAAAAGTGTTGGAAACATTTTTGTAGTTAAGTTAACAAGTTGGGTTAAAAATACATAAGTATTTTAAACCATCCAAGTAACATGTGAAAAGAGGAAGAAATATGGATAATATTTCTATAAAATACATGTTGAGAAAAACTTGGAAAAATTAACTAATCGAGTTAAGATATCGAACTAAGACGCGTTAACAAACCGTACACGGACAAATCATGAGAAAAATGCCATTGCGGCAAGATAAGAAAAATATATATTTTAAGAAGTAAAATATATATATACTATGGGTGAAAACTAATAAACACTTTCCTAAGTGTTGGAAGAATTATTCGTGGGAGAAAACACATGACATGAACAAATAAGACGTTAAACAAACGTATATACTTAACAAGAAAAATTACACATTTATATATATGTACGCTCGTCTCGGCAAAATTCTAGTATATCTACTTAATGGGAAAGTAGATATGTGGGAAGGAAAGCCGCGACGAGAAAACAAAGATATATACATGTGTATGCCGTACCAACGAGATCCTAGTATATTTATTTGAATGGGAAAATAAATATACGGTATGGTGAGTTGAATCGGGTGTTAAGAATATACAATCGAACGACAAAATCTTAGCATATTTGTTTAAATGGGAAAACAAATGTGTGGCAAAGTGAGTCGGGTCGAGGGTTGAAATGTATATTATATCGAGCGATGCGATCTTAAGTATAATTATTTAAATGGGAAAATAATTATATGTTAAGTGACGTCGAGCCGATGATAATAAGATACAAGTTAAGGAAATATTAACAAGAGTAATATATAACTTGTAACACAAAGGGTAATCTAACGCCAACAAAACCTAGGATACGCGCTTAATTAAACGGGACTTGGAATAACTTGTGGTCGGGAGTTGGGTGTACAACTTGCCAAGGCACATGCGCTATAGGAATAGTGACTTATACGTCTAGGACGTTTGTAGGTGCGAGACCATCTTTGCTATCCGCCTAGTAATCCAGACAGAGTTTCAGGTGAGTTTCACGGCCCCATTTTAAACTACTTTTACGTTTTTCGGGGGAAAGATATGTTAGGGAAAATGTTTGACGGATTTAATACTTGAGGTGTGACCGCCACTCGGGGTTGAGTCCTCGCCTCTATAATCATTTGTTCAGGGAAATGAAACCGGTGGAATATTTGAATAGTACTATTGGTGCCTGACAAGGCCCACCCCTAATCGATAGCGTCGATTATGCATTAGGTTATGCCTGGGGTGCATATATTCTGAACTTAAGTCGTGGGAAACCGAGTAACGACTTGGAGCGGGGCATATTTATTTATACGTCTTGGTTTGATTATAGTCTCAAGTAGAGTTATAGGAATTTGCAACTCCTATACATTGTCATAACATGGTACTTCCCAAGAAATCAAGTTTTGGAAACTAAAAACCTGTGAACTCACCAATATATTTTATATTGACGAAACTTTTAAACATATCTTTCAGGTAACTAGATGAAGGAGAACCGGGCAAGCTGGGTCAAGGAATCCTCCAATGCGACGTCAAACTTTTGCGGGGTTTCACTTTTATTTCCCAAGGCATTTGGGATATATACGAGAAACCTCTATGATTATCTTAAAAACAATTAACTTTTGTGTAATATTTGAACAAGATTTGACGTCATAATAAATGACCCATTTTCTTAAATTACTTGTGTTTAGCAATAACCTTGACTTTATGCTTTTGAACCGTCGCGCCACGTGTTTCCGCCATTGTCGTGGTGTGACAGCCCCCCCCCCCCATTTTTACAACTCAACAGGAAATAATGATGCATGAAGGCTAAAGTATTTTCATGAGAAGACAATTTGAAGTCTATACTTGTTTGGTCTTTGTGATGTAATAGATTTCCACATTGAAACTTATTATGTATTTCCATTTTTGGATATTTACACTTTAAATTTTTATTTCAATTAAAATTTGGTTACCATGTGCTACTGTATACTCATTCTTACGTGACACCTCGATGTTTCCGCCATCAATTGGGGTGTTACAGATTGGTATCAGAGCCTTGGTTATAGGGAATTAGGTTATTAGAAAATAATCTAGACTATAACCTTAGGGACTTAAACAGTACTTGCTCCTCTTACTTGTAACCCTAATTGCTTCCCTAATCTTATCCCTATCCTGTACCTTATATAACCCTAAGCCTACAAGTGACTACTCTTATTCGTCTGCTGCAATTCTGATCCACCATTAGATTAATAGGACAAATCCTCAGGTTTAACCTGAACCCCCTTGAGATCTCGTCGAAGTTCTAGATTTTAATAACGAACACGTGCAATCTGGAAAGGTGAACGCCTGTATTCTGAGTCTTCTGTCTAGGCTGGCATTGCGCATATATCCCAATCAGACGAGGGACCCAGATGCCTACCTGGGAATTCTCGGGATGAGTGTTCACTTATAGGCTAAAGCATGTCTTCATATGTTATTAGAATTTAGAGTCTTTGATAAGTCAACGTTTTCATTTATTCGTTTTAATTAATGAATAAATGATTACAATCCTTATATATAACCTCATTCATTTCATTGTGTCTCTTACAGATCATGCCTCCACGTCGCAGCACTCGCAATAGCAATGGTGAGAACCACGAGGAAGGTGGAGACAACCATAACCATGACCATAACCACGGTGCTAACCACAACAACAATGGTGTCGATGCTCAACTGGCTGCGATCATTTCTCAACAAATGGCGCAGCAAATCGCGACTCTGGTTCCCAATTTACTAGCTCAAGTCATCCAAATGAACGGCAACGGGAACGGTAACGGCAACAGGAACGGTAACGGCAATGGTAATGGAAATGGAAACCACAACGGGAATGGGAATGGTCTTCCAGCCTGCACTCTCAAGCACTTTAATTCCTGTAATCCCCCAAAGTTTAGTGGAGAAGAAGGAGCTACAGGATTCCTACAATGTTTTGAGGGTATTGAGAATACCTTCATCAACAGTGAGTGCCCCGACAACTTCAAGGTTCGTTACGCCATGAGTGTTCTTCACAAACAAGCACTCACTTGGTGGAATGAGGGAAAGCGCACCGTGGGGCTGAAGTTGCTCTTACTATGACATGGGATCAAGTCAAGGAGGTTATGAAGGAAGAGTTTTGTCCTCGCAACGAGGTTAAGAAGCTAGAAGATGAGTTCCACACCCTTGCTCAAGATAGTGGGGAAAACCTTGCCTACAATACCCGCTTTCACGAGCTTAGCTTATTGTTGCCTCACAAAGTCACTCCCTCGCCCGTAGCCATCGAGAAGTATATCGGTGGTCTGCCCATGCAAATCCAGGACACGGTGTGGGGAAGGAATCCTGCCACCTTGGAAGAAGCCAAACGTCTGGCGGCTACTCTTACTGATAATCATGTGAAGAACGGTACTCTCTTTCGTAAGGGCACTAAGAAGACTGTGGCCAAAGACACACCTCAGCCCGCTATTGAGGTCAAGCCCGAGACCTCAAGCAACAAGAAGCGCAAGGCTAGGAACTACATGGTTGCTACCACTCCATCTGCAGCACAAAACCCAGCCAAGAAGCCGTATAGCGGGAGTCACCCTCTCTTCAACACTTGTCAATACCATCATCTTCCTGGCAGACCGTGCCGCCAATGCAATAACTGTAAGCGGTATGGACACTACACCAACGCTTGCCAAGCCCCTGCTGCCCAAAACAACCAAAACAACCCAGCCAGAAATGCCCCAGCTCCCAACCAACAAAACAACAGGCCTGCTTGTGGTCAATGCTACGAGTGTGGCAGCCCTGATCACTGTATCAACAATTGCCCCAATCGTAACCAAAACCAGAACCAAAACCAAAACCGCAACCAAAACCAAAACCAGAACCGCAACCAGAACCAAGGTGCTCGAGGCCGCGCCTACAATCTCAATGCTAACCAGGCCCGTGACAACAACGAGGTGGTGAATGGTACGTTTCTCATTAATAACCACTATGCATCCATATTATTTGATTCGGGAGCTGATAAGTCATTTGTATCACTGAAGTTTGAACCTTTACTTAACTTACCCCAAACTAACCTAGAGGAACCTTTAGTGGTAGAGGTAGCTAATGGGAAGTCTATCTCGATCGATTCTATTATTCGTAACTATGTGTTGAACCTCGACGAACATACTTTCTCTATCGATCTCATCCCTATGCATCTTGGAAGTTTTGATGTCATAGTAGGCATGGACTGGTTGTCAACCCATCGTGCTGAAATTCTGTGTTTTGAGAAAGTCATACGCATTCCTCTCGAATCGGGTGAGATTTTGAAGATCTATGGTGAGAAGCCTTGTGGCGAGCTTAAGCTCATGTCTTGTACTACTGCCCAAAAATACTTACGAAAGGGGTATACAGCTTTCTTAGCTAACGTGATAGAAAAGAAGGAAAAGGGCAAAAGTATCCAAGACATTCCAATCATTCAGGACTATCCTGAAGTCTTCCCAGAGGATTTAGCTGGCTTGCCTCCTGCTCGACAAGTGGAATTTAGAATTGATCTTGTTCCTGGTGCTAATCCTGTCACCAAAGCTCCTTATCGTCTTGCACCCTCTGAGATGCAAAAACTTGCCAGTCAACTACAGGAACTTTCTGATAAAGGTTTCATTCGCCCCAGTTCTTCTCCATGGGGAGCCCCTGTCTTGTTCGTTAAGAAGAAGGATGGATCTCTTAGAATGTGTATCGACTATCGCGAACTCAACAAACTCATTATCAAGAATCGTTATCCATTGCCTAGGATTGACGATCTTTTCGATCAACTTCAAGGAGCAACCCACTTCTCGAAGATTGATCTTCGTTCTGGTTATCATCAGCTTAGAGTCCACGATGAAGATATTCCCAAGACAGCCTTTCGCACACGTTATGGTCACTATGAATTCATGGTCATGCCTTTTGGATCGACCAACGCTCCTGCAGTGTTTATGGATTTATGAATCGAGTTTGTAGACCCTACCTCGACATATTCGTGATCGTCTTCATCGATGATATCTTGATTTACTCTAAATCAAAATCCGATCACGAACAGCATCTTCACTCCATCTTGGGTCTCCTAAAGAAAGAACAACTGTATGCTAAGTTCTCGAAATGTGAATTTTGGCTTAAGGAAGTTCAATTTTTGGGACATGTCATTGATATGAACGGAATTCATGTTGATCCCGCAAAGATCGAAGCTGTGAAGAATTGGAGTGTTCCTAAAACTCCAACAGAAGTCCGTTCTTTCCTTGGTTTGGCTGGTTATTATCGTCGATTCATCGCCAACTTCTCCAAGATCGCTGTTCCTCTCACTACCTTAACTCACAAGGGTAAACCCTATGAGTGGGGACCAAAGCAAGAAGAAGCATTTGAAACTCTTAAGCTGAAACTCTGTGAAGCTCCTATCTTGTCTCTACCTGAAGGTAATGATGATTTCGTGGTCTATTGTGATGCATCAAACCAAGGTCTTGGTTGTGTTATCATGCAACGAGGAAAGGTTATTGCTTATGCGTCTCGACAACTCAAGACTCACGAAAAGAATTATACCACCCATGATCTTGAATTGGGCGCTGTTGTCTTTGCTCTTAAGATTTGGAGACATTATCTTTATGGGACCAAATGTGTGGTGTTCACCGACCACAAGAGTCTCCAACATGTCTTCGACCAGAAAAATTTTAACATGAGGCAACGACGTTGGGTTGAGTTACTTAACGACTGCGATTGCGAAATTCGCTATCATCCTGGCAAAGCGAATGTTGTGGCCGACGCACTTAGTCGTAAAGAGCGTATCAAACTTCAATGTGCGAGAGTTCGTACTGATCTTCAGGATCGCATTCTCCAGGCTCAACATGCATCAGTCACCCAAGGTAACATGTACGATGAAATGTCTTGTGGTGCTGAGACTCAACTTGAAACCAAACCCGATGGTCTTCTCTATTTTCTTAACCGACTTTGGATTCCCGACCGTGATGATCTTCGTACCTTTCTCATGAACGAGGCTCATAAGTCTCGTTATTCTATTCATCCTGGAGCTGACAAGATGTACCAAGATCTCCGTTATTCATATTGGTGGCCTGGTATGAAGAAAGATATTGCTCTTTTCATTGCAAAATGCCTCACTTGTTCAAAGGTCAAGGTTGAACATCAACGACCATCTGGTATGCTCGAACAACCAGAAATTCCTGTATGGAAATGGGAGAGCATAGCTATGGACTTCATCACCAAACTCCCGCGTACACCCAAAGGTTTTGACAGCATTTGGGTAATCGTCGATCGTTTGACCAAGTCAGCCCACTTCTTACCTATTCGTGAGAAGTATTCTGTGGAAAGATTGGCAAGGATGTACGTGAGTGAAATCGTATGTCGTCATGGTATACCTTTAGACATTATCTCTGATCGTGATGGTCGTTTCACCTCTCACTTTTGGGATTCTTTACAAGATGCTTTGGGTACCAAGTTGAACCTGAGTACTGCTTTTCACCCTCAAACAGATGGTCAGACTGAACGGACCATCCAAACACTTGAGGATATGCTCAGGGCATGTATCATCGATTTTGGTGGCGCATGGGATTCTCATCTTCCTTTGGTTGAGTTTTCATACAACAACAGTTATCACGCCAGCATTAACATGGCTCCTTTCGAGGCACTCTATGGTCGTAAATGTCGTTCACCTGTCTGTTGGACTGAGGTTGGTGAAGCCCGTATCACTGGACCCGAACTAATCCAGGAAACCACAGACAAAATCCAACTTATTCAGGATAATCTTCTCAAGGCTAGAAGTCGTCAGAAGAGTTATGCGGATAAACGTCGTAAACCCTTGGAATTTCAAGTTGGGGACCTTGTACTTCTTAAGGTATCCCCTTGGAAAGGAGTGATTCGTTTCGGTAGAAAGGGAAAACTAGCTCCTCGATACGTAGGCCCATTCAAAATTCTTGACAGGGTTGGAAAGGTGGCTTACAAACTTGATCTTCCCCCTGAGCTAAGCAATGTTCACCCGACCTTTCATGTTTCGAATCTCAAGAAATGCTTAGCAGACGAGAACCTCCATGTTCCTCTTGAGGATGTGCAAATCGATGAAACTATGCACATTATCGAGAAACCCGTCGAGATTGTTGATACTGGAGTCAAGAAACTCAAGCGCAGTCGCATTCCGATCGTTAAGGTTCGTTGGGAATCTAAACGAGGTCCAGAGTTCACTTGGGAACGTAAAGACCAGATGAAGTCTAAGTACCCACATCTTTTTCCAACAGACTCTCCAACTCCAACTTCGGGACGAAGTTCCTAAAAGTAGGGGAGACTGTAACATTACGCATTTATACTTGTACGTTACGATTACCATGAATAAAAACGTCAAGTTCTATCATTATTATTCGCATTTTATTATTATTGTGGCATTTTTTGGAACCCTAATACTATAATATGTATATATAATACACATATATATACTATTTATCAAAAAATAATAGTTTGGGTCGGGACTCGAACCCGCGCCCAAGCCGGTCCAATATACTCAACGTCTTAACCAGCTGATCTACACAAGTATCTTGTTTCATTTCCAGCTTGAATTATACTTAACATGACCCTGACCCTTCACAGTTGACTTGGGAAGTCAACTGCGACAGTTAGCTACCATAATTAACATCTTTAAACGCGTATTTGATCCCGAATAGGAATGTTTTCGTAATCACCGGCCTATCATGAGTCAGATACACGCATTATCAACATTAATTTGTACCAATTATGCCTTATTAGACGAAACCCAATTAATACATGGTCAACCTTACCAATTCATCGATCCAGACCATTACCCTATAAATTGGACACTCCTGGACGATCACAACTCGCCAATCAATCTTTCTCAACCCCCAATTCTTCTTATTAATCCTCTGTTCTTGGTAATTTGATCGCATTTTGACTTTAAGCCTTGACCGATCGTTCGAGCTCATAACGTGTTTGTAAGTAACATTTTTTTGTGGGATTTATTGTTCGGCATCCACACAACATTAACCCTAAGGTTAATTGGGTTAATGTTGTGTGAATTGGCCAATTGCAAAAACTAGGGTTCGAACCTCAATTTGGGGAAGATAACTATTTTGCATCTGTTATATATATTAAATCAACTGAAACCAGACACAACCACTGGTCTGGACCAAGTGGTTGTGCCTGATGCCTTCTGAACCGGTCACGCGGGTTCGACCCTTGGCAGCAACATCCTTTTTCTTTTCTTTTTTGTTTTGTTTTCAAACTTTAATATAATTACTTATATTTTATAAATTCATTTTAAAATACTAAAACACTTTTAAAAATCCTACAAAAATTATTTTGTGTTAACCTAATGAAAAAGTTTTACATACAAGTTTTAGTTTTCAAAAATTTATTTATTTAGTATATATAATAATTAAATCAAGTTTATTCTATTATATTTATAAATTCTATTAAAATATCAAAACAATCTTATAAATTTCCACAAAAATTATTCTAAGTTCTTATAACAATAAAATTTTCTGAAATGATTTTTATTTCTGAAAAATCATTTATTTAATATTTATAATCAATTTTTGTTAGTTTTAATCATAATTAAATCATAATGAATCCAATTTTTAATATTTTTGCACCAAAATTTTATATAAATTATTTCTGATTGTTTTGGAACAGAAATATAATTTTTAATCTAATAATTCTTTAATTTTAGAATTTTTAAATATTTAAGTTAAATTTTGACAATTTATAATAAATAGATTTAATATTCTATTTTAAAGAAAATAATTTTATAAAAATTATTTTTATACTTTAAACACATTATTGTGACCATCCTAAATTCAAATTTTATAAAAAAGACTTTCATTTATTTAATTATCAAATTTCCCTTTATTTATTAAAACATTTTATTATTAATCCAATAAATGTTTATCCCCAAATCGAAACCCTAGAATATACTTGTAGACTAGATAGACTTAGACTTATTTGTTACCTTATACATAGGGTAATACTTGGCAATCTTTTGGGCTACACTCATACTATTTCTCAAGACTTAATACTATACTAAGGTGAGTTTACGTAACCATGTTTATGCGATTCTTTATACTTGCAACATTTTACTTAAGCAATTCTTCATGCATGTCTAGTTGTAAACTTTAATGCCTCATGATTTAGACAACAACAACAGTTTCAACGAGTTTCAACATTACATAATCATTAGCTATGGCCAAGCCGGCGATACTCAATAATAGATCTATTGGTTTGACAATCCCAGCCGGATACGTGTACCTCCTACATAGGTAGCGCGGGTGATTGTTATCGTTCCAACATATTATTAAGGTGAACCGTGGATGACGGGATGGACCTAAACTAGTCGGAGGTTTGATTATGTCGATTCAACATATCATGTTCATTCATGTAGACTTAAACTTACGATAGACATATGAATTGCTAAACTTTTATACTTAAACTATTTGCTTAACATGGATTATGTATTCTCACCAACTTCTAGTTGACCCCCCCATTTTTACAACTCAACAGGAAATAATGATGCATGAAGGCTAGAGTATTTTCATGAGAAGACAATTTGAAGTCTATACTTGTTTGGTCTTTGTGATGTAATAGATTTCCACATTGAAACTTATTATGTATTTTCATTTTTGGATATTTACACTTTAAATTTTTATTTCAATTTAAATTTGGTTACCATGTGCTACTGTATACTCATTCTTACGTGACACCTCGATGTTTCCGCCTTCGGTTGGGGTGTTACACGTGGGACACGCTGATTCGTCCCCAGCTGGATGTGGCGGCGCGGGAGCAGGCCTTGCCGCAGTTGCTGATAACTGAAGCAGGTGAGTCCTCGCCACTTTTTGATAATCCTTCGCCCGTCAATGTGTTCATGCAGACAGGCTTTCTTTTAATTGTTATATCCAGTGATGAGTCGTCTGACTCATCGGGGTCCTTCTCTCCGCGTCCGTCGTCCGCAGGCACTCATGGACCTCAGTCGCCGCCTGCGCGTGTCGAGAACGATAGCGGTGAGGAAACTGAGGATGATGACTTTCTTGTCCATCGTATCGCCAAGCCGCAGTCAGGGGCAGTCGGAGGTGAAGATTGTTATTTCGTTCTTAACCACGAAGTGGTTAATAGGTATTTTTAAAATTACCATCCTTTTGAACGAAGCTACGTTGAACTTTCAGATGCGTTTGTTCAAGGAGAGTCGGTGGTGAAGTTAACCGAGGAGGTTCAGGGCGCGATGGTGAGAAAGCCTGTTTCAACTGAGGCGGCGGGGACTAGGCCTGTTGCTGCCGATGCGCCTCGCCATAAAAAGCGGTCGAGGCGTTCTGGGTCTAAAGGCAAAAAGGTTGCTGGAGAGTTGACACCTCCTGTTGAGAAGAGGGTGAAATTTGATGACCTCATGCACTCCGCAGAAGATAGCTTGTTGGGTAAGTTCCCGTGTTTCTTTTCCTATCTTCCTGTACTACGATTGTTGTTATTAACTGCTTGTCGTTCTGTTTATGTAGCGGATTTGTTGAATGTTAACGTGCCGGAGGATGTATCAGTGGCTCCGTTTGCTGAAGGGTTTAACCTTGGTTCTTCGGAGCAGAAATATCCAAGTCAAGAGATTCAAGAGCCTGTTCGTACTGAAGTTCAAGATGACGTTTTGGTGTTATCTTCTCCGGCACCTCAGTCATCACCTACTCGCCAGGCCACGCCTGTGCGTCAGCCGACGCCTCCGCGTCAGCCGACACCTCCGCGCCAGCCGACACCCGTGCGTCTGCCTACCCCCCTCAGGATATTTTAGAGGCTGGTTCTGGGCGGTGTTGCCCACTGACGTGAGCGAGGGTTATGGGCGGGGTATTGATATGACTGTGGATGATGACGATGAGAATGAGAAGAGGGTGACTACTGAGCCTGGGGGTAGCTTTTCGACTGCCCCTCCCCTTGGAGGTGGTGAGTCTTCTGCTGGCATTTTTGTGCCAAACTGGACGTTGACGCCCGCCACTCGGTTTCTTGACGTGGAGGATTGTCGCCAGTTTTTGGCGAATCTTATCCCTCCCGGGGAACGTAAGCATCAAGCCACTCGTCCGCGGGGTGAGCTCATGAATGACCATATTATGAGTATGGCAAACATGTTATCCACCTCCGCCGAGATCGTGTGCGAGTGGGGGTCCATGGCTCATGATCGTAGCAGATTCCACGAGGATTTGAGGCGCGTTACTGAGGAGCGCGACCGGATGCACAACGAGTTGAAGCGTGCGAAGTGGGATGCTGTTACCTTCCGCGAGGAGCGGGATAAGATTCAGGAGCAATTGTCTGAGAAGGAGCAACAGTGGAAGGTTGCTTGTGCTAAGACAAATGCGAAGATGGAGGCGTCCGCGAAGCGAATTAGTGAGGCTGACGCGCGGAATGAGGACACCTCGAAGGAGTTGGCTCGCATGGAGAGGCTCGCGAAGCAACATTACAACAAGTTGCTGGAGTCTCGTGACTTGCTGAGGGAAAAGGACGAGGAGATTGCGCAGTTGAATGCAGTGAAGGAGGAGACAGAGAAAGAGAATCTGGCGCTTCAGCAGCAGAATGTCGACCTCGAAGGGGAGCTGTTAGATACTCGTGAGGAAGTGCGCTTGGCGCAGAGTGATCGTGAGTGGTTGCTCACCAGCTGTGTCCCTGAGGTCTGTTTTTATCTCTTACCTTTGTGTCTTCTCATTTGACGGCCTTCTATATTTGTACTGAACGTTTCTTCTTGATGTTTGTGTAGGTGGCTTATTATGTGAAGAATTGCGACCAGACGCGCCAAGCTGTGGCGGCAGTGAACGCTGCCGCGAAGCTTGTGGGGCGCAAAGCTGGGTTTCTGGAGGGTTACTACCATGCTAAAGACGGCAAAGCGCTGGAGCAGTTCGCGTTACATGGGCAAGACCTTGATGCCGTTTTTGCGAAGAAGGCTGCCGACTTTGATGGATTAAAGTACGAGCTGGTTGATTTCGTTGTTGGGCATCGTGACCGCCCATCATGTTATGAGTTGAAGGAGTCTTTTGACAAGCAAGGCCTTACTCACACTCGGCGGCGAATATGCCCTTAGGAGGGCCAAGGCGGTGGATGTGGCTTCGGGTGAGCAGCCCGAGGCTAGTGAGAAGCTGGACTTGTCTGGATCTGAAGAAGATGATGAATATAGCAACGCGTCCTCTGAGTTTAAAGACTGAAGCCTGCTGCTGCTCTATTTTATTTTTTATCTGTAAATGATTTCCACATCTGTAATGTCTTATGTAGTAATTGAAACCTTTCTTCTGGTAAAAACATGTTTGTTTAATACGTCTTGCTCAAGTTAATTGTTTCGCGCCAGTTTTAAGTATATGGCTTAATGTAGGTTTATATTACATGCATATGACTTGTTTGTTTTGCGCTTTGTACCGTAAACATATAAACGTTTGGATTGCGCGTTGTATCTTACCCATACAACACGTAGTTTAGGAAATTGCCGATTGTTGATGCGATTTTAGTTTTAGGCATTGTATCTTAACCATACAATGTTTGGGTTGCGCGTTGTATCTTAACCATACAACGTGCAATTTTAGGAAATTGCAGATTATCAATGCAATTTTTGTTTAAACATTGTATCTTAACCATACAATGTTTGGGTTGCGCGTTGTATTTTAACCATACAACGCGCAGTTTTAGGAAATTGCAGATTATCAATGCAATTTTAGTTTAGACATTGTATCTTAACCATACAATGTTTGGTTTGCGCATTGTATTTTAGCCATACAACGCGCAGTTTTAGGAAATTGCAGATTATCAATGCAATTTTTGTTTGGACATTGTATCTTAACCATACAATGTTTGGGTGTGCGCATTGTATCTTAACCATACAACGCGCAGTTTAGGAAATTGCAGATTATCAATGCAATTTTTGTTTGGACATTGTATCTTAACCATACAATGTTTGGGTTGCGCATTGTATCTTAGCCATACAACGCGCAATTTTAGGAAATTGCAGATTATCAATGCAATTTTTGTTTGGACATTGTATCTTAACAATACAATGTTTGGGGTGCGCATTGTATCTTAACCATACAACGCGCAGTTTAGGAAATTGCAGATTATCAATGCAATTTTTGTTTGGACATTGTATCTTAACCATACAATGTTTGGGGTGCGCATTGTATCTTAACAATACAACACGCAGTTTAGGAAATTGCAGATTATCAATGCAATTCTAGTTTAGGCATTTAGATTGCCGGTTTTGAAGTGTGCGTCATTCGCTTTATTTGTCATGTGATATCTTGAATGAGTGTTTATAGGACGAAGTGCGTGTAAAGCAAAGAAATTTCCAGATTTCATTCCACTAAATGGCGCAACGGCCTTCATTACAAATTGGGATACTATTACATGTAGCATTTTCTTAATTGAGCGGCGTTCCTTGTTCGGGGAACGGGCTTGTCGTCTAGGGTTGATAGCTTGTAGGCTCCCTTGCCAATTACTTCAGTGACACGGTATGGTCCCTCTCAAGTGGGGGCCAGTTTTCCTTTCGGTATTGCGCCGCTGGCTTCATTGTTTCTAAAGATGATGTCCCCCATGCAGAAGGTGTGAGGCTTGACTTTTTCATTATAGTACTTCTCCAACTATTGTTTGTAATTTGCCTCTCTTGCTGCTGCTCTTTCACGGCGTGTTTCCGCCAAATCCAAGTTGATGCGTAGTTCTTGATCATTGTTCGCCTGGGTTGCTGAGAGGACTCTTGCGGACGGGCATCCAATTTTTGCGGGTATCATAGCCTCAGAGCCATATGTTAGGCTGAACGGGGTCTCACCGGTGCTCGTTTTTGTTAATGTGCGATTAGCCTATAGCACGCTCGGCAGTTCTTCCGCCCAGGCCTTCCCTTTGGTACCCAGTCTTGATTTGATGCCTTCCACTATGCTTCGGTTCGCGCGTTCGACTTGGCCATTGCCTTGCGGGTGTGCGACCGAGGTGAATGTGGGTTGGATGTGCAGGTCCGCGTACCATTTCAGTAATCCTTTGTCCGCAAATTGGGTCCCGTTGTCTGTAACGATTGTCATGGGTAACCCAAAACGACAGATGATGAACTCCCAAACAAACTTTTTAACATGACTGGCCGTGATCTCAGCGAGTGATTTAGCTTCGACCCATTTCGTGAAGTAATCAATTGCGAGTATCAGATATCGTCTCTTCTCCGTCGTCATTGGGAATGGTCCCACGATATCGATAGCTCACTTCTGGAATGGCCACGCTGAGGTTACTGGAATAAGGTCGTTTTTGGGCCGCAAGGTGTTGGGAGCATCACGTTGGCAAGAATCACATTTGCGGATGATCTTTAGCGCATCTAGATGCATGCCCGACCAGTAGTATCCTGCATTCATAATTTTGGCGACCACCATGCGTGGCCCAGCGTGTATTCCACATATCCCTTCATGTATCTCTCGCACTAGGTAATCTGCATCGACTGCATCCACACATCGCAGTAGTGGCCCTAGATATGACTTCCGATAGAGCACCCCGTCTTGTATCTGGTACTGTAGGGCTTTGTGTTGTATCTTCCTGGCTTCGGCGCGTTGCTCAGGCAACGTGCCGGTGGTGAGGTAAGAAACTATCGGGGTCATCCAGCTGTCAACACCCGTTTGTATTACATTGACTTCTTTGGGTGGAACAGACTGTTCGCTCAGGGTTTCAATTCGGACCACTTTTGCTAAATGGCTTAAGCTTGTAGAAGCCATTTTGCTTAGAGTCTCCGCCGGCTTGTTTTGACTGCGTTTAATGTGGTCGATGGTGCAGCTAGGAAAGTTGGCCATGAGCTCTTTAGCGCGTTGGAGATACATGATCATTGAGGGTTCCTTCGCATCATATTTTCCTATAATATGACCTGCCACCAGCATTGAATCGACATGCGCGAAGATGTGTTTGGCGCCTAGCTTTTGCGCGATGCGTAGTCCGGCGAGGAAATCTTCGTATTTGGCCTCGTTGTTGGTGGCCTTAAATTCAAGTCTGATTGCATAAATGAACTCCGTGCCGTCCAGACTAACTAGGCGGATTCCTGCGCCTACGCCATCTTCGTTTGAGGCTCCGTCTGTGTAAAGATTTGAGATAGCCTTCTCATCACATGGTGGTTGCGGGTCTTGCTCTGCCTTGCATTCCTCGATTTTTTCTTGAGGTACTTCCGCTATGAAATCTGCTAGTATCTGTCCTTTGATCACTGGGCGTGTTTTGTAAAAAATGGTGTGCTCGCCCAGTTTGATGGCCCACTTTGCCAGTCTCCCGGAGACTACTGGCTTGGACAGGACATTGTTCAGCTTGTAGTCGCTCAGCACATTGATAGGATGGCCCTGGAAATATCTGCGCAATCTTCGCGACGCGTGAACGAGAGCTAAGACTAGCTTTTCCATGGTGGTGTACCTGGTTTCTGCATCTGTCAGGACCCTGCTGATATAATAGATGGGCGCCTGCACCAGTTTTCTGTCAACCATCAGTACCGCGCTCACCGCTTGCTCTGTTGCGCAGAGGTACATTGTCAATGGCTCCCTTGGGAGCGGGGCGGTGAGTGTTGGTAAGTCTATCAGACATTCTTTCATCTCTTGGAATGCCTTCTCCGCTTCTGCAGTCCACTTGAAATGATTCTTTTTTAGGCAATTCTTTAATGTTTCGATGAATGGGATTGATTTGCTTGCATGGTGTGACAGGAAACGGTTGATTGCGACCAGACGTCCATTCAGCGTTTGAACCTCCTTTAGCGTGGATGGGGAAGGCATTTGCGCAATGGCTTGTATTTTTTCAGGGTTCGGTCGGAAACCGTCTTTGGTGACCACAACGCCAAGGAACTTTCCTTCTTCCATCCCAAACGCGCACTTGCTTGGGTTCAGTTTCATACAGATTTCTTTCAAATGTTTGAAGGTTTCTTCGATATCCTTCAACATTTGATCCTCTTCCTTGCTCTTGATGACCAGGTCATCCACATAGACTTCCAGGTTCTTCCCTATCTGTTTGGCAAATGCGCGGTCCATTAACCGTTGGTATGTAGCTCCCGCATTTTTCAGGCCGAATGGCATCTTGGTGTAACAGAAGACTCCTTTGTCAGTGCGGAAAGCTGTTTTGTCTTCGTCTTCTAGCGCCATCTGGATTTGATGGTACCCTTTGTAGGCATCCAAGAAGCATTTGAATCGGAAAGGCGCTAGTGAGTCAATCTTCAAATCGATTTCTGGCAGCGGGTAGCAGTCTTTGGCACACGCTTTGTTGAGGTCTGTGTAATCTACACACATCCTCCAGCCGCCATTGCTTTTCTTGACCATTAATGGGTTGGCAACCCAGGTTTGGTATCTTGTTTCTCTCAAGATTCCAGCTTTTAACAGCTCTCCTACTTGTTCGTTCATCGCTTGTGTTTTTTCAGCACCCATGCTTCGTCACTTTTGCGCGATGGGTTCGACTGAGCGATATGTGTTGAGCTTGTGTTTGGCGAGTTCGCATGGGACCCCGATCATATCTGATGGTTGTCATGCGAATGTCACACCCTCAAATTTCCACTGCGGGGTTTATACCGCGAGGCGCGTGACATACCAGGATCCCATAGCCATAAGTCACAGGAACGAACTCTAAATGCCCAAACCATTTAGTTCGTTTTCAAAAACCAAGTTTAGTTAAGCTGCGGAAGCGTAAACCAAATTTAAACCTTTTAAAACCATGCGCAAAACAACGCACCCAAATTAAAACCATACGAAAGCATAATATATAATTTATGTGTATGCCCGAGAGCCCAAATGCAGTGAAGTGTACAGTGCTTTCTAATCCTGGCACGGAAGCTAACTACCTGCAAAAGCATGTAAATCGTGGGTCAACAAACAATGTTGGTGAGTTCACTGAGTAAAGTAGGTGAGTAAGTAAAAGCGTAGGTTTCCCAAACCATGTAACCAAATGAAAACGTCGGTCTCCCAGACCATATAACAGTACGTAAGAACGTCGGCCTCCATGGCCACAAGTAAATAGCTAATTCATATGCCAGGGGTAGCTAGCCCACTCATGATAACTGAAACCGGCGAATACCGAACTACTAATGAACAAGTTCCCATAACCGGGATAAGGATGCCTTGCATCATTGTCCATCGACAATGATTATGTTTGAAGCTAATAGTTCACATCCGTGCTCCCAGCACGATGTGAGGTTTGTTAGACCTAATAGCGCTATCAACTAATTAACCCGCTTGCCCAACCGGCAATTGATTCGGTATTTTGAAGGACTTAAAAGATGTGTTTGGTTTAGTTCATCAAGGACATATACATGAATTAGTAAAAAAATAGATTCACCACGTGAACCATGCACCCCAAAACCCGGGATGTGTAAAAGTAGTCCTAACCCGGACTAGAAACGTTACGTAAGTTGTCTCAACCCGAGACGCATGCTTTTGAGAAAGAGTAGTGGAACTCACCTTAGGTCGCAAGTGAAAATCCAAATTCCACGAATAGTAAAGTGCTACCGACTCCTATTACAAATGTCACTAGGTGAGTATACGTGCGTAACCAACACACCATGTAACTCGTTTATCCAAGACTTTTAAAAGTTCAAAAACCGTGTGGTGACACCTAATGACTCTACATGCTCAAGTATGTCCTACGTATCCCGTTGGTGATCATAGCAATTATTATCAGTTTAATGCATCAAATACATCTCATACAAGTTTCCACACAAGTACATGTCAATTACACACCACATAGAACTCCAAATAATCACTTAAAGACCCCGTACACAATCTGTGTTTTTAGGACAGATTGTGCGCTGTGGAAAACAATTTATTTAAAATACTTAACGAATGAATTAGAGTCCCAAATTTTTACTGAATTTTATTTGGGATTCCCTCGACAATACCTATTTTTGTTTTGTCTTAATTCCAAACACAAAAATTATAAAAATTCGTACAACACAGCAGTGTTCAGAAAATTTCCTCAACAGGTCAGTTTAGTAGGAAAATTCTTAAAAATTGTGTATTCATCCAAACGAGATGAATCCACTTGGAAAAGCTCTATTTTTCCAGTATTGACCTACTGTAAAAATTTCATAACCTAACTCCTTGTAAATCTCAAGTTATGACCATTTAAAGTTAGCCCAATTTACAAATCCGAAAATCTGATATGACCCCTAATCAATTAAAATTCCAAAAACGACTCAAACGATGTCCAAATTCGATGGTTTTGCCCATTATGAAAAGCTAAGACCTTGTACATTACAATCATGCAAAGAATCGATCAAACCAATTATTTTCAAGCCACGAAACAGACCCTACAAGTCGACATTCAGAATCTGTCCAGATTCTAATCATGCAATATTATCAATTATATCAAACCCTAGTTGCATATTATCAATCAATAACACCTAATAATCATCATACAACTTTAGTAAGAACCACATCTGATCAAAACCCTAATTATACATCACAACCATCATTATTCACAAACCCTAGAAGTCTAAAACATCAAGAACATGCATAATCATGCAAAACATATAACATTCATTATGTAACAATGTGGTTGACCCTTTTAATCTTTGTAATCATCATGTTTTAACTTTTATAAAATACTTTCAGACCTGGACAAACTTGTTATATGATTTTTATAGTAAAAACATAAGGTAAAAGCGTAAGAAATCATAAGTTATACCCTTAGCTCTTCAAATCAATCAATCGCGCGCCTTGGAGCCTCCCAATTGATGATCTTGAGCCTTAGCAGGAGTTTTTGGAGTGAAATATTCGTGTGGGGCAGTAAGGGGGCGATTAGGGTTGAGTATGGGGGTTGCATGGGGGTTTAGGATGCTTAAATATGAGTTTGAGGCGGTTTAGACCCGTCAGGGATGTTCGAGCGGCCGCTCGGAGCCTGTGAGCGGCCGCTCACAGGTCCGAGGCGCGCGCTTTTGCTTCGTTTCGCCTCCCGACGCGTTATCCATCGACGTTTTCGTTATTTCGGACCGTAACAAGTGTAACCCCATGCGTTAAGACCCTAATCAACCTCATGCTCCACTTTTAATGATTTTTATTAACGTGTTCGGTTTAGGTTCACATAATCACGTATGGTTTTCACATAAGTTTATTATTCACCAACGTTCGGGATACAGGACTCATGTGTGTGTTAAACAATACTTATCCTATTTAACACATATGTTAATAACCTCTAACATGTGTTAGGCCTACTTAACTACCCCTAGTTAAGTATCTAGCCATGTATGAACATGTAAGTTAACTAGAGTTCAGTAAAAGTATTTAACCTGAAAATGCGGGGTGTCACATCATCCCCAAGTTGAAAAGAATTTCGTCCCGAAATTCAGCAAGTAAACAATAAAGCCAGCTATAAAAATGTGTGCTTGGTTCCGGATGTCACATCATCCCCAAGTTGAAAGGAATTTCGCCCCGAAATTCACTTTGAAAGAGCTGCTTTTTGTTTAGCGTTCGATCTATGTTCAGGTTCAAGTTTAGAAAAGAGGGGTGTGTATTTAAGCCGTATTTGATCCATGCGTTCCCACGTGTATTCCGGTCCTAGACGGGAATTCCGTTGTACGTTAATAATAGGTATAGTGTTTTGTTTGAGTTTCTTGACGCCCCGCTCAAGAATCTCCACTGGTTCTTCCATGAACCGTAGCCGATCGTCCACCTGGATCTCCTCCAGTGGCACCATCAGTGTTGTATCCAACAGGCATTTCTATAGATTCGGTACGATATGTGGGATACATCGTGTATCCTACCAAGTTTGTTAAGCAGGTTTAACCTGTAAGCTACCAGACCAATCCCATCAACCATCTCGAATGGTCCAACGTTTCACGGGTTCATCTTCCCCCGTTTTCCAATGCGTGTCACACCCTTTCAAGGTGACACCTTTAATAGTACCTTGTTCCCATTCCGGAGCTCTAAAGGTTTGCTACGCTTATCAGCGTAGCTTTTCTGTCGATCAAGAGTAGCAGCCATCCGTTTTCTGATTGCACTATCTTCTCAGAAGTTTGGTGCACAAGTTCGGAACCCGTCAGTTGGCTATCCCCAACTTCAGTCTAACACATGGGAGATTTGCACTCCCGTTCATAAAGTGCCTCGAAAAGTGCACACTGAATCGAAGTGTCATAACTATTGTTATAAGAGAATTCAATCAAAGGCAAGTGCTTGTCCCAACTGTTTCCAAAGTCCACCACGCACGCTCGCAGTAGATCTTTTAGTGTTTGGATGGTACGTTCACTCTATCCATCCGTCTGGGAGTGATAGGCTGCGCTCATGTCCAAATGAGTTCCCAAAGCATTTTGGAGAGTTTCCCAAAAATGGGAAGTAGATCGCGCGTCGTGATCCGATATGATAGAAGTAGGCATCCCATGCCTAGAGACAATTTTCGTAATACAAAAGCAGCTAGACGTTCCAACATATCCGCCTCTCTAATTGCCATGAACTGCGCTGATTTGGTCAAACGGTCAACAATGACCCAAATCATATCGTGCCCGCTGGGCGTTTTAGGAAGTTTGGTGATAAAGTCCATGGAAATACCATCCCATCTCCACATGGGATTTTCCGGTTGCTGAAGTGGGCCCGAAGGTTTCTGATATTCAATCCTAACCTTGGCACACGTTAAGCACTTACTAACATAAGTGACTTTCTCAGTTTTCATGTTTGGTCACCAGTAAAGAGTTTGAGATCTCGGTACATTTTATCCGAACTAGGATGTACCGAATAACGAGTGGTGTGTGCCCCATCGAGCACCAGTTGTCTGAGATCTCCAACACGTGGAATCCAGACTTGATTCATGAAGTGCTGAAGACCCTATGTCCTCCATTCCAGGTGATTATCAGCACCGTGCAAGGTTTCAAGCCCGATGTTTTCCCTTTTCGAAGCCACGCCTTGAGCTTCACGTATTTTATCAGGCAGGTTAGAGTGTATGGTAAGTTGTAAGGCTCGCACACGTTTGGGTTTCGTTTCTTTACGGCTCAGGGCATCAGCTACTACGTTAGCTTTCCCTGGATGGTACTTGATAGCACAGTCATAATCATTCAAGAGTTCGACCCATCGACGTTGTCGTATGCTTAGCACCCTCTGGTCGAATATATGCTGGAGACTTTTATGATCTGTGAAAATCGTGCACTCTGTCCCGTAGAGGTAGTGCCTCCAAATTTTGAGAGCGAAGACCACCGCTCCCAGTTCCAAGTCGTGAGTGGGGAAATTTTTCTCATGAACTTTTAGTTGTCGTGAAGCATATGTGATCACCTTTTCGCGTTGCATCAAAACACACCCTAGACCTTGGATAGATGCATCACAGTACACCACAAAGTCCTTCGTACCCTCAGGTAGTGATAATATTGGAGCACTGCAAAGTTTAGTCTTTAGAAATTGAAAAGCAGCTTCTTGGGCATCTCCCCACTTGTAGGTAATCCCCTTCTGTGTCAAAGCAGTGAGGGGTTGAGCGATTTTTTTTTTTTTAATCCCTGAATGAATCTGCGATAATAACCTGCAAGGCCAAGGAATTGTCGGACCTCCGTGGGAGTCTTAGGGGCCTCCCATCTTTTAATCGCATCAATCTTAGCGGGATCGACCTGTATTCCTGCCTTGTTCACCACATGACCCAAGAATTGGACCTCACGAATCCAGAAGTCGCACTTGGAGAATTTTGCGTATAACTGCTCACTTTTCAGAAGTTCCAAGATCAGTCGTAGGTGTTGCTCGTGCTCTTCCCTACTCTTGGAATAGATCAGAATGTCGTCTATGAACACTATGACAAATTTGTCTAGATAGGGTTTGCACACACGGTTCATGAGGTCCATGAACACAGCTGGTGCATTGGTCAGCCCGAAGGGCATTACCAAAAATTCATAGTGTCCATAACGAGTTCGAAAGGCTGTCTTTGGCACATCCTCCTCTCGAACTCTCAGTTGGTGATACCCCGACCTCAAGTCAATCTTGGAATAGAAACTCGACCCCTGGAGCTGGTCGAATAAATCATCAATACGAGGTAAAGGGTAGTGGTTTTTAATTGTCACCTTGTTCAATTCCCGGTAATCGATACACATACGGAAACTCCCATCCTTTTTCTTAACAAATAAGACTGGAGTTCCCCAAGGTGAAGAACGAGGTCTAATGAAACCCCTGTCCAATAGCTCTTGGAGTTGGGTGGATAGTTCTTGAAGTTCGCCTGGTGCAAGGCGGTATGGTGCACGCGCAACTGGGGCGGCTCCTGGTGCACGGTCAATTTGAAATTCCACTTGTCGAACAGGTGGAAATCCGGGTAATTCCTCTGGGAAGACATCTGGAAAATCCTGAACTACAGGGATGTCCTCAATTTTTGTTTCAACTTCAGCTCGAGTATCAGAAATGTTAGCCAATATGGCTGGGTAGCCCTTCCGAATACACTTCTAGGCTTTCAGGAAAGAGATGATGCCCATCATGGCACCACCAGGATCACCCTGGACAGATAAGAATTCTCCACTAGGGAGAGGGATACGAACAATCTTCTCTTGACAGAGAATTTCAGCGTGTTGCTTGGACAACCAGTACATGCCAACCACGAGATCAAAGCTTCCTAGGGTGATAGGTAAGAGGTCGATGGCAAACAACTGTCCATCTAGTTCGAGCTTACAGTCACGATGGATGTGGGTTACCTTAACAGGCTTCCCATCAGCTAACTCTATAGAGTACGGGGTATCAAGAAGTGTAGGAACTATCCCTAGTTGTTTGCTAAGTTTTGATGACACAAAACTATAGTCTGCACCAGCATCATATAAAACAGAAGCGAGAGTGGCGTTTAAGGAACACGTATCCGTCACGCCGTTGTTATCAGTCCTGGCCTCCCCAGAGCCCATCACAAATGCTCCTCCACGAGCCCCATTGTTGTTGTTACTGTTGTGGTTATTGTTGAAGGACTTATACCGCATACTATCTCACGTTCTCTTGTTATCACCAAAAGTAGAAGATGAAGCACCCTGCTTCGGAAAAGTACCATGCTCAACAGCCTCGTCGGTGAGTTTGTGAGCCAGGTGAAAGGTTTGTTATATTCTGGGTAGGTGAGCCGTAGTAGCCATGCTACGAACCTGTGGGATAACCCCTTTGGTATGAAGCTCGATCCGTTTGTAATGTAGGTTAAATATGTGTGAGCATGTAGTAGCTAACTCCTGTAGCTTGGTAGTGTAGGCGTCGATTTCAGACCCATCCGTCTTTAGATAACAAGTTTCTAAATTTCGTCATGGGGGTTACATTCTCCACCCAAGTATCTGTAACTCATCGAGTGTGCATGTGGCATACATTACCTCATCCTGCCTGGGGGCAAATGCACAGAGCAAAGACTTATACTACCGAAGCAATCAGACGGTCTCCTTCAGTTCCGTTGGAGTTATCGAGGTTTACAACCAATAAAAGGCTTGAAAATACGATGTGCGTTCAAGGTATAAGAAAGTTCAAATGTGGAAGTCAGGGGAAAAGAATGATTTAGCAAAATAGATCTTTACTAGCTTGGAAAGATGCGAGGGCCTCAATTACCCTATCGTTGATCATAAGAACTCAGTCTTATCTAAGTTAGCAAAGGAAAATGAAAGAAAAGATAGGTAAGAAAAGGTAAGAGCCAATCGTCGCCATGCTCTGTCTAGATAGTAGAGCCTTCATCCTCACTTTCCATGTGCTCGTCCTGCTCAGGTTCCCCTTCCATCTCTTATCCTTCCTCTTTTGCGATGTCAGTGTTATATGGTTCTCATCACGTACAATCTCCTTCTCTAGTCCTATGTGAACCAGTTTAGTGGTAAGCTGTACCACTCGTTCCTCCAATCGTGGCTATCAGCCATTAGTAGGTTTCATCCTCCCTTGTGATGTTGCATTACATCGCAGGCTTTACGTAACTCCCCAAGAGTGTGTGTAACAAGTCCCGATCTAATGTGTTCCCATGAATCTACCATATGCTCATGAGAAACAAGGATTTGCAGTCATGCGTTCGCCCGCTCGCACTAGGCGTAAGGTACTAAGGTAAGAAATAAGTTCTATATGCGTAATCCAGTCCCGTCTGTGTTACGAATGGGAGTAAGAAGGATCAAGTAACAAGGAACAGAAACTAATTGTCTCCTTGCTAAGTGACAAAAGATAAGTCTCAGCATTCGAATTCCTTCATAGTTGATTTAATGGTACCACGTCATGCGCATCGTGCAGCTTCCTGTGTACGTGCGCCACAACGCTCGCAAGGGCTCCCTCCCTTGTACTATAGTTGTCTCCTCGTCCATGAGGTTAGTTAGGATATTACTCCCAGTAATGCGCCACCTGGTGTAACCCTAGGTTCCCACCATTGACGTGTTAAGAATTAAGTCTAGAACTAGAAGATAACATATCTCCTGAAATCATATGTTGTAGATATATGTAGCTAATAGCTAGTTGTGCACTTAAGTTGTGAGTGTACTTATGCTATGATGATTATAGACTAGACTCAACATGCAGTCCTAGTTCACTATAACCAATGGCTCTGATACCAATCTGTCACACCCTCAAATTTCCACTGCGGGGTTTATACCGCGAGGCGCGTGACATACCAGGATCCCATAGCCATAAGTCACAGGAACGAACTCTAAATGCCCAAACCATTTAGTTCGTTTTCAAAAACCAAGTTTAGTTAAGCTGCGGAAGCGTAAACCAAATTTAAACCTTTTAAAACCATGCGCAAAACAACGCACCCAAATTAAAACCATACGAAAGCATAATATATAATTTATGTGTATGCCCGAGAGCCCAAATGCAGTGAAGTGTACAGTGCTTTCTAATCCTGGCACCGGAAGCTAACTACCTGCAAAAGCATGTAAATCGTGGGTCAACAAACAATGTTGGTGAGTTCACTGAGTAAAGTAGGTGAGTAAGTAAAAGCGTAGGTTTCCCAAACCATGTAACCAAATGAAAACGTCGGTCTCCCAGACCACATAACAGTACGTAAGAACGTCGGCCTCCATGGCCACAAGTAAATAGCTAATTCATATGCCAGGGGTAGCTAGCCCACTCATGATAACTAAAACCGGCGAATACCGAACTACTAATGAACAAGTTCCCATAACCGGGATAAGGATGCCTTGCATCATTGTCCATCGACAATGATTATGTTTGAAGCTAATAGTTCACATCCGTGCTCCCAGCACGATGTGAGGTTTGTTAGACCTAATAGCGCTATCAACTAATTAACCCGCTTGCCCAACCGGCAATTGATTCGGTATTTTGAAGGACTTAAAAGATGTGTTTGGTTTAGTTCATCAAGGACATATATATGAATTAGTAAAAATAGATTCACCACGTGAACCATGCACCCCAAAACCCGGGATGTGTAAAAGTAGTCCTAACCCGGACTAGAAACGTTACGTAAGTTGTCTCAACCCGAGACGCATGCTTTTGAGAAAGAGTAGTGGAACTCACCTTAGGTCGCAAGTGAAAATCCAAATTCCACGAATAGTAAAGTGCTACCGACTCCCTATTACAAATGTCACTAGGTGAGTATACGTGCGTAACCAACACACCATGTAACTCGTTTATCCAAGACTTTTAAAAGTTCAAAACCGTGTGGTGACACCTAATGACTCTACATGCTCAAGTATGTCCTACGTATCCCGTTGGTGATCATAGCAATTATTATCAGTTTAATGCATCAAATACATCTCATACAAGTTTCCACACAAGTACATGTCAATTACACACCACATAGAACTCCAAATAATCACTTAAAGACCCCGTACACAATCTGTGTTTTTAGGACAGATTGTGCGCTGTGGAAAACAATTTATTTAAAATACTTAACGAATGAATTAGAGTCCCAAATTTTTACTGAATTTTATTTGGGATTCCCTCGACAATACCTATTTTTGTTTTGTCTTAATTCCAAACACAAAAATTATAAAAATTCGTACAACACAGCAGTGTTCAGAAAATTTCCTCAACAGGTCAGTTTAGTAGGAAAATTCTTAAAAATTGTGTATTCATCCAAACGAGATGAATCCACTTGGAAAAGCTCTATTTTTCCAGTATTGACCTACTGTAAAAATTTCATAACCTAACTCCTTGTAAATCTCAAGTTATGACCATTTAAAGTTAGCCCAATTTACAAATCCGAAAATCTGATATGACCCCTAATCAATTAAAATTCCAAAAACGACTCAAACGATGTCCAAATTCGATGGTTTTGCCCATTATGAAAAGCTAAGACCTTGTACATTACAATCATGCAAAGAATCGATCAAACCAATTATTTTCAAGCCACGAAACAGACCCTACAAGTCGACATTCAGAATCTGTCCAGATTCTAATCATGCAATATTATCAATTATATCAAACCCTAGTTGCATATTATCAATCAATAACACCTAATAATCATCATACAACTTTAGTAAGAACCACATCTGATCAAAACCCTAATTATACATCACAACCATCATTATTCACAAACCCTAGAAGTCTAAAACATCAAGAACATGCATAATCATGCAAAACATATAACATTCATTATGTAACAATGTGGTTGACCCTTTTAATCTTTGTAATCATCATGTTTTAACTTTTATAAAATACTTTCAGACCTGGACAAACTTGTTATATGATTTTTATAGTAAAAACATAAGGTAAAAGCGTAAGAAATCATAAGTTATACCCTTAGCTCTTCAAATCAATCAATCGCGCGCCTTGGAGCCTCCCAATTGATGATCTTGAGCCTTAGCAGGAGTTTTTGGAGTGAAATATTCGTGTGGGGCAGTAAGGGGGCGATTAGGGTTGAGTATGGGGGTTGCATGGGGGTTTAGGATGCTTAAATATGAGTTTGAGGCGGTTTAGACCCGTCAGGGATGTTCGAGCGGCCGCTCGGAGCCTGTGAGCGGCCGCTCACAGGTC
The DNA here is from genome assembly GCA_030844895.1 of Ambrosia x helenae. Lineage (NCBI taxonomy): Eukaryota > Viridiplantae > Streptophyta > Magnoliopsida > Asterales > Asteraceae > Ambrosia > Ambrosia x helenae. Next base: position 43,098,534 of record CM061233.1, read on the forward strand.
CGAGGCGCGCGCTTTTGCTTCGTTTCGCCTCCCGACGCGTTATCCATCGACGTTTTCGTTATTTCGGACCGTAACAAGTGTAACCCCATGCGTTAAGACCCTAATCAACCTCATGCTCCACTTTTAATGATTTTTATTAACGTGTTCGGTTTAGGTTCACATAATCACGTATGGTTTTCACATAAGTTTATTATTCACCAACGTTCGGGATACAGGACTCATGTGTGTGTTAAACAATACTTATCCTATTTAACACATATGTTAATAACCTCTAACATGTGTTAGGCCTACTTAACTACCCCTAGTTAAGTATCTAGCCATGTATGAACATGTAAGTTAACTAGAGTTCAGTAAAAGTATTTAACCTGAAAATTCGGGGTGTCACATCATCCCCAAGTTGAAAAGAATTTCGTCCCGAAATTCAGCAAGTAAACAATAAAGCCAGCTATAAAAATGTGTGCTTGGTTCCCGGATGTCACATCATCCCCAAGTTGAAAGGAATTTCGCCCCGAAATTCACTTTGAAAGAGCTGCTTTTTGTTTAGCGTTCGATCTATGTTCAGGTTCAAGTTTAGAAAAGAGGGGTGTATTTAAGCCGTATTTGATCCATGCGTTCCCACGTGTATTCCGGTCCTAGACGGGAATTCCGTTGTACGTTAATAATAGGTATAGTGTTTTGTTTGAGTTTCTTGACGCCCCGCTCAAGAATCTCCACTGGTTCTTCCATGAACCGTAGCCGATCGTCCACCTGGATCTCCTCCAGTGGCACCATCAGTGTTGTATCCAACAGGCATTTCTATAGATTCGGTACGATATGTGGGATACATCGTGTATCCTACCAAGTTTGTTAAGCAGGTTTAACCTGTAAGCTACCAGACCAATCCCATCAACCATCTCGAATGGTCCAACGTTTCACGGGTTCATCTTCCCCCGTTTTCCAATGCGTGTCACACCCTTTCAAGGTGACACCTTTAATAGTACCTTGTTCCCATTCCGGAGCTCTAAAGGTTTGCTACGCTTATCAGCGTAGCTTTTCTGTCGATCAAGAGTAGCAGCCATCCGTTTTCTGATTGCACTATCTTCTCAGAAGTTTGGTGCACAAGTTCGGAACCCGTCAGTTGGCTATCCCCAACTTCAGTCTAACACATGGGAGATTTGCACTCCCGTTCATAAAGTGCCTCGAAAAGTGCACACTGAATCGAAGTGTCATAACTATTGTTATAAGAGAATTCAATCAAAGGCAAGTGCTTGTCCCAACTGTTTCCAAAGTCCACCACGCACGCTCGCAGTAGATCTTTTAGTGTTTGGATGGTACGTTCACTCTATCCATCCGTCTGGGAGTGATAGGCTGCGCTCATGTCCAAATGAGTTCCCAAAGCATTTTGGAGAGTTTCCCAAAAATGGGAAGTAGATCGCGCGTCGTGATCCGATATGATAGAAGTAGGCATCCCATGCCTAGAGACAATTTTCGTAATACAAAAGCAGCTAGACGTTCCAACATATCCGCCTCTCTAATTGCCATGAACTGCGCTGATTTGGTCAAACGGTCAACAATGACCCAAATCATATCGTGCCCGCTGGGCGTTTTAGGAAGTTTGGTGATAAAGTCCATGGAAATACCATCCCATCTCCACATGGGATTTTCCGGTTGCTGAAGTGGGCCCGAAGGTTTCTGATATTCAATCCTAACCTTGGCACACGTTAAGCACTTACTAACATAAGTGACTTTCTCAGTTTTCATGTTTGGTCACCAGTAAAGAGTTTGAGATCTCGGTACATTTTATCCGAACTAGGATGTACCGAATAACGAGTGGTGTGTGCCCCATCGAGCACCAGTTGTCTGAGATCTCCAACACGTGGAATCCAGACTTGATTCATGAAGTGCTGAAGACCCTATGTCCTCCATTCCAGGTGATTATCAGCACCGTGCAAGGTTTCAAGCCCGATGTTTTCCCTTTTCGAAGCCACGCCTTGAGCTTCACGTATTTTATCAGGCAGGTTAGAGTGTATGGTAAGTTGTAAGGCTCGCACACGTTTGGGTTTCGTTTCTTTACGGCTCAGGGCATCAGCTACTACGTTAGCTTTCCCTGGATGGTACTTGATAGCACAGTCATAATCATTCAAGAGTTCGACCCATCGACGTTGTCGTATACTTAGCACCCTCTGGTCGAATATATGCTGGAGACTTTTATGATCTGTGAAAATCGTGCACTCTGTCCCGTAGAGGTAGTGCCTCCAAATTTTGAGAGCGAAGACCACCGCTCCCAGTTCCAAGTCGTGAGTGGGGAAATTTTTCTCATGAACTTTTAGTTGTCGTGAAGCATATGTGATCACCTTTTCGCGTTGCATCAAAACACACCCTAGACCTTGGATAGATGCATCACAGTACACCACAAAGTCCTTCGTACCCTCAGGTAGTGATAATATTGGAGCACTGCAAAGTTTAGTCTTTAGAAATTGAAAAGCAGCTTCTTGGGCATCTCCCCACTTGTAGGTAATCCCCTTCTGTGTCAAAGCAGTGAGGGGTTGAGCGATTTTTTTTTTTTAATCCCTGAATGAATCTGCGAAAATAACCTGCAAGGCCAAGGAATTGTCGGACCTCCGTGGGAGTCTTAGGGGCCTCCCATCTTTTAATCGCATCAATCTTAGCGGGATCGACCTGTATTCCTGCCTTGTTCACCACATGACCCAAGAATTGGACCTCACGAATCCAGAAGTCGCACTTGGAGAATTTTGCGTATAACTGCTCACTTTTCAGAAGTTCCAAGATCAGTCGTAGGTGTTGCTCGTGCTCTTCCCTACTCTTGGAATAGATCAGAATGTCGTCTATGAACACTATGACAAATTTGTCTAGATAGGGTTTGCACACACGGTTCATGAGGTCCATGAACACAGCTGGTGCATTGGTCAGCCCGAAGGGCATTACCAAAAATTCATAGTGTCCATAACGAGTTCGAAAGGCTGTCTTTGGCACATCCTCCTCTCGAACTCTCAGTTGGTGATACCCCGACCTCAAGTCAATCTTGGAATAGAAACTCGACCCCTGGAGTTGGTCGAATAAATCATCAATACGAGGTAAAGGGTAGTGGTTTTTAATTGTCACCTTGTTCAATTCCCGGTAATCGATACACATACGGAAACTCCCATCCTTTTTCTTAACAAATAAGACTGGAGTTCCCCAAGGTGAAGAACGAGGTCTAATGAAACCCCTGTCCAATAGCTCTTGGAGTTGGGTGGATAGTTCTTGAAGTTCGCCTGGTGCAAGGCGGTATGGTGCACGCGCAACTGGGGCGGCTCCTGGTGCACGGTCAATTTGAAATTCCACTTGTCGAACAGGTGGAAATCCGGGTAATTCCTCTGGGAAGACATCTGGAAAATCCTGAACTACAGGGATGTCCTCAATTTTTGTTTCAACTTCAGCTCGAGTATCAGAAATGTTAGCCAATATGGCTGGGTAGCCCTTCCGAATACACTTCTAGGCTTTCAGGAAAGAGATGATGCCCATCATGGCACCACCAGGATCACCCTGGACAGATAAGAATTCTCCACTAGGGAGAGGGATACGAACAATCTTCTCTTGACAGAGAATTTCAGCGTGTTGCTTGGACAACCAGTACATGCCAACCACGAGATCAAAGCTTCCTAGGGTGATAGGTAAGAGGTCGATGGCAAACAACTGTCCATCTAGTTCGAGCTTACAGTCACGATGGATGTGGGTTACCTTAACAGGCTTCCCATCAGCTAACTCTATAGAGTACGGGGTATCAAGAAGTGTAGGAACTATCCCTAGTTGTTTGCTAAGTTTTGATGACACAAAACTATAGTCTGCACCAGCATCATATAAAACAGAAGCGAGAGTGGCGTTTAAGGAACACGTATCCGTCACGCCGTTGTTATCAGTCCTGGCCTCCCCAGAGCCCATCACAAATGCTCCTCCACGAGCCCCATTGTTGTTGTTACTGTTGTGGTTATTGTTGAAGGACTTATACCGCATACTATCTCACGTTCTCTTGTTATCACCAAAAGTAGAAGATGAAGCACCCTGCTTCGGAAAAGTACCATGCTCAACAGCCTCGTCGGTGAGTTTGTGAGCCAGGTGAAAGGTTTGTTATATTCTGGGTAGGTGAGCCGTAGTAGCCATGCTACGAACCTGTGGGATAACCCCTTTGGTATGAAGCTCGATCCGTTTGTAATGTAGGTTAAATATGTGTGAGCATGTAGTAGCTAACTCCTGTAGCTTGGTAGTGTAGGCGTCGATTTCAGACCCATCCGTCTTTAGATAACAAGTTTCTAAATTTCGTCATGGGGGTTACATTCTCCACCCAAGTATCTGTAACTCATCGAGTGTGCATGTGGCATACATTACCTCATCCTGCCTGGGGGCAAATGCACAGAGCAAAGACTTATACTACCGAAGCAATCAGACGGTCTCCTTCAGTTCCGTTGGAGTTATCGAGGTTTACAACCAATAAAAGGCTTGAAAATACGATGTGCGTTCAAGGTATAAGAAAGTTCAAATGTGGAAGTCAGGGGAAAAGAATGATTTAGCAAAATAGATCTTTACTAGCTTGGAAAGATGCGAGGGCCTCAATTACCCTATCGTTGATCATAAGAACTCAGTCTTATCTAAGTTAGCAAAGGAAAATGAAAGAAAAGATAGGTAAGAAAAGGTAAGAGCCAATCGTCGCCATGCTCTGTCTAGATAGTAGAGCCTTCATCCTCACTTTCCATGTGCTCGTCCTGCTCAGGTTCCCCTTCCATCTCTTATCCTTCCTCTTTTGCGATGTCAGTGTTATATGGTTCTCATCACGTACAATCTCCTTCTCTAGTCCTATGTGAACCAGTTTAGTGGTAAGCTGTACCACTCGTTCCTCCAATCGTGGCTATCAGCCATTAGTAGGTTTCATCCTCCCTTGTGATGTTGCATTACATCGCAGGCTTTACGTAACTCCCCAAGAGTGTGTGTAACAAGTCCCGATCTAATGTGTTCCCATGAATCTACCATATGCTCATGAGAAACAAGGATTTGCAGTCATGCGTTCGCCCGCTCGCACTAGGCGTAAGGTACTAAGGTAAGAAATAAGTTCTATATGCGTAATCCAGTCCCGTCTGTGTTACGAATGGGAGTAAGAAGGATCAAGTAACAAGGAACAGAAACTAATTGTCTCCTTGCTAAGTGACAAAAGATAAGTCTCAGCATTCGAATTCCTTCATAGTTGATTTAATGGTACCACGTCATGCGCATCGTGCAGCTTCCTGTGTACGTGCGCCACAACGCTCGCAAGGGCTCCCTCCCTTGTACTATAGTTGTCTCCTCGTCCATGAGGTTAGTTAGGATATTACTCCCAGTAATGCGCCACCTGTGTAACCCTAGGTTCCCACCATTGACGTGTTAAGAATTAAGTCTAGAACTAGAAGATAACATATCTCCTGAAATCATATGTTGTAGATATATGTAGCTAATAGCTAGTTGTGCACTTAAGTTGTGAGTGTACTTATGCTATGATGATTATAGACTAGACTCAACATGCAGTCCTAGTTCACTATAACCAATGGCTCTGATACCAATCTGTCACACCCTCAAATTTCCACTGCGGGGTTTATACCGCGAGGCGCGTGACATACCAGGATCCCATAGCCATAAGTCACAGGAACGAACTCTAAATGCCCAAACCATTTAGTTCGTTTTCAAAAACCAAGTTTAGTTAAGCTGCGGAAGCGTAAACCAAATTTAAACCTTTTAAAACCATGCGCAAAACAACGCACCCAAATTAAAACCATACGAAAGCATAATATATAATTTATGTGTATGCCCGAGAGCCCAAATGCAGTGAAGTGTACAGTGCTTTCTAATCCTGGCACCGGAAGCTAACTACCTGCAAAAGCATGTAAATCGTGGGTCAACAAACAATGTTGGTGAGTTCACTGAGTAAAGTAGGTGAGTAAGTAAAAGCGTAGGTTTCCCAAACCATGTAACCAAATGAAAACGTCGGTCTCCCAGACCATATAACAGTACGTAAGAACGTCGGCCTCCATGGCCACAAGTAAATAGCTAATTCATATGCCAGGGGTAGCTAGCCCACTCATGATAACTGAAACCGGCGAATACCGAACTACTAATGAACAAGTTCCCATAACCGGGATAAGGATGCCTTGCATCATTGTCCATCGACAATGATTATGTTTGAAGCTAATAGTTCACATCCGTGCTCCCAGCACGATGTGAGGTTTGTTAGACCTAATAGCGCTATCAACTAATTAACCCGCTTGCCCAACCGGCAATTGATTCGGTATTTTGAAGGACTTAAAAGATGTGTTTGGTTTAGTTCATCAAGGACATATACATGAATTAGTAAAAAATAGATTCACCACGTGAACCATGCACCCCAAAACCCGGGATGTGTAAAAGTAGTCCTAACCCGGACTAGAAACGTTACGTAAGTTGTCTCAACCCGAGACGCATGCTTTTGAGAAAGAGTAGTGGAACTCACCTTAGGTCGCAAGTGAAAATCCAAATTCCACGAATAGTAAAGTGCTACCGACTCCCTATTACAAATGTCACTAGGTGAGTATACGTGCGTAACCAACACACCATGTAACTCGTTTATCCAAGACTTTTAAAAGTTCAAAACCGTGTGGTGACACCTAATGACTCTACATGCTCAAGTATGTCCTACGTATCCCGTTGGTGATCATAGCAATTATTATCAGTTTAATGCATCAAATACATCTCATACAAGTTTCCACACAAGTACATGTCAATTACACACCACATAGAACTCCAAATAATCACTTAAAGACCCCGTACACAATCTGTGTTTTTAGGACAGATTGTGCGCTGTGGAAAACAATTTATTTAAAATACTTAACGAATGAATTAGAGTCCCAAATTTTTACTGAATTTTATTTGGGATTCCCTCGACAATACCTATTTTTGTTTTGTCTTAATTCCAAACACAAAAATTATAAAAATTCGTACAACACAGCAGTGTTCAGAAAATTTCCTCAACAGGTCAGTTTAGTAGGAAAATTCTTAAAAATTGTGTATTCATCCAAACGAGATGAATCCACTTGGAAAAGCTCTATTTTTCCAGTATTGACCTACTGTAAAAATTTCATAACCTAACTCCTTGTAAATCTCAAGTTATGACCATTTAAAGTTAGCCCAATTTACAAATCCGAAAATCTGATATGACCCCTAATCAATTAAAATTCCAAAAACGACTCAAACGATGTCCAAATTCGATGGTTTTGCCCATTATGAAAAGCTAAGACCTTGTACATTACAATCATGCAAAGAATCGATCAAACCAATTATTTTCAAGCCACGAAACAGACCCTACAAGTCGACATTCAGAATCTGTCCAGATTCTAATCATGCAATATTATCAATTATATCAAACCCTAGTTGCATATTATCAATCAATAACACCTAATAATCATCATACAACTTTAGTAAGAACCACATCTGATCAAAACCCTAATTATACATCACAACCATCATTATTCACAAACCCTAGAAGTCTAAAACATCAAGAACATGCATAATCATGCAAAACATATAACATTCATTATGTAACAATGTGGTTGACCCTTTTAATCTTTGTAATCATCATGTTTTAACTTTTATAAAATACTTTCAGACCTGGACAAACTTGTTATATGATTTTTATAGTAAAAACATAAGGTAAAAGCGTAAGAAATCATAAGTTATACCCTTAGCTCTTCAAATCAATCAATCGCGCGCCTTGGAGCCTCCCAATTGATGATCTTGAGCCTTAGCAGGAGTTTTTGGAGTGAAATATTCGTGTGGGGCAGTAAGGGGGCGATTAGGGTTGAGTATGGGGGTTGCATGGGGGTTTAGGATGCTTAAATATGAGTTTGAGGCGGTTTAGACCCGTCAGGGATGTTCGAGCGGCCGCTCGGAGCCTGTGAGCGGCCGCTCACAGGTCCGAGGCGCGCGCTTTTGCTTCGTTTCGCCTCCCGACGCGTTATCCATCGACGTTTTCGTTATTTCGGACCGTAACAAGTGTAACCCCATGCGTTAAGACCCTAATCAACCTCATGCTCCACTTTTAATGATTTTTATTAACGTGTTCGGTTTAGGTTCACATAATCACGTATGGTTTTCACATAAGTTTATTATTCACCAACGTTCGGGATACAGGACTCATGTGTGTGTTAAACAATACTTATCCTATTTAACACATATGTTAATAACCTCTAACATGTGTTAGGCCTACTTAACTACCCCTAGTTAAGTATCTAGCCATGTATGAACATGTAAGTTAACTAGAGTTCAGTAAAAGTATTTAACCTGAAAATTCGGGGTGTCACAGCGAAGACGTCCATGTTTTTGCGAAGAAGCTGTTTCAAGCGATCTCGGATGTTCTCTGAGATTGCTGGTCCCAGTGTGATGGGCTGATCAGGGAACTTTGGGTTTAGGATCCACTTCTCTGGCTCCGTGCGTGAGCATGGTTTTCACATCTTTGCTGGATGGGATTCTGTAGTCATAGCACATTCTCTGTTAGCCCACACGATTGCCACACCGTTCGGGGTGGGGAAACCGATTGCGCCGTGGACTGTAGAGGTGACCATGTTGTACGAGGCCATGGAGTCTCGCCCTAGGATGATATCGTACTTGGATTTTGTTGGAAAAGATATCTCTCCGAGCGGAGTCACGACTTCATTTGAAAACCCCATAATTAGTGAATTGATAGGGCGCAATCGTTGTTTGTCCTCATCATCTAGCAGCTCGAAGCACTGCCCATACATGATATCAGAGTTGCTGCCCGTGTCCATGAATGCCCTTGTGGTTCGGTAGTGGTCAAAGATGGTTGTGACAATGATTGCCCGCGTGGCGGACGGGCCACCCTTGACCACTGGGAAGCATACTTGTTGCTCCTTCCACTCCGCGGTTGTTTCTAGTTTCCGCTTCTGGAGCCGGCGTCCACTGCCATGAATCATCATGCTCACGTTTTTATCTTTTTTGGTGGTGGTCCCGCCGTTTGATTGCGCTCCACATTTTGTAGCAGATGTCCGAGCTTACCGGACTTTAACGCGTCCTCGATGGCTTGCCGCAACTGGTAGAACTTATCAGTGTCATGGCCTATGTCTTGATGATAAGCACAAAACTTGTTGTGATCTAGTCCTTCCCTCCGCTTGATGACCTTTGGTTCTGGGAAATCGATATTTTCTGTGGCCAGGACTTGCGCTGGCGTTTTCATCAAGGGGGTCCAGTTGTTGTGACTTCTTCTTCCTGACTTGTGCACGAGTGACGCATTGTGTTGGTATTCTTGAGGCGCAGCGGGTTTTGCCACCGTCGGGGTGGCTCCCTGAAGCCTGGTCCAGACGTTTCCTTTGCCTTTTCTTTCATGCCTGTTGTTTCTATTGCGCGCTGCTTGTGCTTGCGTATCTGTGTATTGTGGTGCTTGGATTCTGCTCCAAACAGATAGCTCTCTTTCGGTTTTTGCCTGGGCAATACCAGTGCCTGACGTGCCTCCAGGGAAGTTTGGTGTCGTCGGTAAAGAACTCATAGCTGGTTTTTAGAGGGATAAAAGTGTTTAAGTTTGCTGTTCTTGAAAGCTCAAAAGACGGATGGCGCCAATGAAGAAACACCAATCTAACAATCTGAGTATAATAGTGCTAGTATGTAGATACAAGAAAGGACGTGATTCTCATTAAACAATAAGATGAATACAAGACACTAATCCAGACTATTACAGAGTTTCGACTATAATTTATCTCTCACAGCTATACAGTATGAATTCTCACTCGCCGATCTGATCCCTTCTTCTGATGACGAAGGGGGGTATTTATAGGCTCCTGAGGTGGTCTGTGATTGGCTGTGGGGAGAATGACAGCTGTCTTGTACTATTACGACCGTTGTCATTCTTCGCGTTGTCGCTCTGCGGTTGGTCCACGTGTCTTGCTATTGTCCTTTCTGTCCTTTTCTGTACCTCGTACCTGCAGGAGATCGTGGAGCAGGGAATAAACGCCTCTGATTGGCCACATGTCCCTGCTCTTGTCGGGTGACACCTGTCCTTTGTTTAAGTGGCGTGCGCCATCTTCTAGAACTCCACGTCATATTGTTGTGTTGACGTGTGTGTGTGAGTGTAAGTCGCGTGCACGCGCGGGTACATATCTCTTCACTTGCCTAGAGAGATTTTAACTTTGTGTTATCACTCTTTGTTGATGCATGTTTGTTATTGTTATTTGCATTTTTATCTTCATATAAAGTTATGCATGTGTTTGAATGTTATGATCTATTGAAGCTGAGGTTGATGATCCACTGGATCCAGCAACTGCAGATTTAAATACTTTCCATATTTAGCCAAAAACAATATGCGGTGGTCCACTTATGAAAGAAGTGATCACTGCAGATGAACCTGGATGGGGCGGGAAGAAAAGTGAAATTGACGCTAATAAGAGCTCTGGATCAGGTTGGGGTCAAAAGGACCTCCTATGTGTTACAATTTTGTATGTAGAACCGCCTCCTATGTGTTATAAATAGGAGGTTGGTATTAGCTATTAAGGTTGATAGCGTGGCTAATTTTTTATGCAGGATTGCCTCTTATGTATGTAAAACCACTTCCTATGTGTTATAAAACTCAGTTTCAGTTAATTTTGTAGCTCAGTCAACAACTTTAAAACCAATTTGGAAGTTTTCTTTATGTCATTTGCGGCTTGGATAACGGGTCAAAACATTTGGGCTTTTATACATGAGGTTTACATCACTTTATTTGTTGTGTTGTCTATGTGTTTGTTTAATTGTTTACTATTCTTACTGATTTTGTTAACCCGTGTGTCTAGGTCTAGAATTGGCTCCCACGTTAGGACTTGCGTTGACACCTCTGAGTGATGAATCAACGATCTAGACACCAACGTGGCTTCGCCAAATCTGTCAGTTGTGGTTGTTCTTCATGTCTTCCCTAAATTTGCCCTATTTTGTTACATTTTTCGAGTTGCATGAATTTTGATGTATGACTTACCTTTGGACCCGGGGTTTGTCATCTGAGCTGTTCAAATCTGTGTTTGGTATACTGATATAAGGCGTGCAGTTATTAGTTATTTAACTTGGTTATGATGAGTTACATATACTTTCTAACAACTAATGACGATGGCGTGGCAAGGCCGTTGGATGACATGTCCTAACCTGCAATCCGCCTTGCAACCATGGTTCTGAAAAACTCTGAACCAATTAAATCATTCATCAGTCTTAGCAAATGCAAGTTTCGACAACAATTATGGTTGCGGCAAGGGTTGCTTGGCGTTGGTTTGTGTCAGCTCATGCATGAAGGCGTCATTTGATCGCATTAGGCGTTTAATAAGAGGTGTTGTTATGTTTTCTAAATGCTAGACCTTATTTGGATTCATTTGTAACAATGCTTATTTTTATTTATTTCAATGATGGTTTCAACTATATTTTTTTGGTTTTTTTGGTAGGCGAATTTATGTTATGTTTTTTTACTGAGTTTGTTTTAAAAGAGTTGTATGTTTAATGGAAGAGATCGGGTTTGCGTTTCGGTAGTGACAAAATTACAAGGCGCACATCGCGCACCCATCAATACCACTAGTTAACTAAACAAGGGGAAAATATATGGCAAAAGATAAAAATAAAATTCAAAACCCATTTGGGTAAATTGTTTATGATAACTTGTGAAAAAATATAATTATTTATTTAGTTATTTATGAAATTTATTCTAGCTATATATATAGGGGAGAGATAAAATGAAAACCTTCTTGCGTTGAGAAAACCTTTAAAACGCCATGTAAAAAAAACATTATTTTAAAAAAAAAAATCAAAGGGATTTTTTTAAATATTTTGGGCAAAAAAAATAAAAAAAAAACGCCGATGGAATTTTTTTAAAAAAAACAAACAAAGTTGCTTTGTTTACGTATGTTTTCAGCTATTTAGCTATTGTAAACATATGTTTTCAGCAACTTTGTTTATTTTTATTTTTTTTAAATCCCGTCGATGCTTTTTTTTATTTTTTTGGTCCAAAACGCTTAAAAACGTGTATTTTACATTGGTTATTTTTTTCAAAAAAAATGTTTTTTTACATGGGTTTTCAAAGGTTTTTTTCAACTCAAGAGGGTTTTCATTTTATACTTTACCTATATATATATATATATATATATATATATAGGGTTAGGATCCTGTGAAAACCCTTATTATAGTGAAAACTCTGGAAACTCTGACTTCCCGAGTTTTTTTTTTTTATTTGAAAATTTTGGGGCATGTAATATACATGATTTTAATCATTTTGCGCCAAAAAAATCAAAAAAAAAACACAGAGCATTTTTTTTTAAATAAACAATTTTTCGAGTAACACATGTTAAGCGAAGTTAACATGTGTTACCCGAAAACTTATTTAGTTTTTTTGAAAAAAAAATGTTAGGCGCTTTTTAAATTTTTTTGGCTCAAAATGCTTACAATCATCTATATTACATACCTTAAAATTTTCATAAAAAAAACACTCAGGAAGTTAGAGTTTTCAGTGTTTTCACTATAACAAGTGTTTCCAATATTACCTTATACTATATATATATATATATATGTATATATATATATATAGGAAAAAGATCAAATAGGAACCAAGAGCCTAGTTAGGAACTTAGGAACTAATATGAGCCATTCATCTTTGATCTTGATCTAGGGGTTTGTTATGTAATTAGACAATTAAATATTATATTTTAATTTAATTAAAAGTTTTATATATGGCAGTTAATTATCTTCTTGCAATTAATATGCACGTTTTTTTTTTACTTTCCTTAAATCTCTCAACCTATTATCATCTCTAATCCTAAATAAAAAAAATCACGTTCGATTGAATTCGATTGAATCATGCCAATGTACACTTCAAAAACGAATATACACCAATGTATATCTGTGTTGATGATGATGAATGAAAAAACCAATATACACCAATGTATATCTGTGTTGATGATGTTGAATGATGATGAATGAAAAAACGAATATACACCAATGTATATCTTGTGTTGGTGATGATGATGAATGAAAAAACGAATATACACCAATGTACACTGTTGTATATATACCGAGATATAATTTTAATAGTATATACAATAAATACGTTTGGGTATACCATAAACACTAATTTGTTGTTTCCAAATATACATAAGTTTCTTATTAGTTACCTAATAAATGATATTGAACAAAAGACATTAATATCCCTTTATTAAAATAACAATTAATTAAAGTTTTACTTATTTACAATCATGTCATTGAAGATGGATGGCTCAGATTGGTTCCTATAGTTCCTACTTAAGGGTTGGTTCCTATTTGAACCATACCCTATATATACATATATATATATATATATATATAGGCTAAGTATCCTGTGAAAACCCTCTTGAGTTGTGAAAACCCATGAAAACCCTATGTAACAACATTGTTTTTTTCTAATTTTTTTAGAATAGTTTGTATACTTAATTTTATGAGTTTCGGCCCAAAAAAATCAAAAAAGTGCCGAATAGATTTTTTTTTAAAAAATTACGTAACACAGATGTTACATAAAAAAAATTATGTAACAATGCTGACGTATGATAAAAAAATTACGTAACACATATGTGTAACAAAAAATCTACTCGGCGCTTTTTTGATTTTTTTTTGGCCAAAACTAATAAAATTGAATATAAAAGCTATTCTGAAAAAATCAGGAAAAAAAATGTTTTTACATAGGGTTTTCACGGGTTTTCACAACTCGAGAGGGTTTTTAATTTAACCCAATCCTATATATATATATATATATATATATATATATATATATATATATAGGGTTAAGTTCATGTACAAATAGTGTTTTTTTGTGAGAAGGGTAAGAAGTGTTTATAGACCTTAGATCTATATATGGATGGTTGAGATTGATTAGTGGCAAAATGGTAATATGTGTTATATATTTAAATGATTAATTAGAGAGACTATGGGTATAATAGTCATTGTGTGTACATAAAAAAAAAAGAAAAAGATCCATCATCCTTAAATCACGTTTCCTTCTCCCCCCATTCTCTCTCTCACTCTTTACATGCCTCTCTCCTCTCTGTATCGAAAATAACTCTCTGTACCAAAAATAAATCACTTTTCCCCAAGCTCGCCTTCTACAAAACATTGATTTTCTCTCCACCCATTCTTCACGCAAACAAATGAAGACAAATGAAGAGGGATTTGATTTATTTGTATTAAAGGGATTCTAAATTGTAAGATATTGCCGTTCAAAAAAAAAATTTGATTTGATTTATTTAATTTTATTCATTACGATAATCGTGCTTTTTTTATTTGATACCATAATTTTATTCATAATGATGTAAATTATATATGTATCCTTTTTTTTTTAATTTGATACATAAAAGTTTGATAGTTTTTTTGAGATCATGTAGCAATATATGCTTTAATGGTGGAGATTTTATCATTTTTTATACTGTGTGTTTTACTGTGTTTGTGATAATGTGTTTTATGTTTAAAAGCTTTTAAAAGGCCACAAATCGGTTATATTGTGTTTTGTACCTCTTTGGGTTTTAATGGGTATAACATGGCAATGATATGGTGTTTTACTCTAAATCTATTGTGTTTTATGTTGTTTTGTTATTTCAACAGCAAAGGACATTGTAGTACACATGTTTCAACATAAAACACCATACGCATATAAATAAAACACCATATGTGCTTGCTCTCCTTATGTAACAAAACATCAAAAACTTGCAATATTCGAACCTCATATTGTGAACATAAACTGCACTAAAAACATAAAACACTATTGTATTTGTGACAACCTGCACCCTTCAGTTTTCATAAATGTGCATAACTGGTTCCTCAACTATTTCAAAATTTTCATTTTTAACCCTCGTATTTTAATAGGACCAAAATTCACAATTTAATAAAACTTATAATTTTTTTTAAGTAAAAGTATGCACGTTTTATACTCACATCTACACCCGAGCACGTATGTTTCAGACCTTGATACTCAAAGCCCTTAATTTTCGGTCCTAAAACAACTTAGAAACAAAAGGAAACAAGTCTATAACTTAAAATTGATTAAATTAGAAAAATTATTTTTTTAGCCCTCGCGGTCCACTGAGACAGTCAAACAGTCAAAGTCCTAGTCAAAGTCCTAGTCAAAGTCTCAGTCAAAGTCCTAGTCAAAAGTCCTAGTCAAAGTCTCAGTCAAAATCCTAGTCAAAGTCCTAGTCAAATAGTCAATTCATCTTAAAACCTTACTTTATTGTGTTGACAAATTTTAAAGCCTAATTGAATTCAAAACTAGTATAAAAACCCACCTATGACCCATTACACTTGGCACCTCTAAATCGATTATTTCAATTCGATTAAACTCTCCCTCATACCTTTCTTCTAGAGTATATTACTTCTACATTTGAAGCTTTGATTATAAGCTCTTGTAATTGGCGAATTGGAAGCTTGATATTTTTCCTATTCGGTTTCTTTTCTTCTAAATTGGACTAGTTTCGTTGTTGAATATTTGGATTGCTCGCATTTTCACGCTCGCTTAGTCATCTAGTCATTTGGCGAAAGTGAGTACTTCCTATCCCCATTTTGTTTTTATTCATTTTTGCGGTGTTACATGTACACTTATACAAATTACAAATACAAGTTCACATTTTTACAATACAATTCTAGTACTATGTGCATTTGCTTACAAACGTGCTTTATGCTTAGACATTACATGTAGAATACATTTGTACTTAGTGAAATCATTAACCATGTACAAGCCGACCTTAACATTGGATAGCGCTATTGGATTGACAACCCGCCTATGTTGATTCTCCCCCTTTTTCATCGGAGAATCCGTGGTCATTGTTAAGTTATTATCCATTTATTGGATAAGTACACCGCCGTTCATTTAGTACATTATACAGTCACAGGATTGATTTTGCTCATTTGTATGATACATAGTTTACATAATTGCACTGCAGCTTTGCACTTGAATTGTATACCATTTTCCAACTTACTATATGTATTAAAACTAGGAATGCTCACCAACATTTCTTATGTTGACAAAACCTATTTTGTACATGTTTCAGGTGCAGTTTGATCTTAGTTCCATTGCATTGGATTTTAGTGCTTGCTTTTAATAAGTTATTTCAGTTTTCATGTTTCGTTCAGACTTTTATATTTTTTTTTCCATTTCATTTATGTAAGACACTTTAAATTATTCAATAATATATTTACATTTTAGTACCATGTGCTTTTGAACAATCGTCACTACGTGACACCTCGATGATTCCGCCATCGGTTGGGGTGTTACAGTATCACGTTTGGAACATAAAACACCCTAACGATTAAAACACCAAAAAAAATACGACTTTTTGTAAAATCGTATATGCTTCAGATTGTGTATGTACTTTTGATTCAATATAATATGGATCACACGAATCTGAATGGTAGTTATGTTTAAATAAAAATCCCTAAAAAATCTCATTTCAATTAAATAGATGTTTACTTCCTATTTTTAAGATTGATAAAAGTACCTTATTACCCTTAATCACTAATTTTAATGCTTGCCACATGTCACCCCATATTGGTTCTCACACTTCTCACAAAAAGTTAGATTTGTACAGGAACCTAAATCTCTCTCTCTCTCTCTCTCTCTCTCTATATATATATATATATATATATATATAGGCTAAGTATATACAAAAAACCTCCCAAAATGAAGAAGCCCCCACAAACCCATCTTGTGGTCTAGATTCATCCACAACACCCTCTATTATTTTAATAAAAAAGGGTAAACTAGTAAATTTACATTTCCCCCTTTTTTACTAGTTTGAATCTTTTGTCTCTCCCTCCTATATAAACAACCCACACACATTCTCTCTACATCTCTCTTTCAGCTTCTCCATCCAGATTAATATAGGCACCACCACCACCAATTTTAATCTCAGTTTCTTCAACCCAATAATAATAATAATAATAATAATAATAATAATAATAATAATAATAATAATAATAATAATAATAATAATCCATCCAACACACTTTCCATTCAGATCCACCAAACCAAGAGAACACAATCAGTTTCAGGATGCAGACGTTATCAAGAATCAAGGATATTTTATACCTGTTTGCTCGGAACCCTAATCGGAACCCTAACTCCAATCGCCGCCGTCACCGTCTTCGGTTTCCTCCTCTGTGTCTCTCTGCTCTGTGTTCTCTCTCTTTCTTCCTCTGCTGTTCTTTCTCTCTACCTAGTTCGTGAAAGAGTCGTGTGTTGTGTTGTTGTTGTTGGCGACGATCGGAACCGGTCACCGGACTGGTGATTCCGGTTGATGTTCTTGGTTGTGCTCTCATCTCTCACACATATCTTGTTTTTAATCCTCGTGGTTAGCTGTGCTCTCATCTCACCCACATATTTTGTTTGAGGATAATAATAATAATAATAACCCAATAATAATAATAACAGGATGTAAACGTTTTGTTTTTATTCATGGTTGGCTGTGCTTTATCTTCCTCACATATTTTTGTTTTTAATTCTCGTGGTTTTGTGCAGGAAACAAGAAGAGATGGAGGACTTTTATAGTCAAAGCTAAATGGAGGGTGTTTGGCAATGGGGATAACAACTAGAATTTCAAGTGTTTGGTAATAGGTATTGAATCACATAAAGTGTTTGGCTGCGAGTTTAATAATTAAATAAGAAGCGCTTAGCCGAGATAATGGATAGTATGTTTTTTGTTATTATTATTACTAATGTGAATCGTTTTTTTTTATTAGTAAACCACCTAACCCCCAACACAAAAAAAAAAAGGGGATGCTAGAAACACACAAAAAATTGTTGTTTTTTTTGTGTGTTACTAGCATCTCTTTTTTTTTTGGGTGATTTATTATGTTAAACATCGAAAATGATTTTTCGTTTTGTGTTTTATGTTCGTAGTATCTTTGTGTTTAGTTAGGGTGTTTTTATCGTCTATATTTTCGTATAATCTTTGTGTTTAGTTAGGCTGTTACGTGTGTAGCATATCTGTTTTTTTGCAGTCAAATTCTGTTCTATGTTTACTGCAGACTACAAAAGTTGTCTGTGTTTTTCCTGTTACACATGTAACACTCATGTGTTTTTGCACCATGTCTGTCTATTTTTTTTTCTCATGTATGAGTTTTTTTTATGTTACCTATGTCTTTTTTACAGAAAATGTTTGTTTTTGTGTTTTCTCATATAGTCTTATCTATAACTAAAGACAGAAAATGTGTTGTTATTTATTTTCAGAATGACTTTTCGGAATGTTGTTATTTTGTGTTTTCTCTGTGTTTAGTTATGGTGTTTTTCTCGTCTATATGTTCGTATCATCTCTGTGATTTTACTTAGGGGTGTTTATTATGTTAAACATCGAAAATGATTTTTCGTTTTGTGTTTTATGTTCGTAGTATCCTTGTGTTTAGTTAGGGTGTTTTTATCGTCTATATTTTCGTATAATCTTTGTGTTTAGTTAGGCTGTTACGTGTGTAGCATATCTGTTTTTTGCAGTCAAATTCTGTTCTATATTTTCTAGCGTATCAAATTCTGTTCTATGTTTACTGCAGACTACAAAAGTTTTGTCTGTGTTTTTCCTGTTACACATGTAACACTCGTGTGTTTTTGCACCATGTCTGTCTATTTTTTTTTTGTTTTCTCATGTATGAGTTTTTTTTATGTTACCTATGTATTTTTTACAGAATATGTCTGTTTTTGTGTTTTCTCATATAGTCTTATCTATAACTAAAGACAGAAAATGTGTTGTTATTTGTTTTAAGAATGACTTTTCAGAATGTTGTTATTTGTGTTTTCTCTGTGTTTAGTTAGGGTGTTTTTCTCGTCTATATGGTCATATCATCTTTGTGAATTTACTTAGGGTGTTTTTTTCTGTGTTAAGGTAGGATGTTACGTGTGTAGCGTATCTGTTTTGCAGTCAAAGGTTGCTTGTAATTCAGTAAAAAATGTATGCTGGGTGCAGACTATAAAAGTTTGTCTGTGTTTCCAGAAAAAAAATCCTGTTACACATGTAACACTCGTGTTTTTTGTACCTTATCAAGAATGTAATATTGCATATTATAGAGGAAGAATTGGGAAAAAAAATTCTTGAATGGAATGTCATTGATCATGGGATGAAATCTATGTTTGCATATGTTTCGTATGTAACAGCACCACTAAGTTGGTATACATTAGTTTCTGTTTTTTTACTAGATACAAAGTTTTGATTTTTTCATGTAAATTGAAGAATTTTGTTTTATTTTTGCAGGTGAGCATATTTTTTTGCATTAAAGATGAAGATGATTATCAAGAATGAAGTGTAGACAATTTTTTTTTTATTTATGATAGTTTTTTTTTAGCATTTTGTCGATTTGTAATGACCGTTTTGTTTGTTTTAGCACTTTGTAACAAACAATTCTTGTGTACATTTGAATGTTTTTTGATCTATAAAGTTTTTAATTGATTATATACAATCTGTGCAATTTTAACGTACGCAACACTGCATATGTTACATATGTAACATGACGTGCTGACAGATTTAGGACAATGGTCACAAAAGTATGAGAGAGATGATGTGACATGTGTGGGGTCCACACTGTCATATCTGCTTTTCAGAAAATGGCATTTGACCATTGTGCCCTTTTTTTGTCATCTACCTTAATAAATCTAATAAAATAATGTAGAATGAATCTTGACCATCCATCTATTTTGATCAATGGCTCACATTTAGTTTACTAGGTTTCTTCAATTTGAGTGGGTTTTTATTTAATCCTTCCCATATATATATATATATATATATATATATATATATATATATATATATATATATATAGGGGAAAGTTAATTTGAGAACACCTATATTTCGTGCGAACCGTGAGAACGCTATCTAAAACCATTCAAATTCAAAATTTCTTTTTACACTTGTCTTTATTACTAAAATACAATCTCAAAAACACAATTTACGCGTAAAAATTCAAACGCATACGGAAATAAATTGTTTTTACACATGTGTAAATTTGTGGTTTATACATGTGTAAACTGTTTCATTTACACATGTGTAAAACGTTAATTTGAAACTGTTTTTGCAAGAAAGGATGAATTATTTGGAAAGAAAATTCGTTTATTAATGTTGTATTTTGATTATAATGAGGTTTGTATTAAAAAAATTGATTTTGATTGATTTTTTTACTTGTTCTCACGGTTCTCACGATATTTAGCGTTCTCAAGATAACCCTCCCCTGTGTATATATATATATTCTTTAGCCACAAAAATAGGCTTTTGTTCCTAGGACCACACTTGCACTTATGATAATGATAATTCACATCCTTGGACCACAATACCACTTGATAACTTTCTACATTTCCCATCGAAAGAAAACAAATTATTGGGATCCACCAAACAAAGAGTGAACAAGGCTCGTGACTAACTAAAAATCCCAATTAGTGAGTGAATCATAGTACAAAAGACCCCACAAGGGGTGGGGTGGGGGGTACGGTGGTGTGGGTAGAGGTTTGAACCATGGTATTTGATGAGGTGTTGTGTTTTATTAATGAGAAATCATGCCATTGCTTGGTTACTTGAATGACTTTGATGTGCAATCATACAAGACAAACATGATTGTCATACATGTTTCTTAATTCCATCTTTCTTAGCATTCACATTAAAATTTTAAGAAAACTACATAAAAACACTAATCCAAGATTCCTTATTTTTATACTTTAAAATATTAGAGCAAAGCCTTATATTTTTAAGCATAAGGAATGAGATGTAGGAAAACTTAAAAAATGAAAGATAAATTTATGAAATTGTGAAGCTTAGTTAACTTACATGGATAAGGATAAACAATGAGATATGGATGCTCATATACTTGTAATATATGCATACATTACACGTATAGTTGTGTATCTACTGAGAAAAAAGGTGATTTTGTCTAGTGAAATTTGAAAAGTGTGCTTAAATTTGGGCTATAAAAAAAAGATGAGAATATACATTGTTATGGTGGTGGCTGGTGTTGGTGGTGGTGATGGTGGTGATTGCATGTATAGCATAATGGTAAAAGGAGAAAACACGAGAGACATAAGGGTATTATAATTACTTCACCTAAAAATAATAGAATAAATGGATGTGGTTAGTGGATGTAGCTCCAGTTAAAACGAAAATGAAACCACAAGTATTGTTTTGACAACTTTTAAACTATTGGACTGTAATCGTTATTTTCAACAATCCATCGAGACGAAAAAGAAATTAACTTTTATTATTATTATTATTATTATTATTATTATTATTATTATTATTATTATTATTATTATTATTATTATTATTATTATTATTTTGATACTTGAAGACTTTCAAAGTGTAGGTTATCAACTTGGAAAAAGTTTGTGGTGCGTGAATGGCTTGTTATACGTTTTAATCCATACCTTGATACTTAATAAAATGTAGACAAAAATAAGCACGTCTTAGAGGTACATTTGAAATTTTTTTAAGCGTAATATTTTAAAAGATATAGATGAAAAACAATAAATAAAGAAAGCGTTATGGTTTAACACGCGGCATCATATTTTTTATTCAAAAATGAAATTAAAGAGATATAAGAGTAGAGATGATGGGGTAAAAGTGTAACTACTCTTTAAATAACCAAAAGTTTAGTAAAGATGGGGCAGCAAAAGCGTAAGTACTCTTTGATAGCCAAAGTTTATATAGATGACGGTGCGAAAAGACAAATTTATCGTACCACAAGCATAAAAGGTTGTAATTAGTTGAAATTTTGAGACGTCATTTCCAAATGTTATATAATATTAACTAAGATCCTGATCATGTGGCCTGGTGGTAAAAGGGCCGGTTCTCTCTTTGGGGGAGCCGGGTTCGATTCCCACGGGAGGCATGTGATGGATACTCTCACCCTTGTGGTGGGGTAGATGGTTGGGAAGTGATGGGGAGACCCTTGACCCTTGTGGTCATGGGTTCGACTCCTGATCCCTCCAGGTTTTACCGGCTCACTACTGTCGTGCCTTCAGGCGGGTTTGTGGGCCGGGTTTTCCCTGGAACAGGAGACGGGTGGGCCGAAGGGCTCTGTCCGTACGGATTAGAGGCAGTCTGGGGCCCCTTTCAGTCATTGGGGGCCGCGTACAGAGTACCCGGCAATACTTTAGTTGATCGTTAAAAAAAAATATTAACTAAGAGTCAAAGATGACCATCATCAAAAGACTTTTAGCCTCTCACATATCAAATGTGTTTTTGACTTTCCTGGATACATGCATTCAAATGTCAAATGAAAGATGAGGTTTGTAATTATGTACATCAAAGAAAGACTCCGGTATACGTTATTCAAAGAGACTGCTAGCAATCCGACATAATTGGTGCAATATATTCCGTTTAGAGTCGATCCCCTTTTTGGTTCCGGCATTTTGCATTACAGCTAGGTTCGGTAGCAGTCTCATCCATGTTCTTATATGCCAGTCGCAATGATTATGTTTACGTTCTTAAACACAGGCACAAGAGGCTTAACCCATTAGTTTGAAAAGCATAACTCTTTCAGAAGGAGCTGAGATAATCGATAATTAACACACTCGAGTCAAGGTTCCAAATCTTTATATGATATTGAAAACTAAAATGGTTATTAAAACAAAAAATAAAGTGGAAAACTATGAATTATGAAAAATGTAAAAGTGATGATAATATGTAAAATGTAAGGACGTTTGTGAAATAAAATGATTGTATAAAAAAAAAGTATTTGCAGGTGTTGTCTAATTAAAGGCATCTTAAAACCAGTGGAGTACCCATGGCTGGATAAGTTGTCGGTATGCCTAAGCACTAACACCCAACATTTTTTTTATCCTTTTGAACTTTATAAATTAACCTATCAGACATAATTAAACTATTAATAATCTTATCTTATTTTATTTTATAAATCAAACTAAATAAATAAAATATAATCCAGATTGAACAGTTTTGTTGCAACCACCTAGGCTTTATACATCAACAGTGAGCAACATACCGAAACATAAATCACCAACAATAGTAATTAGCAACACTCTTGAGGCCCATAAATAAGTTCCAAAAATCATACCAGACTACCAATGTAAATGTAACATTATGATCTCACATCCACACAGGGTTTGACCGATACGATTACGAGTGATGAAAAAAGTTCAAAATGTTACAACACACTACAAACAAATGCACATACTCGGGTGATATACACGCATACATTTACATATATGTATGCATGGATGTGTTACATATAAATATATGGGAGAGATGTCGACTGTTTGTATGCTACATGAAGGTTTAGAGAGTACCATTTACACGAACATGATAAGGCGGGCCACGGCAAAAGATTGGCTCATCAGGTGAAGAAGACGGTGCACGAGCCCTCAGAATTTCATTAGGATCGTCTATAACGGCAGCAGCTAACAGCGTGTACTCACCCGGGACTAAAAAATACAAACAAAATGAATGTTTGATCTCTTCAAGAGGAGGAACATCCACCTTCATGCCACTTAAAGCACCTACCACAAAATTTACAAAAATAAAATAAATATATAAATAGAGAGATGAGTCACTGTTATCAACCTAATAAGAGTGGCGTTCAAGGCCTATTTTTTTTTTTTACAGTTTTTAGGTCAAAACATTAGTAACGGTTTTGACCATTAAAAACTAAAACCAAACCAAACAGTTACTAACAGTTAGGATTCAGTGATTCACGGTTTGGGCTCATTAGACCTTTATAATACAATGAAAAACACATAAAACACAGACAAAAAAGAAGCGATATTGTTCCAACATTCAAAACTTAAAAGGCTGACTTCAGGTACTCTATGGTTGAGCAAGGCCCAATAATGACATCTTAAAATGATCAAAGGCATAAGTAAACATAGCCCAAAATCCTACTATCTGGTTTGGTGTTTTCCGACCGGTTGCAGGTATAAACGATTAACCAAACCATTTACGTGACCAGTTTGGGTGATTTCAAACCAAACCCCCAGTTAATATTTTATTAGAAGACTAGAAGTTATAGTCTTACCAGACCATAGCACAGCAGAATTGGTGCCTTCAATGCAGTTTTCACCGGCTACATCTCTGCATGTAATACTAAGATTCATACTGATAGAATCCTTTGTGTTATTCCGGACCAAAACCTCCATCGGCGTCATGTCATGTGCCAGCACATCACCGCTAGAGTTTACTTCTTTAACAAGCCTGAAACTGAAGGTCAAAGGATCTGGTAGTAAAACATCCATGATTGATGTCTGAAGGGCTGCTTGTGTGGCATCTTTAATATGCAACTCTCCTGAACTATTACGTCCCGAAACCCACCTAACCTTAATCTTTGAAATCAGCTTCCTTATATACGCATTGAGTTCCGCTTTCTTCTTCTTTTCTGAGGCTTTACCACCATCCCCGTTTGACAGTGAATTGTTTGCAAGAAAAGAACCGTCAAGAACGGGTAGTTTAAAGTGTTCCAGTGGTATTAATACTCTTGCACTATAATCTCGGTCTATTCTTTTTTTCGGGTAATCAAATTCTGAAGATTTTTCCTCACTCTCGAGCTGGACCGAGACACCTACCTCAAACACAACATCTGTTGGATTAGATAACTCAAGTTCAAGAAATCTTAGGCCCCAGCTTCCTCTATAGGGATCAATTTTCACCAACCGATCAGCAGAACCGTTATCCAATGATTTATTTGATATCTCGCCCACATGAGCGGGGATTTCCATTGACAACAGGCGAGCTTTCACAAACGATAATCCCTGCAAAACGCACACGTTTAAGGGAGTCACAAGGCGCCGACCAGGTGGCACAACATTAACACTTTCTGCCAGCTCTTGTTGGTTCTCTGCAGGACCTGACATGGGAAACATGTAGCAGGGGTAAATACCAAAATTGTCAACCGTCATTCATTTACTAATGAATGGGTAGACTTTGGAAATGTTTGCAAAAAAGGAAATGGGTCAATTGGTTGAACATGACAAAAGTCACCTAAAGTTAAATTTGAAAGCAAACCTTCTATATATCATTTTATTTAAAAAATCAGATTCGCTTGTAATCACATCAGATAAAACAAATATACAAGTTAAGGAATAGCATATATACTCACAAAATAAAGCCAATTTAGATAGACCAAGGATTAAAAGAAGTTCCGTCAGACCATCACTTCTCTACAACCACTTTCCTTATAAAGAAGTCGATTTCATAAGTTTTATGTTTTTATCTCAAACAATACATTACTGAATAAAAAAAACATAGCTAAAAGAACGTGTCAAATGAGTCAAACACTGTGAAAGTCACCCAAAACTCTATTTTTGACAGTCTAGGAAACTGTTTTACTCGTACCCAGATTAGTATCGTAATAATATTGATTTTTTTAGTTATAATTAATGCATCTTTATTTACTAAAGAAACTAAATAAGGAAAATAAAAGTGTTACAGGGTTAACTCGACTTGGACCATTTTTTACATATTATCCAACCCGCTTTCATATTTGCCAATTCTACCGCTACTCTTGTGAAGAAAACATTATACATTAGACTAAAACTAGTAATAGACTAATAAATACCTGCATAATGGATCAATAACATTGGGCTGCTTGCATCCTTTAGCGGTCGTGTCACATTAACGGATGTGCTCTTACTAGCAATGGCATCATGATCCACCAAGCCAAGCTGCCAAGCTTTCAAGGTGACTGGTATAGTAACCTCGGCACCAGGCTTTAATGGAAGAGCAGATTTCAATGCTTCATAGCCCATGGATATGACAGAATCTTGATTTTTCCCTGATAACGATATATGTGCCTGCTCAACCGCCACTGTACCAGCATTAGCCACACTAATCCAAAGTTCACGAATCTCTCCTTCATACAATATAACAGCTCCATCACCACCAACAATGTGTGAAACCAACAATGGCAGTGAAGGTACAACTGTAATGTTGGGCACAGCTGTCGTTTTCAGCTTTCCGGACCCACAGCACCGAAAAGGATCAGAAATAACAAGCCCTTGTGCAGCTCCAAGGAGCAAATTGTCAACATCCTTGAAGAAATGCTCAGTAACTACACCAAAACAATGAACAAGGCATCCAGGGATATTCACAGGGCCCACTTTAGTTGGAATTCCAGATAAACTAATCACTTTAGAGGAATTAGGAGGGAGAGTAACACTGATTGGAAAAGCATCAAAATTTCCAGAATGCACAGAAAGATATATGCTATTAACTAGCAACTCAAAGCCACAAGGGTTTGCTAATTCCACCAACACCTGCACTGGTTCTCCAACGACCCAAACAAGTTCTTGCTTACTGTTGTTGACTGAATCTCCTTTGCTGAATGGTGTATAAATAAAAGGCCCAGAAGGAGCTGATCCAGCCCACCAATCCTCTCTTCCAGAATTTCTTTTTATAATGTCCATCTGGGATGGATGCAAAGGAAGTGAATGCAACCTAGTTATTAAAAACGGTACTTAGTATCACATAACAGAGATTGGCAGACCAAGTAAACCCTCGTTATCATATTTGTTACCGTGTAATGAGAAACAACTAGTTTTGTTATATCAAGACTGGAATGTCTAAACAAAAAAACACAGAGCAATACATGTGTTCAGACAAAAGATACAGAAACTTAATATATGATCCATTTGCCTGCAAAACACACACACATATATGCATATGTGTGTGTATCACAAACAAACATGTGTTATTGCTAGTTTCTCCGGTTCACATATATTTTCACACATTCTTTCAACCATCAGATCCTGCCAGATCAGATCAGTCATCAAATCAACTTTTTTGTTTTGTTTTTTTTTTTTTTTGACAAATATCAAATCAACATATGAAGTGCCATTAGATGCCCCCTTGAAATAATTGTTCTTCCGCTCTTTCTGTGTTAGCTTGACTTGACAATGAAAATTAAGCTTTCTGGTTTGTTGGTCTTCAAGTTTTATATATGTTTGTTTGTTTTATGGTGGACTTCCTTGTTTTATCTTAAATATGTTGTTTATGCTTTGGTGGTAACCTACATTGCAGATTCATGGTCTATTACCAGACCTACAATGTGACTGTCTAGCTAGAGACAGAGTTCATTTGAGAACCACAAAAGACTTGAGAACCAGGGAACTAATCTAGGCCCCTACATAAAGCCAAGATTCCAAAATTTAAGTAATCACGTGTAAATATACCGATGCACACTTGGTTTTAAAAAGCGCGAAGCGCACAAAAGCGACGAGGTCTAAAACCGAGGCGCAAAGCGCAAAAGCGGTGGGCTTTTCGTACACGAGGCGCAAGACGATTATATAATTTTTTTTATATATGCTATAGGTTTGGTTTTTAACATTATTTACTCAAAATATAGATACAAATAAGGTATATATATGATTTAACTTGAATGTACAACCTTTTTAGCTACATGTATAACAATTTTAAGCACAAAAATAGCATGTGTACAAAAAGCGCGCTTTTAGTGCGCTTTTTTCGTGCGCTTTTTGCGCTTTTTTTGCGCTTTTTTCCCACTGCTCGCCTAGGGTTACATAAGGCGCACGGGGTTGCGCCTAGGTGCGCTTTGCGCTTAAGCGCGCCTCGAGCGCGCTTTTTACAACCAAGGATGCACATTGCACACGCCTTCATTAAAAGTGAATATACCCATGCAAATGTGCACGCCTTTATTCGCATGTGATGAAAAATTTATTCACATATGATTACCCAATATTGGTCCTTTATTTTACTGATCTGAAGGCGTCGATTGGTTCTCTGGTTCTTAATTTTGTGGTTCTTAAATCAACATGTCTCATCTGGCTATACATGTAAGTTAAGTTATTATGTTGACTTCATTTCTTGGTTTTGACTTACCTCTGACTTGAACCTATCAGATTTCCTACATGCACCTATTTTTCCTATCACTTTCAATTGGCCAGCCCTTAAACTCTATGTTTTAAGAGCTCAGAACAACTTACACAACTGAAAAGGGCAGACAAAAACTATCAATTATACATGCTTTATAGGTCTAGACTATTATCCACCTAGTTCTTTTTTGTAAAACTCCTAGCAAATCACATATAGTAGAGAGTACGTCATAACTCAAGCAGTAATCAAAGAAATAGAACTGGCTTGGCTCGTGTGTGTTGTTAGTTTTCAGTGTCTTTATCAAATGGATATAAACGTTCGTGTCTTTTTCCTCCTTGAGATTAGTCAAAGAGCAAGTAGTCTTCTTAACTAGTCGATTATGATATCTGCTGTCCTGCCTCATTGAGGTGAGGTCTCCATGATTTCAGGTATTGGCTACCTACTTTCAGAAAATATTCCAAGGAAAAAGCTTTGCCTAAATGATGGTGATGTTCTTAATGATTAAAGAGGATACATGAGAAAACCTGGCAAGGTAACTATGCAATAGTTACTGAGCATGATATTGCCTTTTTAGTTAATGTCATTAGTTGATTAATCTTTTCTCCATGCAAGTTTTACAAACGTCAAAAATCTCCACCAAGCACCAATACATGATATTGCATATAAGATATTTGATGCTAGTATTGCAAGTCGCTTTGACTTTGGAATAAGGCTCATTACTGTTTCTTCGTCACAGAGAATCTTGTCATGGGATGGTGACAAGCAGGACTAGTTCACTTGAGAAAATAAGAACCATTTTTTGGAGTACCAAGACATCGTGCATAAAAGTGACTTAACTTGGGCGAGTCACTTCTTCAAACGCCAGGTACTTTTTAATGAAAATGTAATACAGTAATGAGGTCCTAAACACATTTCCAATAACCAAAATGTTCATGAGCTAAACAAACATAGTGTGATTGATTTCCATCTTGTTCGTGAAAATGTGTTGTCACTTCTCCTGAGCTCTTAGTAATAAGCTAGTTTTAATATGCTCCAACAACCAGTAGTGTACGTCTTGATGAGCCCATTATAGATCATATGGTCCCAACGTAAGAGTACTATTAAGCATTAAAATTCAAACTGTGGTATGGCGTTTAGTATTTCAGCCCATTAGTTTATTATGTACTCTAGTTTTATTGAACTCAATAATAATTTCTTTTTCAAACTTGCATGATACAATGAGGATGAGATGCTCATATGTAAGAGCAAGTTTAAGATATTTGTGTTACTACCTTACCAGTTACTCAACCAGCATGATACATGTACTATGTATATCACAACCAAGAAAAAAAACGTCTGTCGCTGCAGGTCTAGAAGAGACACCGACTAACTAGAAGGCCAAAAGTTATTTATTTTAAGGCATCACCGTCTTGGTTTAAAAAAGCGCGAGGCGCTCCGAGGCGTTTTGGTTCCAAAATCCGAGGCGCGGGGCTTAAAGCGCGAGGCGAGAGCTTCACGTATGTGAAGCACTTAATATTAAAAAAAATATATATAAAATATTTGTACATGTCAAAATGGCATATTCTACCTATTAATCAATCATAAACACAAAAATAAGATTTTATATGGTTTAATATACAAATAACCTATATATAGGTGATATAACCAAGCTAGGTGTACGATAAATAAAACTCAAAAACAAGAAAAGAAAAAAAATAAAAATATTATAAAAACTTTTGGGTCAAATTTAACAAAAACCTATGGATGTAAATATATTTAACTAGGAGAAAAAAATCTAAAGAAGTAAATGTCACTAATAAAATAATAATAATAATTATTATTAAATAGCCACTTGGGTGACCAAATTATGAAAAGAAGAAAAAAAAGGAGTCGATTCTATGTCCTCTTGTCTTTGATAATAAATACTCTGAAATCTCGGGACTCTCTTTTCCTATTTTTATTTCTTTACAGCTGGGAGATTTCCTTTCCCCTGCCAAATATATATTCTAAACCCAAACCCTAAATATTTTCTAAACCCAAACCCTAAACAGCCACAGCCGTCATCCTTTCTCAGAGATTTTCATCTTTTTATCTCTCCATCTCTCTTTAGCTCCACGATTTTCATCTGTTTATCGAAGGTTCATCTACGTAGAGTATCAATTTCATGGGTTCAACCTCTCCTCATCGTTCAACCAGCAGCCAAAATCCAAATCTGGCTGAGGCGCTAATAAAACGCCGCCTCAAGCCCTGAGCTTAAAGCGCCGCCTCAGCCGCTTCATGTATTCCAGCGCTTTTGCCCAAAAAAAGCGTTTTTCCGATTGCCTCGGGCGCCTCACGCCTCAAGCGCGCCTGAGGCGCGCTTTTTTAAACCAAGATCACCGTACCTGATATCAGAACCTAAAAGCTAAAATCAGGAAGTAGGCAAGCGGTCAGAGGATTCTTAGCTAAAGCATTAAACTGATATGGGAATTAACCATCCTTTCTTGCTAATATCACTTTACAATTTCAAATAGAATTCGGGCAGTGTTTCTATCAAATTTAGTTAACTTACGGGAAATTAGCATTCCCAACAACCATTAAACAAAAGGTAGCTACCATATATCAAGTGAGCTGTCTCAATTTCACAAGCAGAAGACTATATAAGCCAAGAAAAGCAACCATTGCCTATAACTGAACAATGAAATTCATTTAATGCAAACTTACCTCACAAAAGGTAAAGCTGGATCAGCACAATGAGTTCCAGAAGGAAGTCTTTCAGCTGCATTGTTGAGTGCACTTGCAAGCCCAGTTTGACCTGAAGGTGTTATTAGAGGATAGTAAGATCTTAATAGACGTGCCGCTGCACTCCATGCAGCAAGAGGATCTCCAGCACGAACAGCTGACAGAAGTATCTCCTTCAGTACAACCATCTGCAAGGTGCTCCATTGTGACTCAAATAAAGATACTACCGAGTGATGATGCATCTTTCCACTGTCAGCAATGGATGAACCGACATCCTTATATGAAAAATAAAATGTGATTACGTAATATTCTTTTGTTTATTTAAAAAGAATAACCAAAACAGAGTAAATACTCACATTGAAAACAGAGTATTTAGGAATGGAAGCTCTACTTTGAACACGATAAGCCTTTGTAGTCAGGGCCAGCACTTGCATGGCACTAATAGCAGCCAAGTTGTTTTCTTGTTGCAAATATAACTGAGCTACCTGCCTGGAGAAAAAGGCAGCTTTCCTATGATAACCAAGAGTTCCATATAAACGGGCTATCTCAACGTATAGTATCAGTCTATCACTTGCATCAATTAAAGATTTCGCTCCATCTGCTGCTGCAGTCAAAAGCTCCACTACATCCTTAGCCAGCTCACGCCTGAAACACAAAAAAAAAATCTGGGTAGATACACCAAACCGATAACCATGATTTTGGAAAGATGGTAGAAGAAGAAACAAAAAAAAAAACTAGGAAGAGAATAGTAATAAAGGAAGCAGGGGTAAATGAATTCCGAACAGAACAAAACCAAGAAAGAAACGGGAAGAATAAAAATAAATAATAACTTTGAAAGGACGCAGTTCACAAAATAAACAAATCTGCCTCTTAACCAAGAAAACTTCGTATACCTTGTATACATATGATAAACTTACACTATCATAACAAACAGAGTTTGATGTCCTCACAGTCGTCACAAAACAAAACCTACAACGGGCATAATAACAAACAAGAAGTTTTGGAAATATACCTGCATAGAAATCTTGCCAATTTCAGAGTAGCTTCCAGTTCAAAGCTGAGGGGTGAGACCCTGCATGGAGTTGATCACTAGAATTAAAGATAGGTATATTCATGAAAAGCTTAATGAGGATGTGCAAACAAACTTATTAACATCTTACTAACATAAAGTTTCTTAATACACTAAAGTCTTAAACAAACTGCCACTTTGAAATGATGACTATGCGGACAAATAGCCAAATAGGTCCTTTAGTTCAACTATTTCAAATAGAATTATTATTCAATAGAGTGTAGAAGAATAGGAAATTCTAAATCAGGATTAATTTTACTTGTGTTATAAAGGGAGTATTAGTTCATGTGCATATGTTAAAGATGTGACCAGTGTGTGTAATTTGTAAGGGTCTCTACCTCTGAGCATTGTCTTGTGTAAATGACTTCCTGTAATGTACAATGACACTATTGTAACGATACTTGACCTCCTCCTCTATAACTGGGTCCTTATGAACTGTTTTATCCATCTTATAGCACAAAAAAAAATGTTTAGTCAACACCAGGATAGATAAAGATCATATAATCAATCAATTTAAGTTCTCAGACCTCAAAAGAGAAAACCATATATTAAAAAAACTATACAATTCAAAACGTTATACACATCTGTAAAGTAAATCTGAAAGGCAGATTAGGGGCACCATGAAAAGAAAAAGGACTTAAAAAATCACATTTTTGGCATACCATTAAAGATGACAACTAGGATTACTACCATAGTACCATGCATCTGATAAGAAAATTTACTAAAAACTAGAAATGAAAGACCTATACAATTTTAAACTGTTCAAACTCTAAACGTAATGTCCCTGAGATATCTCCTAAGTCCTAACAGTGTGGAATTATGTCTTAGGTGCCATTTGTTTTTCTAAAAAAAGTCTACGCAGCCTCTTCTGTCTGTGCCGCGCAGACCACGCACAGACATTGCCATCTGCAAACTGATAGTTTTTCCTAAGACGTTTCATTAAAAAAAACGTTTGCGCGACTGCGCGAGCTCCTCTTGATGCAGACTTGGCCCAGCCACTTCTAAGATCTTCTAACGTCTGCAGAGGGTTAAACACCACGGCACCACCACCCACCACCACAACCATCCACCACCACCCACCAAAATCCCTAGAAATATGCAATACATTTTTATTTTCCGCCATTACAACATGAAGCAAAACCTAGGTTCAAACTAACAAAGGGAAAACAATCATTTCCTATCACTGTGATTGTAAGCCACATCATGAGCAAGCATGAAAGACTAAGAAAAGCTTATTTACAATGAAAAACTAGGTAGGTAAATCCTTGTTTGAGAACAAAGCATATATAGGCCATGAGAATACTGTTACTACAGTACCAAGATGGGTAATAGAAAGATTTAGATATCAAATGTTAAACACATTATTTACGATATCTACAATAACCGATCCTCTCATATGCTTACCAACAAGGCACAAACACCACCTTCCATTGCGCCAGCATACCAAAAATAATCTCCAGTCAGCCTGGCAAGTTCTAAAGCAGTAGAATAGTGGTTATTGGCATCAACTGGTGATCCAGCTAGTAAACAATAATCTCCAATTGTTTTTTGTGCTCTACCAAGTCTCCTCTTTTTCGCTTTAATCACCTGAAACAATTGATCAGGTTGGTAAAGTTATAATTCTCAAAGCATGCACTTGAAACTAAGGATTTAGATATTATTTAATCAGGACACCTAAAACATAAACCTCCTCTGAGCTGAGACTGGCTTGAGAATCTAAAGGTGTCTTTAGAATGGTCCCACCAGATTCTGCTTGAAGAACCCACTTTTCAAACTCCATTAAAAGTGAAGCAGCAATGTCTTGCATCATTGTTTGCAAGTGAATTTCCTGAGTCCGCTGATCTGCGGGAGGAAACAAAGCCAACTTATTTCCTCTGTCCACATCCGCTAGCTGCAAAATAAGATAACAAAAACTCTGGTAAGCCATGTTACTAGGACTCTAGGAATATTTTAAGGGTAAAATATGCCAGCATTTTGCAATAACTTACTGATCACAAATCAATAAAAAGTTAAAAACCTTTGAAACAGATTAAACAAGACCAGATTTAGTTCACCCTTATCAATAAGTACTATTTTGATTTATGTTTCAAGCTGCAACTTTTATGGTTTTTGGACTTCTTAAGAATGAACATACGTTGTGTTACGGCAAGAAGAGAGACTTTCTCTAGGTTTTGTCTTACATTTAATAAGTCGAATGTCCGGAGCAAGAAAAACAAGAATCAAGTGTTGATTGCATTCTATTTTAACATTCTCCAATTTGGTTATGCACTTATGAGTAAAGAAAAATACACAACAATGCGAATTCAAACCACAACATATATGCATATGTGTATGCAAGTAAATGGATACGCATCCCACTCTTCAATACCAGTCAAACCCTACAGGAAACTGCACGTAACCTATGCCACATGCCTGATCCTCAGTCATAAAATCACATAAAAATCTTCCAGGCACAACTTTGCACAACTGAAGAAAATGAGCCTCCTAAGACTCACTTCTACAATAAATTTCTTTGGAGTCTAAAGCCACAGAGAAATTGTTTTGCGAAACATGATCATTAACCTGGCTCCATAACTTACTTGACTACACCAAAATGCTTAAGTCGGTCCAACAACCATATCAGTCTTGGCATCATACAGATCGCAAGGTTGTGTGCTTTTCAACTATGAAAGCGATGCAGTTATCAACATATCCCCAATTAGTTAACTAAACCATGAGACCATCAACCATTGACTAGCTGACATTGGCATACTAAAGAAACTCACGATAATCAGGTATCAACCCTCATCATCCCATCAATCATATAGCATATGTAACAAACATATAAATACAAGATACCTACTCTGTATATATATACTAAAAAAACACATCGCTAACTAACTCACACAAGTATAACCAGACTCAAGTAAAAAACCACATTTAACTAAAAAAATTAGTTTCACATATACATATTGGCGCAAATAGAAGTCCACCGAATCTAATTGCTTAAGAAACCTAATAACCAAACAACTAAACCCTAAACCAATGTCATAAAACTCCTTCTTAGCACTTTTCTTTAACTCCACCTACTTACTCGGAATCAATCGAAATCAGTCAAGTAGTCAACCTCAGTCAGAATCGGATCTAGTCGGTCAACTAGGGCAGAGTTTGACTTAAAACAAATTAAACACGCTTATAATAATACTAATATTACTAACGAACAAATATCATTTTCTACTAATCAGTTTTTAAAACACTTTAGTAGTAATTGAACTCGTATCTTTTTCATTTATATCAATAATAATGCAATTTCATTTAAACAATAATAATAATAATAATAACAACCTGAGAATCAGAAGGAGAGAAAGCGAAACAGCGGTGAACAACAGAAGAAGCGTAAGCTTTACAGGCAACATTAAACTGATGAAGAACAGAATCGAGATCAGGAGCAGAAGGACAATAACAGATACCAATAAGAGCATGGATCTTGCGATTGGACTGGAAATCTTCCCAAGGACTAGGGGGAGATCCGCCAATAATAAACTTGAAGCGTAGGTTACCGGAGTCCCAGGGTTGGTTAGAGAAAGGGGATTTCTGGTGTTCGGTGTAGAAGGAAGAGATGGAGGAGAGGTGGATGGAGTGGTGAGGTGAGAGCATGGAGGCGTATTTGCGGAAGAGGTGGTGGTGGATGGGTCCGATTGGGATGACGGCGATCCGGATGGTGGAGCTGGTGGCGATGCTTACGTCTGGCTCCATTGGGGTTGGATTGGGAGTGGAGAGTGTTTTG
The DNA here is from genome assembly GCA_030844895.1 of Ambrosia x helenae. Lineage (NCBI taxonomy): Eukaryota > Viridiplantae > Streptophyta > Magnoliopsida > Asterales > Asteraceae > Ambrosia > Ambrosia x helenae. The sequence goes on from CM061233.1 coordinate 43,133,881, forward strand.
GGGTTTGGTTTGGTTTGGTTTGGTAGTAGATGGATCGGTTTGAGGTGTTTTAGGTTTTTATAAAGCGGGGGAGAATTTGTTTGGAAAGAAATGTGAGATTGGTAGTGGAGAGTGGGGTGGGGTGGTGTGGTGTGGTGGGTTTCAGTTCGAAACTAGATCGGTTGTGGAGTTTGGGGTGTTTGGAGTTTGGTAAAGGGCGGATAATATGTTTTTGGAAAAAGTTTAGTATAATAAAAATAAATAAATATTAATTTTAGAAAAAAAAAACTAAATTGTATTTCAAATGTTTTAAGTTTTAATAAGAGTTAATTGCCAATTCAGTTCATGGTTTGTTAAAAATTGTCACTTTAATCCAAATTTTTTTTTCTCATCTGTGTCCCTGAGGTTTTCATTTTTTGTCATTTTAATCCAAAATTTATTTTTACACTTGTCTTTATTAATAAAATACAATCTTAAAAACACAATTTACGCGTAAAAATTCAAACGCATACGAAAATAATTTGTTTTTACACATGTGTAAATTTACTGTTTATACATGTGTAAACTGTTTCATTTACACATGTCTAAAAAGTTAATTTGAAAGTGTTTTTGCAAGAAAAGATAAATTATTTGGAAAGAAAATTCATTTATTAATGTTGTATTTTGATTATAATGAGGTTTATATTAAAATTTTTTGATTTTGATTAATTTTTTTTACTTGTGCTCACGGTTCTCAAAATATTTAGCGTTTTCAAGATAACCCTCCGATATATATATCTACATCTACATCTACATCTACATCTACATCTACATCTACACTATATAATATAAGAAAACACATGAGGGACACATGGCACTCCCTCATGAATTCTCTCATTTTATTATTTAATACAATAAATTCAACTATAATATATTAAATGAATTAATTAATTGATTTTAGTAATAATATTAATAAGCTTAGTTGTAACAAAAATAATTAAAAACGAATTGAATGATTTCTGTTATTAATATAAATAGATTCTCATTCATTCGGTTTCTAATGATTCATGTTACAACTATAATTGTTAATATAATTACTAAATTTTAATTTAATATATTTATATTATGTTTTTTTGCGGTTAATATAATTATATTTTAATACAAAATTAGAAATAAATTATTAGACATACTTTGAAAAGGTTTATTAACTAACCGAATTAAACATTATTAAAACATTAGTGATTCTTTTTTATATAACATATTTATATGTTATTAACATTGATTTTAAATCATGTACCTTAAAATTAACCCATTTAAAAAAATTTGATCTTTTATTCTAAGTTTAAAACTATGTTTGCTACGATGTTTGACAAATGATTGTTAAGTTTTATTATTACGGGTTTTAGTCATTGTTTTAAATGTTAAATATTGTAACATTTCGCAATTATACTTGTACGTTACACATCGTTATTAATAAAAACGTCAAGTTCCAGTATTAATGTGTGCATTTAATTATTTTTGTTGCATTTTGGAAACCCTAACACTATATAAATTATATATATATGTGGATATATTAAGGATAATTGTTTAAAAAAAATGGTGCTTGGGCCGGGACTCGAACCCGCGCCCAAGCCGGTTCAATAAACACACTCACACAAACCAACTGATCTAGCATTCATATTTGTTTCAAACCCGGACCATTATAATTATATCACTTGTTTCAAAACCCTCACAGTTGACTTGGAAAGTCAACTGTGATACGCGACTTGCCAAAAACATCATCAATAACTCGTGATTAACCTATGATTGGCATCACTACGCAATTACCGGTCTATTATGACTCAGACACACGATAATTGACAACCAATTGATACCATATTGATCAAATACGCGTACCACATTCAATACATAGTCAACACTTGCCAATTCGAACACCTAGACCTTTACACTATAAATTGAACATTTCTGAACAATCACAACTCGCCAATTCATCTTTCTCAACCCCCAATTCTTCATAACAATCCTCTGTTCTTGATATTCAATCGCGTTTTGACTTTTTAAGTTGACTGAGCATTCGTGATCAATACAGCATTATAAGTATAATGTTTTTGATGGGTTTTGATCTTCGGCATCCACACATCAATAGCCCTAAGGTTAATTGAGTTATTGATGTGTGAATTGAACGATTGGAAAAATTAGGGCTCGTGGGTTTATTTGGGGATAAACACGATTTTGTGTATAATATTTATTTTTAATTAAACTGAAATCAACACAACCACTGGTCTGGACCAAGTGGTTGGGTCTGGTGCCCACAAACCAAGCCACGCGGGTTCGAGTCCCGGCTGTGGCACATTCTTTTTCTTTATTTCTTTTTAATTAAACAAATCAAATAAATTATATATAATACTTATAATTTTATAAATTCGTTTTAAATTATCAAAACTCTTTTATAAATTCTAAAAAAATTATTTTAAGAAAAACTGATGAAAAAGTTTCACTCACAATTTTTAGTTTTCAAAAAATTAATTTATTTAATATATATAATAATTAAATCAACTTTATTCTATTATATTTATAAATTTCCATTAAAATATCAAAACAATTTTATAAATTTCCACAAAAATTATTCTGAGTTTATATAATGATAAACTTTTCTGAAATGATTTTTAATTCTAAAAAATCATTTATTTAATATTTTTAATCAATTTTTGTTAGTTTTAATCATAATTAAATCATAATAAATTCAATTTTTAATATTTTTGCACCAAAATTTTATACAAATTATTTCTGAATATTTAGAACAGAAATATAAATTTTAAACTAATAATTCTTTAATTTTGGTATTTTTAAATATTTAAGTTAAATCTTGATAATTTGTTATAAATAGAATTAATATTCTATTTTAAAGAAAATAATTTTGTAAAAATTATTTTTATACTTTAAACATATTTTTGTGACCATCTTAAATTTAAATTTTATAAAAAGATTTTTGTCTATTTAATTTCTAAATTTCTCTCAATTATCAAACATTTTTAATATTAATCAAACAAGCATTTATCCCCAATACGAAGCCCTAAAACATATACATTTGTAGACTAGATAGACTTAGACATATTTATTACCTTATTATAGGGTGATATTTGGCATTGTTTGGGCAACACCACTATTCAATCTTTTCACGAAGTATAACATTTTGCTAAGGTGTGTTTTACATAGCCCATTTTCTATTTATCACCATTTTTGGGGTGAAACATGTTACAACATCATTTATGCAATTCAATCATCAATGTGTCTATGTGTTTTTCTATGTTGCATTATGTCTTGAACATGACTAGGGTAAGCACAATTCTAGCATAATCATTAACATTGATCAGCCGACGGTATACATTGATAGATCTATTGGACTGACAATCCCACCCGGATACGTGCCTCCTATAAAGGTAGCGTGGGTGTTTGTTATCGCATAACATATTCGAGTGAACCATGAGTGTATGGGATGTACCACATTATAACAGTCACAAGGGTTGATTATGCACTCGATTTACTTCTAGTATGTTTTCACATATGGACTAGACTTGCCATGACACATGAATTGCACAACATTTTTATTCAATTATCAAAACCTATGTAATTCTCACCAACTTTTGTTGACCCAAAAATATTTTCAAAATTAACATGTTTCAGGTAACAATGAAGCTGAGGCTTGAGTTTGCATAAGGATTATACATGAAGTTATTGTTTGGAGCTATTTGAAGTTTTGTTATTTGATATTATGTATTGAATTTCTAGACAATCATTTCATTTTTGGATTATTATGCTTGAATAAATTATTTAAAATTTAATTTGTACCATGTGCTACTGAAATAATCATCAATGCGTGACATCCCGATGTTTCCGCCATCGGTTGGGGTGTTACAGATTGGTATTAGAGCCTTGGTTATAGGGAATTAGGTTATTAGAAAATAATCTAGACTATAACCTTAGGGACTTAAACAGTACTTGCTCCTCTTACTTGAAATCCTAATTGCTTCCTTATCCCTATCCTATATAACCCTAAACCTACATATGACCTACTCTTATTCGTCTGCTGCAATCCTGATCCACCATTAGATTAATAGGACAAAATCCTCAGGTTTAACCTGAACCCCCTTGAGATCTCGTCGAAGTTCTAGATTTTAATAACGAACACGTGCAATCTGGAAGGGTGAACGCCTGTATTCTGAGTCTTCTGTCTAGGCTGGCATTGCGCATATATCCCAATCAGACGAGGGACCCGGATGCCTACCTGGGAATTCTCGGGATGAGTGTTCACTTATAGGCTAAAGCATGTCTTCATATGTTATTAGAATTTAGAATCTTTGATAAGTCAACGTTTTCGTTTATTCGTTTTAATTAATGAATAAATGATTACATTCCTTATATAATCTCATTCATTTCATTGTGTCTATTACAGATCATGCCTCTACGTCGCAGCACTCGCAATAGCAATGGTGAGAACCACGAGGAAGGTGGTGACAATCATAACCATAACCACGGTCCTAACCACAACAACAATGGTGTCGATGCCCAACTGGCTGCGATCATTTCTCAACAAATGGCGCAGCAAATCGCGACTCTGGTTCCTAATCTACTAGCTCAAGTCATCCAGATGAACGGCAACGGGAACGGTAACGGCAACGGGAACGGGAACGGCAATGGTAATGGAAATGGAAACCACAACGGGAATGGAAATGGTCTTCCAGCCTGTACCCTTAAGCACTTCAATTCTTGTAACCCCCCAAAGTTTACTGGAGAAGAAGGAGCTACAGGACTCCTCCAATGGTTTGAGGGTATTGAAAATACCTTCATCAAAAGTGAATGCCCCGACAACTTCAAGGTTCGTTACGCCATGAGTGTTCTCCACAAACGAGCACTCACTTGGTGGAATGAAGAAAAGCGCACTCGTGGGGCTGAAGTTGCTCTTGCTATGACATGGGACCAAGTCAAGGAGGTTATGAAGGAAGAGTTTTGTCCTCGCAACGAGGTTAAGAAGCTTGAAGATGAGTTCCACACCCTAGCTCAAGATAGTGGGGAAAACCTTGCCTACAACACCCGCTTTCACGAGCTTAGCTTATTGTTGCCTCACAAAGTCACTCCCCTGCTGGTAGCCATCGAGAAGTACATCGGTGGTCTGCCCATGCAAATCCAGGACACCGTTTGGGGAAGAAATCCTGCAACTTTGGAAGAAGCCAAACGTCTAGCGGCCACTCTTACTGATAATCACGTGAAGAACGGTACTCTCTTCCGCAAGGGCACTAAGAAGACGGTTGCCAAAGACACTCCCCAGCCCGCTATTGAAGTCAAGCCTGAGACCTCAAGCAACAAGAAGCGTAAGGCTAGGAACTACATGGTTGCTACTACCCCACCTGCAGCACAAAACCCAGCCAAGAAACCATACACCAGACCTCACCCCTTGTGCAATACTTGCAAATACCACCATCCAGCACAGGTGCCATGTCGCTTTTGTACTAAGTGTCAAAGGTATGGTCACCTTGTGAACATCTGCCAAGCCCCTCCTACTGCCCAAAATAACAATGCCCCAGCTCCTAACCAACAAAACAACCGGCCTGCTCGTGGTCAGTGCTACGAGTGTGGCAGCCCTGATCATTATATCAACAATTGCCCCAATCGTAACCAAAACCAAAACCGCAACCAAAACAAAAACCAGAACCGCAACCAGAACCAAGGTGCTCGAGGTCGCGCCTACAATCTCAATGCTAACCAGGCTCGTGACAACAACGAAGTGGTGAATGGTACGTTCCTCATTAATAACCACTATGCATCCATATTATTTGATTCGGGAGCTGATAAGTCATTTGTATCACTGAAGTTTGAACCTTTACTTAACTCACCCCAAACTAATCTAGAGGAACCTTTAGTGGTAGAGGTAGCTAATGGGAAGTCTATTTCGATCGACTCTATTATTCGTAACTGCGTTTTGAACCTCGGCGATCATACCTTCTCTATCGATCTCATCCCCATGCATCTTGGAAGTTTTGATGTTATAGTAGGTATGGACTGGTTGTCAACCCATCGTGCCGAAATTCTGTGCTTTGAGAAAGTCATACGCATCCCTCTCGAATCTGGTGAGATTTTGAAGATCTATGGTGAGAAGCCCTGTGGCGAGCTTAAGCTCATGTCTTGTACTACTACCCAAAAGTACTTACGAAAGGGGTATACAGCCTTCTTAGCTAACGTGATAGAGAAGAAGGACAAAAGCAAAAGTATCCAAGACATTCCAATTATTCGAGACTATCCTGAAGTCTTCCCAGAGGATTTACCTGGTTTGCCTCCTGCTCGACAAGTAGAAATTAGAATTGATCTTGTTCCTGGTGCTAATCCTGTCGCTAAAGCTCCTTATCGTCTTGCACCCTCTGAGATGCAAGAACTTGCCAGTCAATTACAGGAACTTTCTAATAAAGGGTTCATTCGCCCTAGTTCTTCTCCATGGGGAGCCCCTGTCTTGTTCGTTAAGAAGAAGGATGGTTCTCTTAGAATGTGTATTGACTACCGTGAACTCAACAAACTCACCATCAAGAATCGTTATCCATTACCTAGGATTGACGATCTTTTCGATCAACTTCAAGGAGCAACCCACTTCTCGAAGATTGATCTTCGATCTGGTTATCATCAGCTTAGAGTCCACGATGAAGATATTCCCAAGACAGCCTTTCGCACGCGTTATGGTCACTATGAATTCATGGTCATGCCTTTTGGATTGACCAACGCTCCCGCAGTATTTATGGATTTGATGAATCAGGTTTGTAGACCCTACCTCGACAAATTCGTGATTGTCTTCATCGATGATATCTTGATTTACTCTAAATCAAAATCCGATCACGAGCAACATCTTCACTCCATCTTGGGTCTCCTGAAGAAAGAACAACTGTATGCCAAGTTCTCAAAATGTGAATTTTGGCTTAAGGAAGTTCAATTTTTGGGACATGTCATTGATATGAACGGGATTCATGTTGATCCTGCAAAGATCGAAGCTGTGAAGAACTGGAGTGTTCCTAAAACTCCAACTGAAGTCCGTTCATTCCTTGGTTTGGCCGGTTATTATCGTCGATTCATCGCCAACTTCTCTAAGATCGTTGTTCCTCTCACTACCTTAACTCACAAGGGTAAACCCTATGAGTGGGGACCAAAATGTAACGCCCAACTATTTTTTTTTAAAAAAAAATAAAAAAATAAAATAAATAAATAGATTATATATTGTATTTGCGTAACACTTTTTAATTCGTACCTCGTTAGCGAATAATAAGTTCTTACATGATATTCACTTATAAACATATATATTGTCGTTATAATAATTAGAAACAATAATGACTCGTGGCAAACAAACATACTAGATAATTGACATTTAGACGACGTTTTTCGTTCTAACATACATATATAAATATTTTAATATATTGTCTAAACACTTGTTATAAATCGACTTATACATAAATATATTTCGCAAAGTAACTATTTTAACTGTTAAGACTAGTTACATAATTAAACGAGTGTCGAGACATTTGACCGGTTCGTATACACGGTATATCCTTCCACCTAACCTAATACCCTACCTATATAATATCTCTATCTCCTTCTTCACCATTATCCCTTACAAGCTCAAAAACCCTAGCACCCAACCCTTTATCTCTTCCTTTCTTCCTAGATAAGATGCAGCCAAGCAAACCATCACCACCAAGCCTACTGTACACTGCTCCTTCCTCCTCTCTCTTGCTCAAACATAAACGCCGCCACCCCATGGTGGTTCACGGCGGCTCCTGCCTGCTGCACAAATCCACATCACTAAACCTCTATCTATGCTTCAATCACACCGTAAACAACAAAACCCCCTTTTAATCTTCAAGCTTCCATACCCGTCCTCTTCATAACCAGCGATTGGTCAGGGATTACCCCAGCGGCATCATTAAACCACGACAGCAAGGGGGTGGCTCTGCACGTGAACTGGAGGTGGGGTTTCGTTTGATCCGATGTCGGGTGTTGGGTTGGGTAAGCAACGATGAAGGTTCAACGTCCTTGGTCTCGTGGTGGTCGCATCTCAGTGACATCAGCAAGTCGGGTCCTCGGTCAACAAACCAAGCCACGCGGGTTCGAGTCCCGGCTGTGGCACATTCTTTTTCTTTATTTCTTTTTAATCAAACAAATCAAATAAATTATATATAATACTTATAATTTTATAAATTCGTTTTAAATTATCAAAACTCTTTTATAAATTCTAAAAAAATTATTTTAAGATAAACTGATGAAAAAGTTTAACTCACAATTTTTAGTTTTCAAAAAATTAATTTATTTAATGTATATAATAATTAAATCAATTTTATTCTATTATATTTATAAAATTCCATTAAAATATCAAAACAATTTTATAAATTACCACAAAAATTATTCTGAGTTTATATAATGATAAAATTTTCTGAAATGATTTTTAATTCTGAAAAATCATTTATTTAATATTTTTAATCAATTTTTGTTAGTTTTACTCATAATTAAATCATAATAAATTCAATTTTTAATATTTTTGCACCAAAATTTTATACAAATTATTTCTGAATATTTAGAACAGAAATATAAATTTTAAACTAATAATTCTTTAATTTTGGTATTTTTAAATATTTAAGTTAAATCTTGATAATTTGTTATAAATAGAATTAATATTCTATTTTAAAGAAAATAATTTTGTAAAAATTATTTTTATACTTTAAACATATTTTTGTGACCATCTTAAATTTAAATTTTATAAAAAGATTTTTGTCTATTTAATTTCTAAATTTCTCTCAATTATCAAACATTTTTAATATTAATCAAACAAGCATTTATCCCCAATACGAAGCCCTAGAACATATACATTTGTAGACTAGATAGACTTAGACATATTTATTACCTTATTATGGGGGTGATATTTGGCATTGTTTGGGCAACACCACTATTCAATCTTTTCAAGAAGTATAACATTTTGCTAAGGTGAGTTTTACATAGCCCCTTTTCTATTTATCACCATTTTTGGGGTGAAACATGTTACAACATCATTTATGCAATTCAATCATCAATGTGTCTATGTGTTTTTCTATGTTGCATTATGTCTTGAACATGACTAGGGTAAGCACAATTCTAGCATAATCATTAACGTTGATCAGCCGACGGTATACATTGATAGATCTATTGGACTGACAATCCCACCCGGATACGTGCCTCCTACAAAGGTAGCGTGGGTGTTTGTTATCGCATAACATATTCGAGTGAACCATGAGCGTATGGGATGTACCACATTATAACAGTCACAAGGGTTGATTATGCACTCGATTTACTTCTAGTATGTTTTCACATATGGACTAGACTTGCCATGACACATGAATTGCACAACATTTTTATTCAATTACCAAAACCTATGTAATTCTCACCAACTTTTGTTGACCCAAAAATATTTTCAAAATTAACATGTTTCAGGTAACAATGAAGCTGAGGCTTGAGTTTGCATAAGGATTATACATGAAGTTATTGTTTGGAGCTATTTAAAGTTTTGTTATTTGATATTATGTATTGAATTTCTAGACAATCATTTCATTTTTGGATTATTATGCTTGAATAAATTATTTAAAATTTAATTTGTACCATGTGCTACTGAAACAATCATCAATACGTGACATCCCGATGTTTCCGCCATCGGTTGGGGTGTTACAAATATGCTCATCAAATACATATTAATTTTAGATATTTAAAATAGTTCAAAAGTCAAATAAACAAATTAATAATAACACAACGTGATTAGTTAAGTTTTTTTGTGAAACTTTCATATTGTTTTGAACAAATAAATAAAATAAATCAATCAACATTAATCTATTTCTATTTATATTAATAAAAGACAACACATGGAGTACATAGAACTACCTCATAAGCCTTCCATTATATTATTTAAAACAATACATTTATTTTATTTTGTTTATTTATTTAATAATAATTATTTATTTAGTTTTTATTGGTTATAACTATAATTATTAATATAATTACCGAAATTCAATTTAATATATAATATATGTTTTTGTAAATCAATTAATATAATTATATTTCAATACAAAATTATAGATAAATTACTAGACATAATTTTAAAAAGTTTATTAACTAACAGAAGTAAACTTTATGAAAAAACTATTCCCTTTTAAGATAGCATATTTATATTATTAAATTTAAATTTAAATTTAAATCGTGTACCTTAAATTAATTTATCTTTTAATACGTGGTCTTACACTTTAAGTTTAAAACTATATTTCTTATAATGTTCTTAACAAACAAAATAAAATAAATCAATTTACATCAATTACATATTTGAATTTATACAAAACTAAATATGTTTGGGTATTTTCGTATCATACAAGCTTGATATATAAAATACATTTTATATATGAAAAATCATTGTTTGAAATATTCAATAACTTTTTTTTTAAGTTACTTCAACAAAGCAATACAATATCTAAGTGAGTGGCCACAGTCTTTTCATTACTAATTCGTTTCAATCTTCATTTTCATGCTATTAATTCACGCAATCTTCTTTTTTGTAATTACAATTAGATTGAACCAATAAATGTTATTATGTTTAAAGATCTTGATGTTAGAAAAAAATGATTATACACTCACGGTTATATATACTTTGGCTTTGGAAGAAACTTGATGTCAAATTCTAAAATGAACGATACTCGATTGAGATGGTTTAACGAATGAGGACATACTTTTTAATTAATTTAATTTTTTTACATCTTAGCCTAAACAGATTTACTCTTATTACTTTTGATTTTTTTTTGTTTTATTGTACATGCAATCTACAAGGTAACAACCACAATATGGAAGGTTTGAAAAAAAGTTTTATGTAAATATGAATTTTTTTTACAAGAAACTATTTATGTTGGGTCTAAATTTGGTAGTCTAATGTTATCAACAAGTTAAAGTCAACAAGTCAAAGTTCGGTCAACAAAAGTCAAAGTCAAACGAGTCACAGTCAACACGTAAGGCGGGTCGAGAAATTCAGATAATAGATCGACGAGTGAAGCTCAAGTTATGATAGAGAAAGACGCTACGGATAAATAAATATATTTTGTTCAGACAAAATATATTTATTACTTTAAAAATAGTTTGCTTGTTTAGTGAGAGTTTTTGTATTTAGTTAACCCTAGGGACCTAAATGTAATTAGCCTAAGTGTGTTGGGCTATAAATAGATAGAGATTAGGGTTTTACTATTAACACACATGTTAGAGATTTTGGGGTTTTATTGTATTCATCTATGCAAATCATCTAGTGGGTTTTTATTGTCATATTTAAGTGTGTGTTCATCCCTATTTTCATCTTGTTCTTCATCAAAATCAGATTCAAGCTCCAAATCAATCCTACAATTTGGTATCAGAGCTTGGTACTCAAATTTGGGATTTAACCATCTATAAATTCGTCGTTTAATCTGATTTCTATTGAAGATTTTATAGATTGTTTAAAATTTTGGGTTTTTCATCAAACTGCGCACTTATTTCATCAATCTGGGCACTTATTTCATCAATCTGCGCACTTATTTCATCAAACTGCGCACTTATTTCATCAAACTGCGCACTTATTTCATAAGCTGCATACTTATTTCTTGTTGTGTGCATTTAACTCATAAGTTGCATACTTATTTGCGCACTTAACTCATAAGTTGCATACTTATTTCTTGTTCTGTGCACTTAACTCAAGTCTTGCTGTGTGCACTTAACTCATAAGCTGCATACTAATTTCTTGTTGTGTGCACTTAACTCATAAGTTGCATACTTATTTCTTGATATGTGCATTTAACTCAAAAGTTGCATACTTATTTGAGCACTTACCAAAGGAAACTTTGGGAGACAGTGATTTAGCCTTTTGTGGCTTTATCACAGTGTACTTATTCGTGTGTTCTAGTCGTTATTCTGCCCGAAGTTTCTTGTGCCATCAGATCAACAAACCGTTAAAATCTGCATACTTAAATTCTGCATACTTAAATCTGCATACTTAAATTTTGCATACTTAAATTCTGCATACTTAAAATCTGCATACTTAAATTCTGCATACTTAAATCTGCATACTTAAATTCTGCATACTTAAATTCTGCATACTTAAAATCTGCATACTTAAATTCTGCATACTTAAAAGTTGCATACTTAAATTCTGTATACTTAAATTCTGAATACTTAAAAGCCTAGCCACGCTTCAACTTAGGGGCTAAAGAATATTTAACATTTTTTCGAATGTAAAGGTAATTATTTTTATTTTTAATATAATATGTAATCTGATTTTCTTAATTATATTTATAAATTTATATATAATATAATTTAATTTTTTCAACCCGTGTATCATACGGGTACATAACCTAGTATATATATATATATATATATATATATATATAGAGAGAGAGAGAGAGAGAGAGAAACACACACACACTCAGGCACTTATACATACACACTCAACAACATCACCATCCCCAGTTGCTTCACACGGGACAACAAAGCATCAAAAGCCATTCAAGGCTTGCTTTAGGTGTGGTAAAGAAGGTCATGTGCTCAAGCAATGTCCAGAACGACAAAATCCAAGCGGTAAAGGCAATGCGGATTGCTTCTTTGGATCAAAGGATAAAATGCACACATCTTTGAATATTAGGATGACACATATTCCATTAAGATCTCCACATGTGAAGCCGGTTTCACATGATTCAAAGATTAAAAGGACCAAAGCATCAAAACCACAATCTATTCCTCCAGGTTTTAAACAAAAAATTGTTTCGAAAATTAATTCTTTCACAAACAAATTTTTTGAACCAAAACATGTTTGGCAAATCAAAACAAAAGTTGAAAAAGAAACTAATGAGGAAAAAGGTATGCTGTTTCAAGAAGTTACTTACATTGATGTAAAAGGACAAACCAGGACCACGATGGCCTGGGTTCCACTCTCTAATTAATTTACTCATGAGTGCAGGAACTACCATGGAGGACTGTTAGTAACACCGGTTAGTAACAGTGGTTGTTCCAAGAATAGGTTTTGAGCGAAAATCTCGCAGGTTTGGTTATGGTATCTAACCTGATTGCACAATTGGCACCGTTGTCACACACTCATTTTCTTGCTGACATATGTTTATGTGTGTCTGATGTGGAAGACTTTATTTTTTTGTAAATATATATTTAAAAAAATTACTTAAAAAAAGGGGGATTGTACAAAAATTAAAGTTTATGGGGAGTATGAAAATATAGTCTCGACCATGAGATGTGATTATTGCAAAAAATTCTGATCTTATATGGGAAATGATAGGAACTAACTTGTTTATGTCTGCACATGAATAGGATCTGAAGGACGTTACAACAACAAGTTAATGATGTGTAGGTAGGTTCAGCCTTCAAGTTGAGTAAACTGCTATAAGGTGAATAATAATAAATCTACACGAAAAGCTGGATTCCCACTGTGTTTTAGGTCTGCACAAGCTGAGTTCGGTCATACATAGGTTGAGAGATTAAAAGACACAGAAAATTTTGTGCATATATATTCAAAAGACACCTAAGAGTGCATGCTACCAATGCGGGGCCAACCAATAAAGTGAGCACCAAAAGACACGCAATGTTAGTGACGTGCAAATATATATAAATAGCTCAACAATCAGATGATCAACTTCTCTGCTTATGGAAACATAGACCTGAAGCTCTCATCATCTGATTGAAATAATGATCATCTTCTCTGCTTATGGAAACATAGACCTGAAGCTCTCATCATTATATCTCGATAAACCTTGAGGATTGGTAGGCTTATACCTAGCACAAGTGGGGTCCACAAAATTTTCATCAATATTACCCAAAAACATGATAATCTCATCACCAAACGTTTGTTGAAAGACGAGAGGCATGGACTTAAGAGGACAAACATACCGACAATCGTTCTTGGGTTGTAGCTATCCTCAAGAAAGTTGAAGCGTGGCTAGGCTTTTCAAGTTAGTGTGATCCCAAATCAATCCTACAATTTAGGGGCTAAAGAATATTTAACATTTTTACGAATGTAAAGGTAATTATTTTTATTTTTAATATAATATGTAATCTGATTTTCTTAATTATATTTATAAATTTATATATAATATAATTTAATTTTTTCAACCCGTGTATCACACGGGTACATAACCTAGTATATATATATATATATATATATAGAAACACACACACACTCAGGCACTTATACATACACACTCAACAGCATCACCATCCACATGAAAAAACTGTTCTCTCAACAACCACCTCACATTCCTCAAATAAAGATCAAACTGTATCGACCCATCCTGCACAGCCTTATCCATCGCATAATTCGCATCCTCAATAGCAAGATCAGAACTCAGAAGAACTAGACTCCAACATCTGTTTCGACAACGAATCCACCGACTCAAACGCCTCATCCACATTCACACTCCCACATCACCCCTACCTTACGCTCATTCTCCCTCACCCACCCTTCCAACACATCTGCATTCATCAAAACCATCTGTAACTGCTGCTCTGACCCCTCAGAATAAAATGACGAGATATGGGTTGGTTACTGATCCATGGGTAATGACAAAAGAGGGTGGTCGCTGGTTAATTATGTAACATCCCGTTTTTGTTATATAAACAGAATATGTTGGTTTATATTTATTAGTGAATGAAATGGGTCATTAACTGTCAAAACGAACCAATAACATGTGAGATGGATATTTGTGTATTTGAAATTAGTTAACGAATGCGTGATGGATAGTACGATTATTTGAGATATAAGATCTAGACGAGTAATTAGTGTTATAGGAGACCGTTTAGTAACAATATAATATATTATATTATATTTGACCCTACCCCGTTTTTAATGAAACTTATGTCATAGTGAAGAGAAAAATAAGCTCGTCTTAACAGTATATTCAAAATTTTATAAAACGTCAAATTCTAAAAGTTATACGAGAAAAACGGTGAACCAGCTGAATTAATTATAATTATATAAATCTATAATCTATAACTTATAATAAAAGAATTGAATATTGTTGAGGTGACATTCAATGGAGGCCTCAACCCTCAATCTCTGTTTTGAGAGATGCCATATAGGATGTGATGTGGCAACTTTAGACCAATTAAAAAAATAAATAAATATGGTTTAACCTAATCTATTAAATACCTAATCTACTAAATTTAAATATTAAACCTTTATTATTTTCTCTCATGTTTCATCCCATAACTTTTAAACGTTGATATCTTTTATATACAAGGTTTTTAAAGAAAAAAATTACACCAAATTAACGAGCGTTTTATTATCTTTCCAACAAGTACCATAGTGCTATATAAAAACGGAGGAAAAAAACGACTATTTTTTGTAACCCGACAGGTATTGTGTCAGGTTTGAAATTAGTTTAAAAAAAATTGTGGGTTTGGGTCGGGCCTGGGATTAGGTGATACCCGACCCAATTACCCGAAACCACATACCCAAATACCCAAACTATATACCCGATCATATACCCATGATTTTTCTTAACACATCACATAACCCTTAGACTAATGCCTTCGATATTTCAATAAATAACTTTTTTTCCTTATTTCATGTTAGTTCTTTTTCGAATGATCGATTACAAACTTCCGCATTCATTTGACATTATATAATATTTTGTAATGGCACAAGATTTATACCCTGGCGCAGAGATTTGTTTTTTTATATATTTGAATATGATAACTTATGACAGAGATTTGTTTAAAATAAATAATAATAATAATAATAAAAATAATAATAATAATAATAATAATAGCAAGTGAGTAATTATATTGTCATATTATTATTTTTTTTTAACGGCAAATTTCATTTCTTGTGGGACTTGAACCCATGACCTCCCCCTTGGGTGTTCTTAGAAGCTTTGCTTCTACCATTGGGCCACCAACCCCAACTATATTGTCATATTATATATTTTATTATGTCATACTAGTTTATACCCCGGGAGCGTCCCGGGGTTGACAAATTAATATGTCGTGATAAAATGTGGGTTGGAGAATCTTATTTATAGTAATAATATCAACGTGTCGTGTGTGAGAAGTTTAAAATAAAAGGATGACTTGAATTATAAGTATGCATGTATGATCATAATAATCCATATTTAGAGTTGTACCGCATTGCGGCGTGGGAGTAAAATCGTGTCAAGTGGCACCAATGCCACACTACCGTTATCAAGCACTAACATCGAAAAAGCTCATAACAATAAATAAGGGAGAAACAACACCAAACAAAATGAATGCAATAAGTCATACCTATAATATGGCGAATTAACCAAGATCACATAGTACACAACAAATGCGATAGACAATAATACAATGATGATACAAAATATGTTGAAAGTGATGTACATACTACATAGCTGTCCTATTCATCGTCACTTTCGTCACTGACATAAGATAACTTCGCCAAAATATCTTCAGTTTCTAAGAAACAGGTTTTCTACTCCTCGCGTGTTGCGGCGCACAAACCTGTTACACATCCAACGTTTATTATTGATAATTTCAACAAAAGAAAATATTTTTATCTAGAATTTTGATACCATGGTTTCGGATAAATGACTTTCAGTACATGGCAAAAAAGAGTCAATGACATGATGTAAATGTAAGACAACCCACACCATGGAAAGTAGTAGATGATACATTTTATCAAGATGTTTGAGAGTCTGATCAAAAGCTCTACATATAAGCAAAATCATATATAATTTTTCCTGAAAATAGAAATAAAAAGATGGTTAAGGAAAGAAAGTCTACTTTTATAGCCAAAAACTATTAAAAAATAATTCCTCAAAATTTGTATTGAAAAGCGCATATGCTTGATTCAGAAAACATGAACTGTATAGTGAAGGCTAGTTTACATCAACTGCATTAGTACCCTGGTTCATAAGATCAATCTTTGTCAATACAACAAAAGATCTCTCCCTTGTTATTAAGATTTTAAGTATACAGAAAACTAAAATTTTATAAACAATTATTTAGAAACAAACATATAATATAATAAGATGTTTCTATGTGTATGGAGATGATGTCATAATATATTGCCTTTCGATTTCCACTTCACGGGAAACTTTGATAGCATCGGATGTTGTCCCGTTGTCACACAATTAGAATTTAGGAATTGTATCATATCATATAATGTAGCTCATGTATTATGATATCACAGTTAGATTAACCTCAACCTTAATAATCTGAACCGTGAAGCAAATTTATAAGATCCTCACCATCCAAACTCGGCTGCAACGTACCTCACCTACGACTACCCATACCAGAACCCTTACCCCCTTTAACCGTCACGGTGTCGTTTCACTAACCGAGGGCCACACATTCCCGATGAAGTCAGTCCACCACAACCGAATCATCCATCTATTAGTGGTGAAAAACCTGCAAGAAAGGTAACGATTAGATGCCATATGATGATAATAGGGTTATAGGGGGGAAGAAACCTTTACAGGTAGTTACTCAAAGAAGAAGATGATGAAGATCTAAAGGAAAAGGAACATAGAGGAGAAGGAACCCTGGGACTTACTTAAGGAACACAAAAAACAAAGAAAGAGAAGGGCCATGTACAGGAGAGCGGCGTAATAATAAAGAAAAACAATATAGGGTTTGAAGAGATCTACATATAATCGATATTGTCAAAACATAAAATAACAATCACAAAACATATACCTCATAATTCCGTTAAAACTTAGATTATAGAAGAAATCTACAGTGAAATCGAAGATCTATTGTTATTAGATGAAAGAAGGAGTAAGGTAGGGTTTGAAGGAAAAAGAGAGGAGATGGTTTTTTGTGATGTTTTTTTTTTTTTTTTTTAACTTAAATACTAAGTGACACATAGGATGACACATGGCACATTCAAGGGGTAGAATGCACCATTGAGTGCCATGTCATTAAAAATGTTTTGTTTTATTATATGTATAGATTAGATATTTCAATCCGGGACATTACCGAGATAAAAACTAGTAATTAATAAAGAAAATAGAAATGCACAGGTATGCGTGAGATTGTGTATGGATAAGCTATTTGAAAATTGTTATTGTATTTTAAAGTGATTACTTTGGTTTTAAGTTACACTAAGTCGGCATATACGGTAGGTCAAGTAGCCTACATAATTAACATTGCTGAACTAATTATCATTCTTTTGCAAATTCGAAAGGTACGTATTCTTATAAGTTTAAGTTTCTAATATTTTTAATTATAATATTAACATAAGATTAGTAACAAATATTATTTTATTAGGTTAATTTACAAACCACGGTGGGGTGACCGTATGGTAGAAATATACCCCTTAATATTGTACTTAGGGACTTTAGGATAACAACCCTTTAGAGTAAAACATGCGATCATAGCATAACATGTCTAGATAGTGCACAACTAAATTGTGGTACTGTATAACAACCTTTATGAATGCTTTACATAAATCACGAATGGAAAAATATTGGGCATGGATGGGAAAGCCGTAGACTGGGATTGTTGTGCATTTTTTTTTTAAGGTTAACTTCATTAAAAAAAGCGTCAAAGGTGGTCCACAAAACGGGGACCCCGGCCAAACCAAATTACATCAAATCCAAAGGGTAATTACACCATTTTTTCCAATCGAAACATTTTAATCTAGCTCTATGGCGGATCCAAAAATACGACGTCGACTTTACATTTTCCAGCACCTCAATCGGTCGTCTATATTAATCTTTAAACATTCGATCATTTCTCTCCATCCAAATGCTCCAAAAAGTGGAAAAAACAATGCCTCTAAAAACCATCTTTTCCGACTTCGATTGCGCCTGAGAGTCTACAAAGTTGAGAATATCCAACACATCGAAGGCGAAGAAATGACCCACTCGACATCACGTACTGACCCGGCTCCATAGCTCTAGAGAGAAAGCGCACCCGGTGAAAAGATGCATCGACGTCTCTTGACCCGAATCACATAGAATACATGTGTCATCCGTAATTGGGACTCCTCTCTTAGCAAGGTCAACCCGAGTAGGAAGACGATCACGAAGCGCTCTCTAAACCAAAATCTTACACTTCAAGGGGACGCAGCCTTTCCACTTTATAGTAGGAGAAAAATCCGATTGTGCAGCTTCATACATAAGTTTTTTCGCTGAGCTAACCGCAAATTTGCCATCAGAAGACGCCTTCCAATTCCACTTATCCTCGCCACCCTGCAGCTGAACAGAAAATAGATCCTCCAACAGATGGTATAATTCATTTACAGCTTCAAATGATTGAGGTTCTGATTTCCAATCCCAAGAAACAACCTTTGAGCCATTCACCACTTTCAGCCGATTATTGATGGAAGCCCACTTATCCGATTCCAGCCTAAACAGTGCTGGATAAACCAATCTGAGAGGCTGCTCTCGCAACCAAACATCACCCCAGAAAGAGATTGAAGCTCCATCTCCAACTGAAATAGTGAAATAATCATGTAGCGAGACACCATTAGGCAGCTTCTTCTCTCCAATTTTCGCAATGTTCCTCCAACACCCACTAGCGTTATTAGAACACGAAAGGCAAGACCAATTGCGAGAAGACCCATTACACATTCGAATTATATTTTTCCATAAACTGTTACCTTCAATTTTAAAGCGCCAAGACCACTTTAGAAGAAGGGCGTCATTCACCACTTGTAACTTCGCCACCCCTAGCCCTCCATTCTTCTTAGGAGTCGTTATAGCATCCCAAGCAACCCAAGGAATTTTTCTTTCCGTTTTAGAACCCACCCATAAAAAGGGCCTCATGATGGCTTCAATATTATCTAGAACCGTCTTCGGAGCTTTGTAGACAGATAAGTAATATATGGGCAAACTCTCTAGGACACTTTTAATAAGCACCAACCGACCACCAATGGAGAGACGGATTGTTGTGCATTATACTAGTAATTGTTATGCAAATGTTCAAATTAGAATTAATTAGAACTAGAACATTAGTTCATAAACTTTAATTAGTAATATGGTATGTTGAATCCTAGATCAAAGTTGAAGTGGTTAGAAGCTTAAATTAGCAATGAAGAAAGTCTCTTCCGATGAGTTACTTAAACTATTTTCAAAACTTGATACTTGCTCATAAAATTGTTTTGGTGGTGATTGATCATGTATATGCATCGAACCATAGGTGTGGAATCCAGGGTGTTATATATATATATATATATATATATATATATTATAATGGTCATTATATTTTCCAGGCGTGGACATACACTTACAGCCTCATGGGGTGTATCTAGGCTGTAGGTGTGAATATATAATGTTTAGTCCGGATTATGATCATGGTGACATGCATGAATATGCGTCGAACCATAGGTGTGTGGCATCCAGGGTGTTATATATATATATATATATATTATAATGATCATTATATTTTCCAGGCGTGGACATACACTTACAGCCTCATGGGGTGTATCTAGGCTGTAGGTGTGAATATATAATGCCTAGTCCGGATTATGATTATGGTGACATGCATGGAGCTCATACTTGATCAATAAAAATGTTTATATGGTTGTATACGGTGTGGGTCTGCTGTTGGTAGACCGTGTGTGTAAATGCTTGATCAATGTGAATGTTTATGTGGTTGTATCCGGTGTGTCTGCTGTGTGTTTGTTTTACTAATAAGTCAGTTTATGTGACTCACCAGCTTTGTGCTGATGTATTTTTATTACTCGAGCATGTATCACAGGTTGATGAGGTAAGGACTAGGAGTGCCTAGCAGAGCGTGGAATGACTGTAGATGTTTCATCTTACTATGGTTAAGCTTTGTGAGTTTGGTTGTAGCTTAATCACTCTGGCTTGTAATAAATACTTAAGTTATGCAATGAGATTACGTTTCCGCCTTAAGTTTGCGTCGACTGGTCACTGTAAGTGCCCCAACCTAGGCGGGGTGTGACAAGTTGGTATCAGAGCTTTAGTTTAAGAGATTTAGGTACTCGTAGTAGTATCTAGACTTAAACTAGGATTAGTATGCAAAGTATAAGTGTTAGCCTTGGTAGGCAAATGCGAGCAGAAGAAAGGATGTATGTGATTGGTATGCCGAATTTTATGATGGAAGGACCATATGGTAGTTGGGAGTATCATGATGTGTATCATATATTGTCTTCATACCTGGCCAGTATAAAGGTTAATGAATGATACTGCTCTGATCTCGCAAACATCATATTGTACTGAAATCAGGAAATAGTAGGCAGAGTTTTAAGAATGTGGTGAGCTCTAGTACCTTGCTACTAAAACTTATATATATATATATATATATATAGGTGTATCTGTGGGAACATATCGTGCTTACCTTATTCCTATCGGTTTGCGTGTGTGGAAAATGATTTATAAGTAGTCTGTGAGCTGATATTATGTCTCTAAGTTAACCGGTGGAATTCATATATATTGTCTAGCGTATGTACTTAAGTATGCTAGCGGTTTATGCGTAGTGTAGAGGAGTACGCATATCTGTGGGTGTTAAATGAAACCATGGTATACGTAAAGCAGATAGGCGATATAAGGCCTGAATAAAATACCCTAGACAGGTTAGTTGTGTAATCAAAAAATGAACTTAACCAAACTTGGTATCTCCACTTTCCCATGATAGTTAATTGGAACTAAGCTCGGAAGTGATCTGGAGATAGATTGTAGTGTAGTAAGGATGGCGGTTGAAGCCAACATTACCTTTTCTACTCGAATTTTATGTTACTCTTAGTCAAAACATTCTTTTTCACGCGTGAACGTTTTCATTTAAAATCCAACTGTCCATACTTTTGCTTTTTTTTTTTTACCACTAAACGTAACCACATATACACAAGTTTACACCATTATATCATGAAACCATATATCTCCGCCAAAAACACGTACGGTTAACAACATCAAAAACCTACTTAATGCCTTTTTACATTATGTGCTTGCATGTCACGTTGCTTGCTATGTTTACAACATCAAAACTGTTTAATGCCTTAGCCTAATGTCTTTTCCTTTGTATATAAGTATTTTGTGTCCATTAGCGACCCACACATAACCAAGACAAATTATGTGGACAATACGACAATTGGACTAATTACGGGTGCACACGTAATTACAAAAATTGGCGTATGGAAAACATAACAAGTCCCAGAGTGTGTAACCTATCATGACTTGAATAACAACACGGATGAGGTATGATAACGGCATGGTGGATACGCCGCCGGTACATCCTATACATAAATGTCCTATCATACTACCAAAAGTAGAGTTATTCGTGCCATGAGAAGTTTTGGGTGTCGAGTTTAAATTTTGACCAACACTTACGTTATTTATCTTTTGCGATACCATTTATGTTATAGTTTACTAGTCTAATTACGCTTGCATTATTTATCTTTTATGCATATTATAACCTTGTTTTGAACCATACTCTCTACTATGCAACATTATCTTTTGCTATGAATAATCTATAGTTGTAATCTCCATCAATTTTGTTTCCTTCCTCGTGCTTTCTTTGTTTAATCAGCAATCCTTCCATTATCAAGAATCTATTTCTAAATCCCGTAAGCTCTGGCCTTAATCTCTAAATGCATTTATACATGTAAAACAAGATTCGTCTCTCACTTTTATATATTTCCTTAACTAGTTATGTACCGGATTTCAAAACTAAATAACTACTATTTATTTCGCCAAAAAGTTTTTTTTTTCCAAATAGTCAAATTTCTCGTTTATTTAATCACTTCTAAAAAGTTTTTCCTAAAAAAATGTTCGACCTTGTGCAAACCAAATATCTATTACTAAATACTGCTCATTCCCACACCTAGTCACTCATTATGCTCACATTTTTACTATTTCCCCCAATTACCCAAAGACACCTCTTCTACAAGCCAACAATTTCTACTATTTTATATAGGACTAGTAGGAAGGCCCGCGTGTTGCTGCGGGTACTAACATTTTTCGCAGCATGTTGCACGACGAATTTCACGTTAATTATTTTTAAAGCCAACTCGCTAATACCACTAATATATGAAGTCACAAAGAATTTAGTATAAACAAAAGAATAGACATAAAAAAACAATAATCGATATAAGACTTTATAATGATACAACAACAGTAACGTAAATAGCTTTTTTACTTTTTGAATCAAATCCGTAAACCAAAATACGTACTTTAATTAATTTCTTCATTTAATTTGTGCAAGATTTGGATCAGAATCAAAGTTGTGAAGCCACACATCCAACAAATATACCGAAAGGAATGAGGGTAAAATAGCACAAAACTTTATTTTATGGCAACCCAGAATCCAAATATTGTTGTACCTTGATGTCATAAGTAACATACTTGGCATAATTTCCTGTCCGGTCAAAATAACCTTTCCCTTTTTTTGGCCAGCAAATTTCATTTTCATTAAACACCTAGAATATTTACATAACCATCAAATAGCAAGAAGCTAGTTATAGTCGCCACCTATCACCTAATTGCATAACAAGATTACACTTTACAGTTCGAATGATCTCCACTTGAGGGGTTGTTTATGCCATTTAATAAAACTTAAAAAAATATATTAATAAGTTGTTTCCTTCCGTCCCTGTTCTGTTCCGACCAAGTAGTCGCCGCCGGCGACTACAGTTCCGGCGAAGGAAAACGAAACGGGTTTGGATGTTCTTTATGTCCCAAAACGTTTCGCCTTTAATCTATAACCGATCCAAGACTTTTTATTTCTCATTAAACATATTAAACCCGCGTGTAATTCATGATTACTAAGTGTAACCGGCGAGTTTTAATCACAACCAAACGATCGAAATTTCTTAATAATGCTATAAATTGAATCTTATCATTAGTCTTCTGCACCTCTAAGCATATTAAACCCACGAAATTAAACTCATAAATCTGTCCAGAAGGTGTATGAATCGCACCTTAAGTTTCGGCCCCTTTCCTCTTCTTTTTCGACCATTAAATGCTATTGTAAGTATCAGACTTTTATGCCGTTTTAATCTTTGTATAGTCCTCTTTGAAAGCCCTTTGATTTCGGACCTTAACTGTGTCAGAATCGGGTTATTGTATAAACTAGGGTTAGGGTTTCTTTGTTGTTCATTTGGGGAAGAAGATGACTAGATTGTAATTATTTATATAGCATTCTTAATCAAATTATTCAACAAAATTGATTTAGTGTAGTGGTTGATGTGTGCGATAGTGTTTCAGACCACTCGGGTTCGAGACCCATGCTCCACAATTCTTTTTCTTAGTTTCTTTTTCTTCTTTTTTTTATTATATTTTGATATTATATTCATTTATAATTCATGTAAACTTATAATATTCATAATAAATTCATTTTTGCTTCAAAAATTATAAAAATTTAGGTATAGTTTCTTGACACCTCATAGAAAATTATCACACTTTTATTTTCTGGAAAATGTCTTATTTTTATATTTTTATTGAATTAAATTGTTTAAACCATATTTAATTGATTAAAAATTCATTTTTAATGATTTTAATCTCAAACTATTTGAGTAATTATTTCTCATCATCATGAACTGAAATAAAAATTATTGGTTCAGAAAACCCTTATTTTTATTAATTTTTCTATTTTTTTAATCATTTAAACATGATTTAATTCTATTAAATCAGTTTTAAATATAAATAACTTTATAGAAATTATGAGAAAATTATTTTCATTGATTTACATCTTTAAGAATCCATTTTCTATAAAAATAACATTTTTGGATCATGTCTTGTATTTTTAATCTTATTTATGTTTAATTAGATATAATTGAACATTTATTTATTCACACTATTTAAATATCTATTTTATAAATATTTTTCTTATAAAATAGAAATGTTTTATGTTTGAAAATCTTAATTATCATTTATTAGATCATTGTGAAACACATAATTATTTATTTATACATTTATGATTATTGTATTTATTTTAATTTAGTTAAAGTAATTAACTAAATTATTTTGTCTTAATTATTCAAACATATTTATTATCAAAATAGTCAATTGGCAATAATTATATATTACCTAAATCACATTTACAACCTTTCATATATTATTTGTGATAAACAACTTTTACACTAACGCGACTTATCATAAATACTCTAATTCCCCAAATCGACTTAGCAAACCCTAATGCCTTAGACCATAGATACCTTAGACTTTTTAGACACTTCCTTATTAGTATTCTTACACATTATAGGTTGAATTCCTCGGAATTCCCATTACTTAGCTCACGACCGCTTAAGTGGATTTTGATCGCTTTCGCAAACTGTGAGTATATCTTTCCCCTTTTTACTGTTTTACTATTCTGGGGTGACTCATGTACTTACCATCAAGTTTCTATTTCTTTTACTAAATGCAATTCTCATGTGTGTTTGCTTTATGTTAATTGGTGTGTCTATGACTTGTCAAAATCATTAACCGCTGGGCGGCCTAGCATTTCAATGAATAGTACTATGGTATACCCCATTGAGAGAATCTTGGCCATTGTCTTGTTAATTCATTATTCATTTGGTTAGTCATGTGTTAGTCATTATTCATAGGCTTGGTTTTGAACGGATATTACTTATTACATAATTGCAAATGGTACCGCACATGAATTGCTAAACACTTTTCCTACTATATTTATTCAAACAGGGTATGCTCACCAATACATTTTTGTATTGACATATACTATTTTCGTACATGTTTCAGGTTATTTATGAGATGACTTTTAAGCTTTTGGAATTTTTACTTAGATTTTGGATTCATAGTATTTCAGTTTTAGTTGTCACTTTAAAATTATTGTATCTTGTATTTTTCTTTCAATGTAATAAACTACTTAATCAATGTATCAATATTTACACTTTTAGTCCATGAGCTATTGAACAATCGTCACTACGTGACACCTCGATGTTTCCGCCTTCGGTTGGGGTGTTACAGAACTGCTCCACAAGCGAAGCCTTCGTAGCCCAGTTATCGACCCAGAACCGTATGGAAGATCCGTCACCCAACCCCCCTTTGATTAACCCATCAATTTTGATGTTAAGAGCTGTCAATTCCTGTTGGACTTTGAATATTACATTCCATACACCTCCCACAGACGCCTTGACCAGTAGATAGGACCACGCTCTTGCGTTGAAATGTTATTGCTTAGCTCAATTACCCAACAAAAGCCCCCTTCAAGTCTCTACAGGTGTCCATGTGCCTAACACTGACAAGCACAACCTTTTCCAACCATATTATTGACCCATATATCAAACATGATAAAATTATCACTAAAATAATCATTTGAAATATTCAGCAAACACAATAAAATGTATTAAATCACTAGACAACATAAATAGTTTACTCAGCCACGTGTTTTTCCTTTTCGGTTTGCATATTTTTGGGACATCAGAACTAACTATGGTCAACTAAAAAGGGTTGTCATTCCCTCAGTATCTGGTGATGACATATGACAATTACGAATTTATTAATAAAGACAAATATGTTCCAGTAAATTAATTTCTAAGTCCATTCCATTTTTTAAAGGAGAGGAGTTTAAAATTGATAATCAGTCATGTTCTTTTTAAATAAGTTTAAAATTGTTACAGTGAGCAACAGCCCCGTTCAAGTCACCTTGTACAACATTTCTTCTTTAAATACACGATATGTACATAGTTAACATGATTAAAACTCAAAAATTAAAACAAAACTGACCGGGATCAGCTTGGGGTATAACAAAACCACCACTCCAGCAATCTTGGTAAACCTCTGAACTAAACAAAAGATCGATATCAAGTTTCAAGATTCTAAATCAAAGTTTGTATCGAAAAAACGAACCATCTCAATCGCATCAGTCACCTAACATAAAATCCACAATAATGCAATCAATAATTTAACAACCACCGTAAAAAAATAATAAAACAAAAGGACTTACCTGCGCTTGATAATGAAACAACAAAACGAACCCACATGAATCCTTATCACAAGCTGGATCATACAACCCTAATGGTTTTTTTTGTACCAACGACAAACCTGCCAGGGGGTGGTGGCGCAGCTTGTTGCCCGCCTACCTGTTATTCCTATGTAACTTGCCCAATTTATTGAAATGAAAACAGTGATATTATTATTAAAAAAAAATTACAAAGTGCCTCATAACCGACCCGAACACAAAACCAAACTCACAAACCAACATGGTTTCATACAAATTAAGGGTAAGTACGATTGAAAACATAGAATGCAATCAGAATCAGTTGCAAAACGTAGATGACAATGTAATCAAAGAAATATAATTACCTTAATCACCAACGTCCTGTACCAAATATCATCTATTGATTTCTTTGGCGTAAGAATGTGGAGGAAACGACGGTCATCTGTTAGAAAATATGATGATTTTGGTGAATGAGAATCATTCCTGCTACCCATGGTTTTTGTTTTGATGAGAAGAACCGGGAGAGAAAAAGAGAGGCAGTGAGGGAAAATAAAAACATGATGAAGAATCTGATGATGAAACAGATAAGAAAGAGTAGGAAGATGGGATGAACGATGCAGAGATCATAAAAATTAGGGTTATGATGAAGTAAAACAGGGATGTCTAACGGTCCATAACTGAAAAATGGGTTTAATGGTGGGGGCATGGATGGGAAAGGAAGGCTAATATTGTAAATTTGCTTTGATATTGTAAAGGAGGGGATTGGTGAAATGTCTACACTCCCTTTTAAGTGTCTTAATTGTCACACCTATGCCTATAATACCCTTAAATTTTTTGCTTAAATATGTTGTACATGTTGTTTGTTAAGTTGTATGGAAATGCAAATTACTAAACGGTACATCACTCATCCTTTATAAAGTAGTATAGATATACTGTATAATTACTCTTTCCCAAAAATTTCTATATAATATTCGATATACTTAATTATTTTCAATTTTCACTATTGTATACCGTGTAACTACCTATTTTCCCAAAATTTCTATATATTATACGGTATACTTAACAATTTTCAATTTTCACTATTGTATACTGTTTAACTATCTACTTTTCCAAAATTTCTATATGTTATGCAAATATACTTACCTACCTTCAATTTTCACTATTTCATACCGTATAAATACTTATTTTCCTAAAAATCTTACTATTTCTTATACACAGTATACTTACCTACCTTCACAAGATTTTTACTATTTCATACGGTATACTTATTTATCTTTCCAAACTATCGCTACTTCATATATACTATACAGTATAAAGACTTATTTTCCCAAGATCCTTACTATTTCCTGCATGTAATGTTGTATACTTACTTACCCTTCCAAAATTTGTTGCATCAACTCCATACACAAACCTACTTATACGTACCCGTTTTTTTCACTACTAAAAAAATGACGTAATTGGTTAAACTTACAAATTCTATGTACCATTGACTGCACCTTCAGAAAAATAAATTAAGTACGACCTTGGGTTAAAATTTTAAAAAGAATTTTTACAAGCATATTATCACACAGTGACTAGATACAATATTTGATTTAAACATAATAAACTAACAAGTTTTTGTTCTTATTAAACCCATATCCAACCACTTACATATTTTTTTAAAGGTTGGCTCTTAATTAAATTTCGAGACGAAATTTTCTAAAGTAGGGGAGACTGTAACATCGCGTGATTTTTAATTTTTATGTATTTTAAATTCTATATTTAACAAATTCCAAGTTCGCCTTTATTCGCTTCTTTTATGTTACTCCTACCAATTCGTGACGAGTCGTCATTATAATTTATCCTATTCAATTTAGACGTTATAACAAGAAACTCATTTAGTTAATATCTTAATATATATTTATTTTTTAAATAAAACATATATGTATTTCTTGTAATACTTTCGAAAAAAAAAGAAAAAGGAAATTGTGATTTCACTTTAGTTTGACTTTATCTCCAACAAAGAAAAACAAACAACAAATTGTTGTTGTTCGTTGCTTTTATTTTTATTTTTTGTTGAACTCGTATGGCATCAACAGCAAATACAATAAGTGGTACAACCCCATAACAATTAAACTTAACCTCTACCTAATTTCCTCATAACCACCCTATTAACTCCATTTAATACCCAACCATATTAACCCACTTATAAATACCACTTCTCTCCACCCTTTAACCTCTTGTTCATCCATAATCTCTCTAAAAGTCTCTCTAATCTTCAAGTTTATTGAGCAAACTTTCTGAAAATATAATCAGTAAGTTCTAAGCTCAAACTCGCTCTTTCCTTATAATTTTCCTTTTCTTTTCTATCCAAAACTCCTTGGAGAACCCTCTAGGATCTTCCCCATGTTTATCCACATAAGTGTGATAAGGGTAGAGCATCTAACAGAGGTCCTAAATGGGTTTGTTTTCTGAATTGTTTTTATGTCCTAAGAAATGTTTGTTGTAAAGAAACCAACCAAGTCTACTAACAATCTAATGTTAGGAAGATTTGTGCTATGGTATTGGGTGACAAAGGAGAGTCAAGACTCATCTAAATCAGTCCCCAAACTTTACTTAAACATCTTAGCTATACTAAGTAATAATATAAATTTATACTTTCAAGCTTCTATCTTACTATCTTATTATTAATCTTTGGAAGGTTTGTGGATACATCCCTACCTTACCAATACTTGACTCTCTTGACCATCCGAATCACCTTTATGGTGGTTTGTGTTTTGGTTAGCCTTTAAGGCACTACTTGACTCTCATGACCATCCGAATCACCTTTATGGTGGTTTGGGTTTTGGTTCGCCTTAAAGGCAATGCATGACTTCCTTGTACTCTTGAATCTAAAACTCTTTTCCTTTCCAATTCTAGTTATTCGGAGCTAAAATCTTCAATTCTCAAGACCCGTTTTTGGGAACTAAATAACGCACCCTAAGGTGAGTTCATACTTGTCCCCATTTTATTCTTTATTCTTTGGGGCTTAACATGTATCACTATCAAAACTTAAACGATTTCATACTCTTAAAAACTATTATGCTCAATCTAAATGCTATTATGCTATTGTTGGATATATAGTATGTCCGATGTAATTAAAAGTCGAGGTCAACGTAACCCGACCCGGTACGATCCGAAGAGTTACACGTTGGTACACGAATAATATAAGTTCATGTGTTGGTGGATTATTATTTCTGAAATAATAATAGTTTTGAACTCGAGGGACTAAATAGTAAAGTTTACACTTTGACTAGTCAAATGGTCAAGTGTATGACTTTGACTAATTAAGTGGTCAAGTCTTTGACTAGTCAAATGGTCAAGTGTATGACTTTGACTAATTAATTGGTCAAGTCCTTGACTAGTCAAATGGTCAAGTGAATGACTTTGACTAATTAAGTGGTCAAGTGACTTTTATCTTTATAATTAGGTGTGATAGATCAAACTCTTATCACACATGTTTTGAAAAAGATAAAACAACATAACACTTGTCTCCTCTCAAGATTTGCAGCCACCCTTAGGAGCCGTCGCCCCTTTGTCCGCCGCAAACCACCACCATTGCTGCCTCCACCTTGCAAAGTGTTGCTATCGGTTGGCCAGTGCTCGGGTGTGAACTTCCTACTAGCGAGGATTCGTTGTAACCCGCGTGTTACAATTCCGGTGTAGTCGTCAAAGGTTGATTACTAAACCCCCTATGGTTGTTTATAATTTATTTGTTTATACGCGTTTAACCAAGATCCTGATTGGGAATATTTTGTTAATTGGATTAATAAAATTAAACATATATATATATATATATATATAAAATTGGCTCATATTATATATTGTATATAATCGATTTTATTAATAAATAAAACTGCTTCCGCTGTGTATTTGATACCATGATTCCCGGTATCAGAGCCACGGTTACGCGCGTATAGATGGTAAAGTTATAATTTTGATCTATGTTTTATTTGTCAATTTTTTTTTTTGACAAAAGATCAAAAGCTTTTTGTTGTTCAGGGATTGTGATGTGAATCGAGCCCTAGGTATTTTGACCCTTGTCATGGTTGTGTTTGTGATGTTTTATTTTTTTTATTGATTTGTATTTTTTATTACGGATATTGGATCCGGTGTAATAGATAGGATTAGAATAGATTTGTTTTATTTGTATTTCAAATTTATTTGTAATCCTACAAGTACAAGATCAAGACGAAGATAAAAAGGCGAACAGGTTCCATGAAGATAGAGATCTCGGGTCAAGTGGGAGCTATATCAAAAATAGTTTTGAAACCCTTTTGACTGGTTCGTTTCGTTTCTGGCTAAAACGAAACGGACAACCTATTAGGGGCTCGATTCGTTTAATTTTATTATTATGTTTTGTGGTTGTGGTTTATTTATTGTAAATAATTTAGATAACCCAAAATAAATAAAATTTTCACAATCATGGCAACGGTTTTATTAAAACAAGTTTTATAAAAACCGAAAAGCATATTTAATAAAAGGAGTTTTATTAATATTAAAACAAGTCCATTCGCGATAATACGACCAACATAGTTTAAATAGGGTATTTAAAACTATACCGTGTCGAGTGTTGAAAGGAGTTTCAATTATCACGAACAATATAAAATTGGATTTTATAAACTATTGTGTGACTCACATCATGCTAACGAGTCATTCAAAATATTTATGGTAAATATTAAAATTAAATCCCAATTTTAAATTGATGTTTTATGCCACCCTTAACGAGTTAACACTTCGTTTTAAATCGAACCCAAATGTTAGTGCTGACCCTGCATCTGGGCGTTGATCATGAGTGAAGGTAATCATCGCGTTTCCTGTGTAACATAGGCCGGTGTTACAGTTAACAGTAAAGGACCAAACATCGCTTGTTTGACAAGTGGGCATAGTTGGGGTTAAACATACATCGCTCTTAGCGATAACCCCAAATGGAGAGTTGTGTAGTGGACACAATTAACAATCGTTGTTTACCTACCTAATCGTACCAGTGGACAGTGCTAAGCCAGTTCACTGTGTATTGATGAATCAGGGTCTCATCCTAATTAATTTTGCTTTTGGGTCATAAGATAAATTAGGATATTTGAAACATAAAATACTAATAAATTAGAACTTTGTAGATGTCAACTGAAAACAATTCCGCCTCCCAATTCTCTCTCAAGTCCATCTTAGAGAAGGACAAACTTAACTACTCTAACTTCATGGACTGGCACCGCAACTTGAAAATTGTTCTCAAGGCGGAGAACAAGTTGTATGTTCTAGAAATGCCAGTTAGCACTCGTGTGCTAAAAATGAAGACATGTGTTGATCACTTGGCTCGTCTGGAATTCCCCTTGAGTGATGAGTTAGCTGGGGATATTATCCTAAACTCATTGCCCAAGTCATATGACCAGTTCATTATGAACTACAATATGAACGGGATGGAAAAGACACTTGCAGAGCTGCATCAGATGCTCAAAACTGCTGAGGTGAACATACCTAGCAAGACTGCACCAGTGCTAGTGATCAAGGAGGGTCAAGTTAAGAAACCTAACACCAAGAAAATGGGCAATCAGGGCAAAGGGAAGGGCAAAGGCAAATCTGTTGCCAATAAGAAACCTCGGAAAGATGCCAAGTGTTTTCATTGTGATGAAACTGGGCACTGGAAGAGGAACTGTGCTAAGTATTTAGCTGAGCTGAAGCAAGCTAAGGCTTCAGGAGGAGAGTCCTCAAGTATATATGTTATTGAAATCTTTGCTTTTCCTAGCAAAACATGGGTGTTTGACACAGGATGTGGTTTCCACATTTGTAATGTTTTGCAAGGACTAAGAAAGATTAGAAAGCTGAAACAAGGCGACTTGGAGGTCCATGTTGGCAATGGACAAAGAGTTGTTGTGAAGGCTATAGGAGAATGTATTCTCTTACTTCTTTCTGGTTTAGAACTTGTTTTGAACAAAGTTTATTACATTCCTAGTGTGACTAGAAATATTGTTTCAGTTTCGGCTTTGCGTGGACAAGGTTTTAATTATCGTTTCAATGGCGAATTTATTTCTGCTTATTTTAATGATGTATTTTACCTTGATGCAAAACCTAACAATGGGATCTATGAGATAGAAATCCAAAACGATAACATATTATGCAATATCTCCCATAAACGTAATAAGTTGGACTTTATTGATACGTATATGTGGCATTGTAGACTTGGTCACATAAGTGAGAATCGTGTTAAACAACTCAAAACCGCAGGAATCCTGGATTCCAAAGGTTCGGAGTCGTTTGGAAATTGCGAATCATGCTTAAGTGGAAAGTTAACAAAAGCACCTTTTTCAAATGTTGGAGAAAGAGCCAATGATCTGTTAGGACTTGTACATACAGATATATGTGGTCCATTCAGAACAATGTCAAGACATGGAGAAAGATACTTTGTTACATTTACTAATGATTTCAGTAGATATGGTTATATTTATCTTATGAAGCATAAACATGAAACTCTTGAAAAGTTCAAGGAGTACCAAAACGAAGTAGAAAATCAGCTAAATAGAACTATTAAAATGCTTTGATCAGATCGAGGCGGTGAATATCTTAGTCAGGAATTCATCGACCATCTAAAGGATTGTGGAATAGTTTCACAACTCACTCCACCTGGAACACCGCAACATAATGGTGTGTCTGAGCGGAGAAATCGAACTCTATTAGATATGATTCGATCAATGATGTGTCGAACAAACCTTCCAAAATCCTTTTGGAGTTATGCTTTGGAAACTGCCGCAAGACTTGTGAATATAGCTCCAACGAAAAAGGTTGATAAAACGCCCTATGAGATATGGCATGGAAAGAAACCTCATGTATCATACCTTAAAGTCTGGGGATGTAATGCTTATGTCACTTTAGAATCTTCGGATAAACTAGACCCCAGAGGCGAAAAAGTGGTTTTCGTTGGATACGGTAAAAAGATCGGTTACCTGTTCTACCACCCCACTGAAAATAAGATTTTCACCAAACACAGAGGCACTTTCTTAGAGGAAGAGCTTCTGGCGCGATGGATTGGAGATAACCATGTGGATCTTGAAGAAATTCGAGAATCACAAGTGACTGAACCAGCTGTTCAGACAGAACCAGATGTAACTGATCCAGTTGTTGAAGTTGAGCCTGAGAGGACTCAAGAAACAACAGAAACACCAAGTGTTCGGAAAAGTATTAGGGATCGTCGTGCACCGGTAAGGTATGATGATATCTTCATGATTGATGAAGCTGAGCCTACTACTTACAAAGCTGCAATCTTGGATTCAGAATCCAATAAATGGCAAGAAGCCATGAATGCAGAGATGCAATCCATGTATGATAACCAAGTCTGGGATTTGGTTGATCTTCCTACCGAATGTCGGACTGTGGGAAACAAATGGATCTTCAAGAAGAAACTGACATGGATGGGAATGTGCAAACCTACAAAGCAAGGCTTGTAGTGAAAGGTTTTACTCAGACTCAAGGAATTGATTATGAGGAAACTTTCTTGCCAGTAGCCATGCTTAAGTCTATTAGAATTCTACTTGCCATTGCTGCATATTATGACTATGAGATATGGCAGATGGATGTCAAAACCACGTTCCTTAATGGACACTTACTGAAAGATGTCTATATGGTTCAACCTGAAGGTTTTGTCAATCCAAAGAATCCTAATAAGGTGTGCAAGCTGAATAAATCCATCTATGGATTAAAGCAAGCATCTCGCAGCTGGAATCTCCGTTTTGATTAAAAAATCAAAGAGTTTGGTTTTATCAAGAACGAAGATGAACCGTGTGTTTACAAGAAATCTAGTGGGAGCTATATCACTATTCTTATACTGTATGTAGATGACATAATAATCATTGGAAACAATATCCCTATGCTTAAAGATGTTAAGACCTGGTTGGGTAAATGTTTCGCAATGAAAGATCTTGGTGAAGCCGCTTATATTCTGGGAATAAAAGATTTATAGAGATAGATCAAAGTGGTTATTGGGTTTGAGTCAAAGTACATATATTGATAAGGTCTTACGACGCTTCTCAATGCAAGACTCAAAAAGGGGGCTCTTGCCCATGGCACATGAAACCATTCTTAATAACAAGAAGTGTGCAAACACTGAAGAGGAAAGGAAGAAAATGGAAAGAGTTCCATATGCTTCTGATATTGGTTCCATCATGTATGCCATGTTGTGTACTAGACCTGATGTCTCGTATGCTCTTAGCATGACGAGTAGATATCAACAGAACCCAGGAGAGAGTCACTGGGCTGTAGTGAAGAACATTATTAAGTACTTGAGAAGGACTAATGACATGTTCTTAATATATGGAGGACTGGATGAGGAGCTGTCAGTTAAGTGTTATACTGATGCAAGCTTCCAGACTGATCGTGATGATTCAAGGTCATAAATGGGATATGTTTTCATTCTGAATGGTGGGGCTGTAACTTGGAACAGCTTTAAGCAAAGTGTGGTTGCTTAATCCACCTGTGAATCAGAATACAATGCTGCATCGGATGCTGCAAAGGAGGCTGCCTAGATGAAGAAGTTCATTGGTGATCTCGATGTTATGCCTAGCATAAAGAAACCAATCGAGATACTGTGTGACAACACTGGTGCCATTGCTCTTGCAAAGGAACCAAGGTCACACCAGACCACAAGGCATATACTCAGAAAATTCCACTATATTAGAGAGATAGTAGAACGTGGAGACATCATGATAAACAAAGTTCATACAGATCTAAATCTGGCTGACCCCTTTACTAAGCCTTTACTTCAAGCTAAACATGAGGAGCATGCTGAAAGATAGGGCTTAGAGTTGCTAGACAGTGGGCATGATCTGTAATTAGTATTGGTGTTTTATTTTGAACTATAACAGTTATATTGAATATTTATTTGATTTAATGGGTTAAATGCAAATTTAAATATTTTGTGACCGTGTTCATTATTTGTATGTTTAAATCCTTGAATAAGAGTATTCTAAATATCCGTAGTCGATCAAATTACATGGGAATGAGTTTGAATGTAAGACTATTGTGAATTGAGATGATTGTATTGATGAGATGAATAACTCAATGGTTTGAGAATCATAATTCACAGATATCATTAGGGAATGATATTGGATGTAACTCGCTTCAAAACGATCTCCATGGATCTGTGTCATGAGATGTTTTGATATTGATATGATAAATCTGTCCTTTTTCCTAAGGCACATATTAAACTACATTGATCAAGGACTATCCTTGATGTTATCTAACACTGTCCTGAAACATGGGTAGCAATAAGGGTAGCGTTGGGATAAATCCAAGATTAAGTGGGAGTTGTATGACGCTGATGGAATTCTGTGCTTCTATAGGATTAGAAGTCTAGACATTCTGGTGCCCTCGTTAATTCAAACTGGTATAAACGCGTGGCCACGCTCAGACTAAGGTAGTTCGTTAGACCACTTTGAGTTAGAGACGAGAATAGAGAATGGTTGATCACTATATAAGAATGAATGATCCATGTCTTATGATCAACGGATTTCTATACAGAAGGGACTTATTGATAGAATTATCAGGGCTATAGTATTGGGTTAAGTAAAGCGTTACTTGAACTCAAAGAACTAGTTGACGACTGTAAGTGTCATACTGGTTTGGGTGCAATGCGATGCAGCTAGGCGTCCAACTCTGCGCACGTTGACTCATTTAATTAAAATCGTCCAAGTGGGAGATTGTTGGTTATATAGTATGTCCGATGTAATTAAAAGTCTAGGTCAACGTAACCCGACCCGGTACGATCCGAAGAGTTACACGTTGGTACACGAATCAGATAAGTTCATGTGTTGGTGGATTATTATTTCCGAAATAATAATAGTTTTGAACTCAAGGGACTAAATAGTAATGTTTACACTTTGACTAGTCAAATGGTCAAGTGTATGACTTTGACTAATTAAGTGGTCAAGTCTTTGACTAGTCAAATGGTCAAGTGTATGACTTTGACTAATTAATTGGTCAAGTCCTTGACTAGTCAAATGGTCAAGTGAATGACTTTGACTAATTAAGTGGTCAAGTGACTTTTATCTTTATAAATAGGTGTGATAGATCAAACTCTTATCACACATGTTTTGAAAAAGATAAAACAACATAACACTTGTCTCCTCTCAAGATTTGCGGCCACCCTTAGGAGCCGTCGCCCCTTTGTCCGCCGCAAACCACCACCATTGCTGCCTCCACCTTGCAAAGTGTTGCTATCGGTTGGCCAGTGCTCGGGTGTGAACTTCCTACTAGCGAGGATTCGTTGTAACCCGCGTGTTACAATTCCGGTGTAGTCGTCAAAGGTTGATTACTAAACCCCCTATGGTTGTTTATAATTTATTTGTTTATACGCGTTTAACCAAGATCCTGATTGGGAATATTTTGTTAATTGGATTAATAAAATTAAACATATATTATATATATATATATATAAAATCGGCTCATATTATATATTGTATATAATCGATTTTATTAATATATAAAACTGCTTCCGCTGTGTATTTGATACCATGATTCCCAACAGCTATGCCATGCTAGAATTCAAAGTCTTACATACAAATGTACGATTAGTTAACAACCCACCTTACATGTATAGCGCTATAGGTCGAAACGCCGCCCCCTTTATGGGTCATGATAAGATGAAGTCTTTTGTGTTATCGAGTGTTGTTGCCGTTTGTATGGTTCTACGTGCATATGCCTATAACATGATGATTCGAGTAGATTTTTTTATACTATGTACTTAGACTCAAAACTAGTATGCTCACCAATTCTTTATGTGTTGACGGATATTTTATACATGTTGCAGGAAATGTTTAATGCATGATTTTCAAGAAAACTACTTAGGATTGGACTAGAAACTCGCAACCAGTTTAATTTGCTATGTTTTGATGTTGTATTTTTCCTTTCTATGAGACAATTTGTATTCTGTTTCCTTTTAGACAATGAAATGCTATGAATGAAAATTTTATCTTTAAATTATATTGTCACGAATTCTAGTGTCATGAAGTCTTTGAACAATCTATCCCAAGTCTCACCCCAATGTATTCCGCCATCGGTTAGGATGTGACAGGGTGTTTGGTGACGGGTTTAACAACAGATTAAAGGGCGTTTGGCTCATATAATCAAATTGGGTTTTGGATGAAAATGGCAAAAAAAAACAAAAAACAAAAAAACAAAAAAAAAAGAAATACACATGTAAATTGACCAAAATACCCCTAAGTTAAGTGACTATTCTTAACGGAGTTAGAGGGTTGGACTAAAATGACCAAAAAAGGGAAACCTCAGGAACACATATGAGAAAAAAAATACTTGGATTAAAGTAACAATTTTTGACAAACCTCGAGAACTAAATTGGCAATTAACTCTTTTAATAAAGTTGCACGAGTTGTTTTTTAACTAGGGAAATTACAATGAATGCTTTTTATGTTACTATTCCTTTAGCCCTACCCTGATTAAATTTTAATGCTACGTTTGACTATGTGCCTTTCATATGAGGGTATTTTGGTCTTTTTAACTCTTTACCTTAAAATTTTGTATTAAATTAAAAACAAGACTAAATTACACTTTGTGTCCTTTATGTATCACTGAAATTATGAAACATGCCCTTTTTTTTTTTGCATTTTATGTCCAAAATTTCCTTTTTTCTTGCATTTTATGTCCTTTATGACTAACTTTGTTAGATATCTCAGTTAACCTCAAAACCCTTAGGGGTATTTTAGTCCATTCACTTATAATTGCTATAAAACCCCCCCTGTGTGTTCTGATTGATCCTAAACCCTTAAACGAATCGTCTCCCCCAAAACTCACCCTTCTTCTTCCACGTTAACTTCCCCAAAACCCTAAGTGTAATCATCAGTATTATGGACGACGAAGAGACACGAAGACTAGGATTTAGGGTTCGTAAGAACCTGACACATGAAGAGGTGCTTGAATTATATGGTAAGTGTTCATACATTTTATGATGTTTTTTTTCAAAAGTTTGAATTTTTAAGTTGATTAACACGTAAATGTTTTATACAATGCAGTGGGTGTTCCCAGTTTGTTCTCCATCAAGTTTCATCTTAATGGAAGATTCACTCGTTTTCCTGACAGGCAATATGTTGAGGGTAAGGAAAATTTCATTGATTTGCTTGATCATGACAAGTTCTCAGTGCATGAGATGGATCGTATACTGGAAAAATTTGGTTATCAAAAGGATATTGAAAGGTATTACCATTATCTAGTGCCAGATTCTGATCTTGATTTTGGTCTTAGGGCTTTAGGTAGTGATGCTGATGTGATTGGGTTTATCAAGGTTATTCCAGAGTCTAGGTTAATTAATGTTTATTGTGAGTATGGTGTAACTACGGTTCACACATATTTCTGCTCACCAACTAAAGTTAGGGTAGAAGAAATAACTGATGAGGAGGTAAGGGCATTTGACCTTGATAAAGTGGTTAGAAAAAGATTATTGTTAGGCTGGAATGGAGATGATAAACCTGAGGCTAATCAAGGAGTGGTGGATAATAGTGATGAAGTTGTTGTTGACCAACACACTACTCAGTCTATGCATACTGATGAAGTTATGGATAACAATGTCCATAATGTTCATACTGAGGAAGTTGTGGTTAACCATGTAGATAATATGCATACTGAGGAAGTGGTGCATAATATGAATTTTCATGTTGACTTTGATTTTAGCAACATTGACCTGAATGATCCTAACTTTGACCCATTCTTTGGTGAAAGTCCAACTATTCCTGTTCCTAAACATGATGTTCCTAAGCATGATCAACCTCAGGATAATATGCATGAACATGTTGACTTTGATTTTTGCAACATTGACCTGAATGATCCTAACTTTGACCCATTCTTTGGTGAAAGTCCAACTATTCCTGTTCCTAAACATTACGTTCCTAAGCATGATCAACCTCAGGATAATATGCATGAACATGATAATGAAAATTTGGATGAGGGTATGAATACAAGTGAGTATGGAAGTGATGATGATAATGCAAGTGAGGACAATGACTTTTTAGTAGATGAGGGGAATTTGATCAATGAAGTTGAAACAAATATGAGGGATTTTAGGTTTTTCACTGATGATGTGGTAGATGATGAACAAGTGTTGGATGTGTCTTTGAAAGAGCTGCAAGAAGATGCAATTGACAATGATCAGTTTGGTAGTGGACCAGATTCTGATGAGGATGAAAGCAGCCATAGGAAAAGAAAAATGAAGTTATTAAGAAGACAGAGAAACATGAATTCCCCTTTCATGTGTGGTGATAAATTTGGGAGTAAAGAGGAAGTGAAACAAATGATCAAAAAGCATGTTGTTGACACTAGAAGGCAACTAAGAATCATCAAGGATGATCTAAGTAGGGTCATGGCAATTTGTTGGGGGGATATTCCACATTTTGATGAATCTAGTAACCTTAAATCAATTGATGATCATACTGAAATTCGTTATGGAAAGAAAACCATGGGTGTGTGTAGTAGGTGTAGGGGGACAGGACATAACATAAAGACATGCAAAAATCCAGAAGTTGTGGTGGAAAAAGGCAGCAATTCAAAAGATAAAGGTCAAAATGTGAAACACAAAGGTGAGGTTGGTTCTAGTAACACATCAAAGGACAAGGGACCAGTTTCAAAAAATACTGGTGCCAGGGGCAAAAAGGCAATTAATAACAAACATCAATGCCCTTGGACACTACTCTTATCAAAAGTTGGTGGATCTGAAACTTGGGTTATTAAAACCTATGTAGATGAACATAAATGCCTTCAGAATAGAAACATTAGGGCATGTACAACAACTTTTATCTCTAAACAGCTAATGGAACAACTTCATGAAAATCCAACAATCCCAGTCAAGGCTGTCAAAGAGCAGTTTCAGAGAAAATTTGAAGTTGGGGTATCACATATGAAAGCTTACAGGGCAAAGACTAAAGCCATGTTACAGATCACTGGAGATTACAATGCTCAGTATAGGATGCTTAGAGATTATTGTGGTGAGTTGATGACCAAAAACCCAGGAACCATAATACATATAGAAGTTCAGCCATGTGGGGATCCTGAATCCACAGAAAGAGTATTTAAAAGAATTTATGTGTGTTTGGGAGCTTTGAAACAAGGTTTCAAAGCCATTGGTAGGGATATGTTAGGTCTTGATGGTGCTTTTATAAAAGGTACATACCCAGGTCAAGTTCTATCTGCAGTTGGGGTTGATCCAAATAATGGTATTTACCCTGTGTCTTATGCTATAGTAGAAGCAGAAACAACTGATTCCTGGAGTTGGTTTTTAGAATGTCTTGCTGATGATCTAGATCTAGATGTGAACTCTCACTTCACATTTCCGAGTGATAGGCAGAAGGTTAGTCAGCTATATATTATCTTTACATCTTTTAGTTTCAATATTTTTATATAACTGTTTATGCTATACAGGGTATCATACCATCAATTGAAAAGTTATTCCCACTTGCTGAGCATAGATATTGCCTTAGGCACATCAATGAGAATATGAAACAACAGTTTAAAGGTCATGTTTTTAAAGACAATCTATGGAAGGCAGCCAAAGCTACTACAGTTCAGGAATTTGAGAAAGAGATGGATACACTGAAAGCTTTCAACAGTGACTGTCACTTGTGGTTGCCTAATATCCCTGCTAAGCATTGGTCCAGGTCACATTTTTCTGGTAAGCACAATGTAGTTTTCTTATTACATAGTCTTTGTTATCAATGGAATGTTCATCTATAACTTTGCTGTTTACAGGTAGGGCTGTGTCAGATATGTTGCTCAACAATGCATGTGAGGTTTTCAATTCAAAGATACTTGATGGGAGAGACAAGCCCATCATTACAATGTTAGAATTCATCAGGGAATACTGCATGAGGGGGATTGTCAATGTTCTGAAACTAATTGATAGAAGTGAAGGTTTGCTAACACCATATGCCACTGAGTTATTGGAGCAAGTAAAAAAAGATGCAGTCAGGTACCTTATTTAATGATTTTGAGTATTCATATGTAATGAGAATTGTTATGTTATGATATATGATAACTAGGTACTCTGTGATGTGGAATGGTGAGAATCATTATCAAGTTGCTGGTAAAAATGGCCAATATGTGGTGGATATGGCAAATTGGACATGTTCATGCAGGGGTTGGGAACT
Source organism: Ambrosia x helenae (assembly GCA_030844895.1). Lineage (NCBI taxonomy): Eukaryota > Viridiplantae > Streptophyta > Magnoliopsida > Asterales > Asteraceae > Ambrosia > Ambrosia x helenae. Next base: position 43,175,895 of record CM061233.1, read on the forward strand.
CAATGGTATACCTTGCAGGCATGCTGTTGCTACCATTTGGAACAAGGCTATCCATGGACAGGTGGGCTTACCAGAAACCTTTGTCCATCCTCTGTATAGAATGCACATATGGAAAAAGGTTTACTCGTTCAAGATCTATCCAATAAATGGTAAGTCAATGTGGCCAAAATCCAAGGTACCAAGTACTATCATACCACCTTTTTATCACAAACTTGTTGGGAGGCCAAAGAAGGTCAGAAGGAAATCAGTGGTAGAGTTGGATGAGATGACAGCAGATGGGAAGCTGAGAAAGGTGGGTACATATGGTACATGTGGCAAATGTGGTAACAAGGGCCATAACAGTAGGTCATGCAATGGCAGGAGGCCAGACCTTCCAGGGTCAAGCAAGTCTAAGAAGGATGGTAAGAAAGTTGGTAAGAAGGATGGTAAGAAAGCTGCTGCTGCTGAGAAGAATAATAAGAAAGCTGTTGCTGTTGGGACAACCATGCAGGGTCAAGTGAAGCCTAAAAAGGGTGGTGTGAAGATGTGTAAGAAATGCAAGGGGGCTGGACACAATAGCAGGACCTGCCAGAAGAATGCATGAATTTTATGTTGAAGTCAAACACTAGTTTTAAGTAGTCTATGTTTAAGTCAACTTATGTTTAAGTCAAACAATGTCTATGTTTTGTTGGATTTTATGTCTGTTTTGTTGGATTTTATGTTTGTATGAATACTTTAAGTATCAATGTTGGCTTTATTGCCCATTTTGACCTATGTTTGTTTGACTATGTATATTTTTTGACCCATATGGTGTATGTTTGACTGTGTACTTTTGACCCATATTGTATGTTAGACTATCAATGTTTCATTCTCATTGTTTAAGATTGTGTATGTTTAACTGTGTATATTTTTAACCCATATGGTGTATGTTTGACTGTGTGTATTTTTGACCCATATTGTATGTTTTGACAATCAATAAGATACACAAACAGAGCCATAAATAAGGCATGCATTTCATCGAAACATAATTTGGTACATATATTTCTTCCATCCAACTAATACACATAGAAGACCCATACACTTATGCATTTCATCTACATACTACAAATATAAATTAACCAAAACAGAACCCAACTTAGAATCAGGTAAATCTTCAAACGCCTTGACTTAGATTCAGCATTTCTTCTTCCATTTTCACTGACTGTCAATCTTTCTTCTAGCTTGTTCTTGGACTCCAGCAAACCTGGTATGATGTTCCCACATGTTTGACACCTTCTTGATTCAATCCACATGAAAAATCCACATCTGGAACCCTAATGTCACAAAAAAAAACGACTTTAGATGAAGAACCCTAAATTACGAACCCTAAATTACAAACCCTATCTTACCTTTGAGTTGCAACCAAAGAATCGACAACCTGGATTTTTAGAGGTCCATGACGTGCGAACTACAACCTCCCTACCACACCAACATTGCACCATTTTGATTGATTAGGTGTTTAGGGCTTCAATCGTAGGGTTTCAATCTTGAAGAGCTTCAATTTAGGTGTTATTAGTTGTTAGGGTTTTGATCTGATCGATTGTATCAGATATATAAGAGGGAAATTTATAATTTAAAGTGAATGGACAAAAATACCCTTGAGGCTTTTGAGGTTAACCGAGAAAACTAACCCAGTTAGTCATAAAGGACATAAAATGCAAGAAAAAAGGAAATTTTGGACATAAAATGCAAAAAAAAAGGGGCATGTTTCATAATTTCAGTGATACATAAAGGACACAAAGTGTAATTTAGTCTAAAAAAAAAAAAATACAAGATAAATAATTAAGGGCCCACCCTATAATAAAAGGAAGAAAATCATCCATCGTCATCACCCTCCAAAGTTATGATGGCTTTTCTGAACACTGATATGACAATGGTTACTGTTTGTGAAAGTTTAGCATTCTCCTTCCACTCCATCCACTTCGTTTATTGGAGCATTGTTGTCGTTTGGGTTTGGGGTACCAACCCTTTCCTGCCCAGAAAACTTTCATTTCTTCAGCATCAACAACAATCGTCACCACCGTCCCCTCTTAATCGCACCTCCCTTGTCGTTTTTCCTCGATTAACAACCACCATTGACCACCCACCTGCAACTCCTCGTCAGTCAGCTACCAAACTCGCCCTCACCTTCCCTCTTGTTTCACAGCTATGTTTCTTTTAGACATGGGGAGGCTTCGAGGAGGAAGACATTTAGACAACCGGAGGAAGGCAAAAGGTTTCCAGTAAACCACTCACCCTTTTCCACCACCACATTCGTCACCGCCATAGAATAGAAGAAGAATGATCTACGGTTCCATTCTGCCACAAATCTATACGTGGTTGCCGCAAATCAGAAGCCCCAAATATGTTTTCTTGAATCTTTTTTGAAGATTTATTTCACCGCATCCATCCTTTTGTTTTCAACTTATTCAAATATTTTATTTCTAGTTTATTCGGATATTTTTTTTAATTTAATAGAAAATATGAGGAAAAAAAGTAAAAAAACAAAATCGTCCTCAAATGAGATGCACATGGTCAGACTTAGCATCAAAAAGTTAACCGAGTTATGGCTAAAGGACTCCACCATATAGAAAATAGTAGCTTAAAGGACATAGAGTGTAATTTTCGTAGTTACAGGACAACGCATGAAACTTCGTTAAAACATAATGGACATAAAATGTAATTTTGTCATGATTTTATAAGATATGAGTATGTGACTATTAGTAGGTCAGGTATTGTGTAATACACAACCTGAACTAATATGTTTCGTAGATGGATGTTTACAAAAAAAACTACATAATAAAACATTGAATAACAAAAAAACACATAAGCAATTCACAAGTCTCTAAATATTTCTTTATATAAATTGCATACAACATTTTTTTTTTTATTTGTCACATACCATTTCCATATAATAGTAGGGCTAAATGACATCGTCGGATATAAAATAGTAACATAAAAGACATACAGTGTAATTTTCGTAATGCAACTTCGTTAAAACTTAAAGGACGTAAAAAGACCATTCTCTCTTGATTTCTATAAGATATGAGTATATGGCTATGAGTATGTTAGTACCGTGTAATACATGATATGGGCTAATATGTTTGTATATGGATGTTTTTAAAAAAAAGCTACGTAATAAAACACTGAAAAATATACAAAGTCTCTAAATATCTTTATGTATAATTGTAAACAACATTTGTTGTTTTATTTATTCATTTCCATTTTACAATATGGGCTAGAGAGTCCGACCTACACGTAATATAAATCAATGGACATCTTAGGTCTATCAAAAAGGTCCATGGTACTCATGGTTCACCCATTCTCTTATGGTAAGTTGGTTTAGCTTCGTTGGTGATCATTATATTTTCCAATATTGTTCGAAAATAGTTCGTATTATCATGTAGAAAACCTCTTTCAAAACTTTGTCTTCTAACACATGTTTTTAGTTATAGAACATATGTTATTATTTTGTACACAACGTGTTATGCTTACTTCTAAACAATACATGACCATATATATATATATGCACACATGCAAGCCCATGTATATGTACACTCATATATATACACGCGCACATATATATGTATATGTACATATGTGTATTATCATACATAACCATGAGTATTCATGTCCATGAGATTTACACTCATACGTACATACCCATATATGTATGCATTTTGGTAGATCCATACACATCAATACTTATGTTTATAAATTTTTCATACACGTACACACTACATATATATATATATACACGTCTACACATACATATGTACATACACATGTCTCGCCTACATCCATATATATCCCAACATACTTATAAAAATAGGATGTTTAACATACATGTATACATAGCTTAAAACATACATACCTATTCATACATATTACTCACATACATATACATATATATATATATAGAGAGAGAAAAGTTTTCATACATTTTCTTGTAACAAGTTTCTATTAGTTATGACACAAGGTAACTATAGTTCTACGCATGGGTAAACACTAGTGTGTAGAGAAATAAGAATTACAAGATGGATAGATGATCATACCTCTTGAGTCTTGCAAGGCTAGCTTGGGAACTAGAGGATGCTAAGTGTATGTGTGTGATTGTAAGTGGAGTTGAGAGGTGATACAAGTGAATGTTCATCCAAGGCCACCACTATTTATAGAGGAAAAACAAAGAGTGAGAGGGAGCCGAGAGATAGGGAGAGAGTGCGGTGAGAGAGAGAGAGAGAGAGAGAGAGAGAGAAAGAGAAAGAGAAAGAGGAAAGAAGGGTGGTGGCTTCTATATGTGGTAAGTCAACTATCATGGAACCTTGTATTCCATAGGATCTTTCCTTGTTTGCACAAGATCAAAAAGTATGATGTTTAATCAAATCAAAGTTTAAATCTTAATCTAATGACAAATCAAAGATTTTGTTGGATGGACACCTTGCAAATGTTACTAAACATGTGATCATCTCTTAACACCTTTCAATAATGTGACTAATGAGAATGTGATGTGATTATTCAAGCTTGTTGAAAAAAAAAATGATTATGTTGGGGGAGGGTTGGTCGGCGGTTATGAAGCTTCCAAGAGGGTCACCACATGCTAATCTTGGTAAGTAATCTTTCATGGGTTTAAGCGTGTCCGTAAATCTAACCATAATTAGTGTTGATGCCAATGTGACTAATCACTTGAATCTTGTATCACTAATGAATTATTTATTGTGTTCAAGAAAGCAATGAAAAATCCTATGTGATTAATCCATGAAAGGTGGGGTTTAGACTTGATGTGATTACACTTAACATCCACTAGGTTAGAAATGAAGGTGATGATGATGTTGATGGGGGTGGTGGCGGCCAAAAATGGGAACAAAAGGGAAGGGCAAGACCTTTAACAAATGAGGTAAACCAACATTATGGATCCAAGAGGTATAAGGAATATTTCCATATGTGTTAAGTTCACATAACCTTTAGAGGATATTACTAGTTTATTAAGTGACTAATCATGGGACAAATGGTGAAGGTATGTGTTGGATGTGACACTACATTTAAAGTGTCTCGTGTCTTAGGAAAATGGGACAAGAAGGGAAGATGGTAGTGGTGGTGTGTTGTGTGCCGAAAGGAAAGAAGGAGAGAGGGCGGCTCACGAAAAAAAAAAGAAAGAAAAGGAGAAGAGTGCATCTAACTAGTTTAGGATATAATCTTCCTTGAATCCATGTGTTGATTAATTGTTCTACCATTTATAGCTAATCACAAAGGCAAGATTAGATTGTTCATTAAAAACGGGACAAAGTGCATATGTAGGACATAAATTAAATGTGTTCTTCTCATATCATTTCATTCCCATGCACATTCATATGCATGTATATATTGTACATTTGTATATATGTAGGTTATGAAATCTTTATTTTTGAAGGTATGGACAAAATTCCCTATATATATACATACATACATATATATATATATGTATTTATACATTAACATATTTACCAATAGGTATTTAAATAATTGGACATATACACTTGTGTTTGGAAAATAGATTGAAATTGTTTAAACTCGTGTCACCAATGCTCGTTGATATGTGTAACACCCCAACCAATGGCGAAAACATTGAGGTGCCACATAGTGATGATTGTTCAATAGCTCATGGTACTAAATGAAAGTTGAATAATATTAAACAATTTACAATTTGTCTTACAAGTAATGATTACAAAAGTTGATTAATATAAACTAGGTCCAAAGCTCCTATGTGTTCCAAGACTTGTACAACTTTCAATAGCAAATAAAACCTGAAACATGTTAAGTTGGAAAGATGGGGGGGGGGTCAACTATAAATAGTTGGTGAGAATACATAGGTTTTTGCATGAAATAAAAAACAATATTTTGTGTTGCAATTACAATCGAGATATAACTATGAATAATGTATGAGTCCGACATGTAACAATGCGTCTTTTGTACAATCAAACCTTGTGTCGACTGAGACCTAACTCGCAAGTTAGTAAATGTGTAACTGTTTACGATCATCCTTGGATTTATGCGGGGGATGGGTTTGTCAGACCTATAGCGCTATAATCTAAACATGCGGCTTGATCAATGTTAAAGATTGTACTGTGTCTTTTTGTTACAGTCAAAATGAATCAACAAGTTTTAACAATGTAAGAATGAGTAATTTCTATTGTATCAAAATGTTTAAACATGTTCCACCCCACAAATGTAAAGCAGTAAAAAGGGGCTATGTAAACTCACCTTAGCAAAGTATTGAATCCTTTGAAATAGTCTAAATGTGGCCCAAACATTCCTGAGTATTACCCTATGTTCAAGGCAATTACATAAGTGTTGGGAAACTTAAAAGTCTAAGTTTTCTAGTCTAAAGGTATTCCAGGGTTCCAAATTTGGGGATTGACGATCGTTTAATAGTTAATTTAAAATAATTGTTAGTTAAATATTAAGTAAAGAATTTAAGAAAATAATAAATAAAAAGAATTTTTATAAGATCTTAATCAAGAGTGGTTGTACTAAAATATCATAGTGTGAAAATAATTTTTATAAAAATTATTTTCTTATTTAAAGTGTATATAATATATTATAACATATTAATCAAAACATGGTAATAATATTCAAAAATATTAAATTTCATAAATTTTAGGTTATAAAATTATATTTCTGATCTAGATTAGTAAAAATAATTTATGTGAAATTTTGGTACAAAAATAATGAAAAATGAATTTATTAGGATTAAAATAGAATAAATTGATTAAAAATAATTAATAAATCTTTTTCCAAAAATAAAAATTAGTTTTATAAAGTTTATTAGTTTATAAGTTTAAAATAATTTTTGTAGAATTTTTATAAATCGTTTAGTTATATTTTTAGAATTTTTAAATTATTCGATTTTAAACTTTTATTAATTATTTTATATATAAAACAATTTACTTTCAGAAAAAAGAAAGTGGTCAAATATCCTACTGATTTAGAGAACTTTGAATAATTTTTTATAAAATTTTTTGGACTTCATTTACAAGTGCCGACTGTAACGCCCAGCGTTTCCCGAATAATATAATAATAATATTTTATTCATAAGACGATTCGTTAATTCGTTAACAATAATATCTCATTAACAAGAAATACATTCTTAATTCATTAATAAATTAAATTATTTAAATTCGCCAAATAACGCGTCGTAAGTAATAACACGCTAGTAAACCGACACTTATCTTTGTAAAATTTTAAGCTCGACTAAAAATATAAATATATAGTCCAAATGCTAGTTTTAATTCGGACTACGTTTATATAACTTATGAAATAATTATGTTATTGACAACGGGTCCAGTTCATAAACGAGACCCGAGTCGGTACGAGTTCGTATACGTGGTTGACACCCACCTAACTTAACCTAGCTCACCCCAAACCCTACCTATTTATTATTTAAACTCCTTAACTCATCTTCAACCTCCAACCCTAGCCACAACTACATTTCACCTTCTCCAATATATCTTCCTGCACATCTCCCTCTCACTCTAACATAAGACTTTCTCCCTATATTGGTCTCTCTCCCCCTCACATTATAAGAAACTGCCGGCCACCACCATGGGTGGTTGTGGCGGCGTTAGTTGTAAGACACGACAGGGACGACATCAGGCTTCACCACCACCTTCCGAGCCGCCACCACAACGCACCACCCCACTCTCTCCCTGCTCTCTTACCTCCCACACACCCTCTCACTTTATAGCAGCGGCGGCGGCGGTAACCGCCTACAACCACCACCTGAGCCGCCAACAACCATCATATCCTCATCATCCATCCGCCTTCAGCCACCACTAAACACATCTATGTCCCTCTCCCTCTTGCTATAGTCCAGTGACCGGACTTGGGATCCAATTGAACCCGTCAGCCAACAACACCATCGCTCACCCCCTTTCCATTATAATAAACCTTTTATGACCCTGAAACTCGTGATGCGAAGAGATGGAACGACGACTAGGGTGGTTCCGGTCATGGTGGCTGTCACCGATGATGTTTCTCGGTCGGATTAGTGACTGCGACCTGTAAGCAGGTCTCCGTTTTTTAGTTTGGTTCGGGTCGGGTCCGGTGACCGGAAGCGGCCACGTTGGCCGAGCGTCGGGTAAGTGGTGGCTGGTCACGAGCAAAGACAACTCGCCGGAGAGTCACCATGAATTTTGTTGGAGGTTCGCGTTTAACATTTCATTTGGATTTCTTTTACTTATCCATTGCTTGTTCTCTTGTCTGTGTTTTGATAATGGTAACCGGTTATAACCATGGCTATGTTATCAACAGAAGGATATTGTTCTGGTTGGTCTCGATTCCTGTTCATTTTCTTTTCGAGTCAACACTGGTCAACTGTGGCGTTCGATCAAGGTTGGTCAACTGGTCAAACTTCTGGTCAACAGTAGTCAAACGTGGTCAAACCGGTACGAGGCAAATACGCGACTCGGGAAGGTATAACGCGCGCCACGACCTTAGTTTATTTATTTTTTTCTCTTTTGTGATATCCCGCAATTTCAGATTCTAACTTTAACTAAACTCTAGTTACATTTTTTGCATTCTACTTAACTAGGGTTAGCTAGATAGGACACACGTTGCACAGTTATAGTTTAATAATTGCATGAAGTGGTAATTCGGGAAATTTTTAGATTGTATACATGAGTAGTGAATCTCGGATGTTGGTGAACGATGAAATTAAATAACTGTGAATTAATTGATTGAGATTGATTGCAATTATGTAATTCTATGAAACTCTGTGAAACTATGTGCAAACTGTATGTGATTACGTGAACTTAAACCGAAAACGTTAATAAAAATCATAATAGGTGGACCATTAGGATGGTTGGGGTCTTAACACATGGGGTTACACTTATTATGGTCCAAAATAGCGAAAACATCGAAGAAAACACGTTGTAGGAGGAAGCAGGCCACCCGACGCGGGCCGATGAGGAGTGAGCGGCCGCGCGCGGGTGCCAGACTCCACCAAACCGACTTAAAACACTATTTAAGCAACGTTAAGCCTCTTGTATCTCCTAAACTCACCTCTAATCACCCCTACCACCTAGTTACGAAAATATCAACCTCAAACACCTGCTAAGGCTCAAGAACATCAATTGGGAAGCTTGGAGAGCAATCGATTGATAGTTTTGAAGTGCTTGCGGTATAATATTCAATCTCTTGCGTTTTAATCTTCTTTAATATGTTTTTAAACATCATAGCAAAGTTTGTCCAGGTCTGAAATGTTTTCATAAAGATTAAAACTTGTCATTCATAAAGATTAAAGGGCTTAAACATGATGTTATGCGATGGTTATTGTATGTATTGCATGAGTTGGTATGTTCTTCATGTTTTAGACTTCTAGGGTTTATGCTTGTTGATGTTTATGATGTATCTTTCAAGTTTTGATCAGATTTGGGTCTTATTATTGTTATATGATGATTTTAGGGTGTTATGGATTGATAATATAGTGTTTGATATAGTTGATAATATTGAATGATTAAAATCTGGACAGAATCTGAATGTCAACTTGTAGGGTCTGTTACGTTGCTTGCAAGTAATTGTTTTGATCGATTCTTTGCATGAGTGTATTGTACATGGTCTTAGATTTTTAGAATGGGAAAAATCATCTGATTTGGACATCGTTTGATAAGTTTTTGGAATTTTCTTTGATTAAAGGTCATATCAGATTTTCGGATTGATAAACTGGGTCAACTTTAAACAATCATAACTCGAGTTTTACAAAGAATTAAGTTATGAAATTTGGACAGTATGTCCAAATTGGAATAACTTGGCTTTTCCAAGTGGATTCATCCCTTTTGGATGAATACACGAGTTTTGGGAATTTTTCTACTAATCTGATATGTTGTGTGTATTTTCTGAACATAGCTGTGTTGCGTGATTTTTCATTATTTTTGTACAAGGTTTTATCACAAAATAAAAATATGGATTTGTCCAGTAGACAGCCTAGAATATTTAGTAAAAGTTTGGGAGTCTAACTCACTGGAAAAGTATTTTTAATAAATTAGTTTTTCATGGTGCATAATTTGTCCTAAAAACGCAGATTGTGTAATATGTGTTTATGTGACTATTTGGAGTCTTATGTGGTATGTATTTGACATGAACTTGAATGGACACTTATATGTAATGCATATGAAGTGCAAAACTAATGATAACCAACATATTCACCAACGGGTCCGTAGGGTTTACTTATGCATGTAGAATCGCTAGGTGTCACTTGCACGGTTTTGAACATTTAAATGTCTTGGACAAACGGGTTATATGGTGTAATGATATTACACATATACTCACTTAGTGACACATGTAATAGGGAGTCGGTATCACACCCTACTTTGGAAGTTTGGATTTACTTGCTTGCATACTAAGGTGAGTTTCACTACTTTTTCTCAAAAGCATGCGTCTCTGGTTGGAGACACACACATTAATTCCTGGTTGGGAATTACTTACTTTTCTAGTCCGGTTTAGGACTACTTTTACATCTCGGGTTTGAGATGCTTTGACTCCTTGTGTGGGTCGGGTTTTACTTTTCCTTGTGGGATCGAGCTTTTATCAGTTTAAAACTTTTACGGTCCTTTGTGAACTAAGCACTCTATCACTTAAAGTCCTTACATATTATTGGGTTAATCGCTGGAGGCGAACGGGGTATTAGTTGATAGCGCTATTAGGTTGTGCAGCAACCTCATGTTTGCGGTGCTGGGAGCACGAGCATGAACTTCTGACCACATCTATTTTGCTAGTGTTGATATACACTAGTCACTAAGACAGTTTAACGCATGTTAACACATTATTGAAGGTTACCAATAATCACATGTTTAGTTGCAATGAGTGGGCTAGCTACCCCTAACACGCTTAAACTGATGACACTTGAACTTTTGGGTTTTCGACTACTTTATACTTGTTATCAAAACTGTGAACTCACCGACTTTATGTTGACACACGTTAGCATGCTATTGTAAGTAATTAGGTATGGAGCACGAGTAGGGCATGCATCATGTAGTGTCATGGGAATATGAACACTTAAACTACTTTTGAACATTTAACTATTTACTTATGGTTTTGGGCGCGGTGTTTTGCGCATACTTTTACTTAACTGTTTTATTATTTCGCTTCCGCTATTAATTAATTGGTTTGGTTAAACTTTTAAACTTGGTTTTACAATAACGAACTAAATGGTTTGGGCATTTAGAGTCGTTCATGTGACTTATGGCTATGGGATCCTGGTTTGTTATGCGCCTCGCGGTATAAACCCCGCAGTGGAAATTTGAGGGTATGACAGATTGGTATCAGAGCCATTGGTTATAGTGAACTAGGACTGCATATTGAGTCAAGTCTATAATCATCATAGCATAAGTATTAGTACACTCACAACTTAAGTGCACAACTAGCTTTTAGCTACATATATCTACAACACATGGTTTCGGGACCTAATTCTGAACACATCACTGGTGGGGACTCAGGGTTACACCAGGTGGCACATTACTGGGATTAGTATCCTAACAAACCTCATGGATGAGGAAACAACAATAGTACAAGGGAGAGAACCGTTGCGAGCGTTGTGGCGCACATACAAAGGAAGCTGCACGATGCGCATGACATGATACCATTAAACCGAAACAAATTCGAAGAAAGTCAAATACTGAGACTTATCCTTTTTCACTGAGCAAGGAGACAATTAGTTTATGTTCCTTGTTATTTGACCTTTTTTACTCTCATTTGAAACTCGGACGAGACCGGGTTACTCATATAGAATTTTTTCCTTACTCATATAGAATTTTATCCTTACTCTAGTATAACGCGCGCCATATGACCTTAGTTTATTTATTTTTTTCTCTTTTCGTGAATATTGTATATAAATATTTTTTCTAAAGACTAATCGAACCGAACTGAATTGTAACAAAAACTATTTATTTGTGAGCTTGACGAATCAAATAACGGCTAACTTATAGTTATATTATTATAACAACTATCAAACGTTGGACTATATATTTATTTTTACTTGTCGATAAGTATAGTTCCTCGCATATTATAGCTTTAACAAGTTAAACCACGCATCGTGTATATGTGTCCATTTGATTGATTTTGGAAAAATATAGACAACGTGAGTTGTCGGTTTTATACAAAAACAAAGGAAACTCTGCCCAAAATTTGTAGAAAATATAACTATAATTTTGTACAAAGGAAGCTATATTTTACAAATAGACGCTATTCAAACATTATTTTGTCATGATATAAAAGCGTACATAAATAAACATAATGCATATATTATCCGGTCTTCAAACAAACTAAATCGCGAATCAAGTTACACGTGCATTATTTTCACTAGTCTAAATGCTTCTTTTACAACTAGTCTCAAGTCTCAAAATCCCAAATATATCATAATAAAGTATATATTGTATATAACTATACATTCACATATATTTTCTAGAAACTAAACCAAGTACAATCGTTCGTTATGTCATACACACTTTAAGACGCGCATTCGTTCAATGCGAGTCTAGGTAGTTGAATAGACTATCTATACAATCAATAAATGAAACAAGTGTATTTGCATTAGAATTTAGGACATCGTTTATTTGTAATGGATTAAAGAGTTCAATTAATCCAAGTTCAGACTTGTTGCTACTTGCTAGTACTTACACAGTGAATTTCAGGTGAGTTTACATAGCCCCTTTTTCGTTTTCATTATTTTGGGGTGAAACATGTTACAACATCAATTTACAATTCAATCATAAGTGTCTATGTGTTATTCTATGTTGCATTATGTCTTAAACATTACTATGGTAAGCACAGTTATTCTAGCATAATCATTAACATTGACCAGCCGACGATATACAATGATAGATCTATTGGACTGACAACCCCACCCGGATACGTGTACGTCCTACATGGGTAGCGTGGGTGATTGTTATCGAACATATAACAAAATCGAGTGAACCATATGCGTACGGGATGGACCACAATATTCAAGTCACAAGGTTTGATTATGCACCCGATTTACCTAGTAGTTTTGTTTTCACATATGGACTATACTTGCCATGACACTCGAATTGTACAAGTTTTTATTGAATATTCAAACCTATGTAAATCTCACCAAGTTTTGTTGATCCAAAAATATTTTCAAAATTAACATGTTTCAGGTAACAATGAAGCTGAGGCATAGAGTATGCTTGAAGAATTATTATGAAGTTATTTGAAGTTGTTTGCTTTATTTCATGTTATGTACTAGAAGTTTTGGATTCTTAGACAATGTTTCATTTGGATATTTATGCTATGAATAAAGTATTTAAAATTTCAATATATACCATGTGCTACTGAAACAATCATTCATACGTGACACCTCGATGTTTCCGCCATTGGTTGGGGTGTTACGGATTGGTATCAGAGCCTTGGTTATAGGGAATTAGGTTATTAGAAAAATAATCTAGTCTATAACTCTAGGACATTAACCAGTACTTGCTTCCCTTATTTGCAACTCTACCTATTCTTTATCTCTATCCCTATCCACCCCCTCATTAAATTCTAAGCTTTGAATCTCAGAACCTTACAATTCAAATCCATTTCATTTCTTATATAATCTACTAATCAGCCTACATTTCATGATCATTTGTGAGTTTCACAATCATACTTCGTTTTACAATATTACCCACATGTTTGATTATTTTCAACATCTGACCCAAATCATATGGTTTCCTTTACAACATATTGCCTATATCTAACCTAATACTGTTGGTGTTTTCTTGCCAAATCTATTTTGAACCTCCTCTACATTTTTATTTATCTTTTTTGAAATTACCTCAACCATAAAATTTTGTCTTACCCAAAATTTTAAAAGTCCTTGTTTAAACTATAATCCCATAAAACTATGTACAGGAGATACCTTTGCATCAACACTAAAGAGTACTAAATTTTATCAAACTTTCATCACCTGGGGATTTCACAAATTATAGCAAATAAATATTTTGTCAAAGAGTCTTTTATTTCCACAGACCTATTTTCTAAATTTCAAATGTTTATGTAACAATTTATTGGCGTAACAAACGATTTTCTATATAACGCTTTAATCTATAAAAAAAATCACTTAATAGAACCTTGATCTTCAAAACCTAATGTTGTGTTTAAAATCTCCAACTGGAATATTTTAATCAAAGCTCGCTTAGTTTGTACTATTTAACGACTTTTGCTTTATGTACAAAACAAATTTTGAAAATAAAATCTTCACATCCATAGGAACAATATTTAGTCTCTAAATTCTCCATCGACACTTACTCATTTTCAACTTGTTCAAATTTTTACAATATTTGGCATATACCACAATCATGTTTTCTCATACACTTGATTCTGACTTGTGATTCAAACCTCACGATTTACACTGCTACATAATCTCCTCACTTGTGCCTCTTTGGAAATCCTATAAAATAAACTCTATATTAACTACCTCCACGTTCACTATCTTTGATAACCTTGATGATACTTTGAGTTCTTCATCATCCTCTCAAGAACTAAATTCATATCCTTTACCTTCTTGAACATGAACCTGATCCTTATGATAACCCAAGTATTGAAAACTTGATTGTTTGTTGCATCAAACTTGATTCTTAGGGATACATGGGGATTTAATTATCAGTATTATCTTTAATGTCTGATTATTTATGATAGTTGTAAACTATATGCTATACTAGTAAAACAACATCTAGACTCAGTAACATTGTCTAGGGCAACTCAATTACAACTCGCATGCTATACTTGATACTTGAGGCATCTATAAACTTGCTTACATGTATGTATTATCAATTTGCAACTTATGTGTTAAACCAAAAACAATTGTTACACTTAATCAAACAACTGGTAGAGGATAAAGTACTTGCACAACAGTTAGTAGAGTAACTAATAACCTGCTTAACGATTGGTGGAGGTCATTATGCCTGTTCAACAGTTGGTAGAGGTTCTAATAATCTGCTCAACAATCGGTAGAGGTTCCTACTCACTGACTGGTAGAAGTCTTTTTCCTGCTCAACAGTTGGACTCATTTTTGGATACATTGTGCACTTTCCTTAAATTTAACTATGAGAACATGCAATTTGATACAAAGATTCATTAAACTCTGATTTTCAACTTGCATGTTTTCTCATACACTTGATTCTAACCTTTGATTCAAACCTCATGATTTACACTGCTACATAATCTCCTCACTTGTGCCTCTTTGGAAATCCTATAAAATAAACTCTATATTAACTACCTCCACGTTCACTATCTTTGATAACCTTGATGATACTTTGAGTTCTTCATCATCCTCTCAAGAACTAAATTCATATCCTTTACCTTCTTGAACATGAACCCGATCCTTATGATAACCCAAGTATTGAAAACTTGATTGTTTGTTGCATCAAACTTGATTCTTAGGGATACATGGGGATTTAATTATCAGTATTATCTTTAATGTCTGATTATTTGTGATACTTGTAAACTATATGCTATACTAGTAAAACAACATCTAGACTCAGTAACATTGTCTAGGGCAACTCAATTACAACTCGCATGCTATACTTGATACTTGAGGCATCTACAAACTTGCTTACATGTATGTATTATCAATTTGCAACTTATGTGTTAAACCAAAAACAATTGTTACACTTAATCAAACAACTGGTAGAGGATAAAGTACTTGCACAACAGTTAGTAGAGTACTTAATAACCTGCTTAACGATTGGTGGAGGTCATCATGCCTGTTCCACAGTTGGTAGAGGTTCTAATAATCTGCTCAACAATCGGTAGAGGTTCCTACTCACTGACTGGTAGAAGTCTTTTTCCTGCTCAACAGTTAGACTCATTTTTGGATACAGTGTGCACTTTCCTTAAATTTAACTATGAGAACATGCAATTTGATATAAAGATTCATTAAACTCATTGAAACAAAAATGTAGTCACAAGATTATTGAGCATTGTGTGTCTTACATGTGTGCTTAGAGTCATAGAAGGACACAAAACCCTAATGTAAGGTAAATTGGTGATTGCGGTCTGGAACGTAATCATGAATTTATGAGTACGTTGAGGTGGTGTGAAATTCTACTAGGATTGTTGGTAGATACTCGGTACAAATTCAAAATACCAAAGGTGTGATAGGACTAACTGCGGTACACCCTATATATAAACACTAATGGCGTATCGAAGATTGACTCAGGGTCGAGCCAAGGACCAACTTTAGTCAACCTGACCAAATCACAATAAGCCTTACCCTAAGTCTAAACATAATCATTAGAATACTAATTAGAGCACAATTAAACAATTTCATGTTTTACACAAAAGCTTGTTACTCGTCTGAATCAATAACACGAACAATAACTCTTACAATCTTATCCTTCCATGAGTTCGCAACCGTACTTAACAGTCATTTCTAAATAAATTTCGAGGATAAAATTTCCTAAAGTAGGGGAGACTGTAACGCCCAGCGTTTCCCGAATAATATAATAATAATATTTTATTCATAACACGATTCGTTAATTCGTTAACAATAATATCTCATTAACAAGAAATACATTCTTAATTCATTAATAAATTAAATTATTTAAATTCGCCAAATAACGCGTCGTAAGTAATAACACGCTAGTAAACCGACACTTATCTTTGTAAAATTTTAAGCGCGACTAAAAAATATAAATATATAGTCCAAATGCTAGTTTTAATTCGGACTACGTTTATATAACTTATGAAATAATTATGTTATTGACAACGGGTCCAGTTCATAAACGAGACCCGAGTCGATACGAGTTCGTATACGTGGTTGACACCCACCTAACTTAATGATATCCCCAAATGATCTTGTTTAAGCCTTGAATTGATATAAAAATAGAGACGGGTGAATTTGAGCCAAGAACAAACAACTAATATAAGAATGATAGATAGATATTGGATTAAACAAAGAAAACTTTCATTGAATGTAATAATAAGATAACAAGATAATCACCCACCCCGGGTGAGCTCCCCTGGGGTGGTGGCTCCAAAATACACACTCTTTCTATGGTGTCTAGTGTCCTATTTATGGATCCTGAGCCTTGTCCTCCAAGCAAGCCGCCACTTGCTTGGAAAACCCTAAAATGTGTGAGTACTTAGCTGAGTACTTAACTAAGTGCTCAGCCCACTGTGTGAGCACTTAGCTGAGTACTTGACTAAGTGCTCAGGTGAGCACTTAGCTGAGTACTTAACTAAGTGCTCAGGTGAGCACTTGGCTGAGTACTTGACTAAGTGCTCAGCCCACCGTGTGAGCACTTAGCTGAGTACTTAACTAAGTGCTCAGGTGAGCACTTGGCTGAGTACTTGACTAAGTGCTCAGCCCACCGTGTGAGCACTTAGCTGAGTACTTAACTAAGTGCTCAGCCCACTGTGTGAGCACTTAGCTAAGTACTTGACTAAGTGCTCAGGTGAGCACTTGGCTGAGTACTTGTCTAAGTGCTCAGCCCACGGTGTGAGCACTTAGCTGAGTACTTAACTAAGTGCTCAGGTGAGCACTTGGCTGAGTACTTGCTTAAGTGCTCAGCCCACTGTGTGAGCACTTAGCTGAGTACTTAACTAAGTGCTCAGCCCACTGTGTGAGCACTTGGCTGAGTACTTGCTTGTAATTGATAACATCATTCTCTAATTTGACCCAACAATATTCCCCCGAGAATGATGCTATCAATTCTTCAAATGATCCTAAAAAAAAATATATCTGACACTGTCTTCGAATCTTCACAAGTCGGCTAAGCACCCAAAATCTTTCATTGTTGTTTTCCCCCGCAAATATAGACCCTCCTAATTAATTCGAGACTAAAACTCAATCAGCAACTTCCACTCCGTGTAAGCTTTACGCTCGATTGATCATCTCTACTATAATTGGCATGAGATAAAGGTTCAAACCTCCGAATGATTGAAGTAGTGTAAACAGCTTCATAGTCTAAGTGCTCAACCCACTGTGTGAGCACTTGGCTGAGTACTTGACTAAGTACTCAGTGTGAGTACTTGGCTGAGTACTTAACTAAGTGCTCAGCCCACTGTGTGAGCACTTAGCTGAGTACTTAACTAAGTGCTCAGGTGAGCACTTGGCTGAGTACTTGACTAAGTGCTCAGTGTGAGTACTTGGCTGAGTACTTGCCTAAGTACTCAACATATGAAACAAGTACTCAACATATGAAACAAGTACTCAACATTCAAGCATAAGTACGCAGAATTCATCCACACATGAACTGAAAATTCATTTAAACCCCATATTCAGCAACTTTTTTACGTCTCCGGCGGGTTTCAGTTGAAGATCCAATCAAAACAAGCCTCAAACGAGCCAACCGTGGCTCTGATACCAATTGATATCCCCAAATGATCTTGTTTAAAGCCTTGAATTGATATAAAAATAGAGACGGGTGAATTTGAGCCAAGAACAAACAACTAATATAAGAATGATAGATAGATATTGGATTAAACAAAGAAAACTTTCATTGAATGTAATAATAAGATAACAAGATAATCACCCACCCCGGGTGAGCTCCCCTGGGGTGGTGGCTCCAAAATACACACTCTTTCTATGGTGTCTAGTGTCCTATTTATGGATCCTGAGCCTTGTCCTCCAAGCAAGCCGCCACTTGCTTGGAAAACCCTAAAATGTGTGAGTACTTAGCTGAGTACTTAACTAAGTGCTCAGCCCACTGTGTGAGCACTTAGCTGAGTACTTGACTAAGTGCTCAGGTGAGCACTTAGCTGAGTACTTAACTAAGTGCTCAGGTGAGCACTTGGCTGAGTACTTGACTAAGTGCTCAGCCCACCGTGTGAGCACTTAGCTGAGTACTTAACTAAGTGCTCAGGTGAGCACTTGGCTGAGTACTTGACTAAGTGCTCAGCCCACCGTGTGAGCACTTAGCTGAGTACTTAACTAAGTGCTCAGCCCACTGTGTGAGCACTTAGCTAAGTACTTGACTAAGTGCTCAGGTGAGCACTTGGCTGAGTACTTGTCTAAGTGCTCAGCCCACGGTGTGAGCACTTAGCTGAGTACTTAACTAAGTGCTCAGGTGAGCACTTGGCTGAGTACTTGCTTAAGTGCTCAGCCCACTGTGTGAGCACTTAGCTGAGTACTTAACTAAGTGCTCACACCGTGGGCTGAGCACTTAGACAAGTACTCAGCCAAGTGCTCACCTGAGCACTTAGTCAAGTACTTAGCTAAGTGCTCACACAGTGGGCTGAGCACTTAGTTAAGTACTCAGCTAAGTGCTCACACGGTGGGCTGAGCACTTAGTCAAGTACTCAGCCAAGTGCTCACCTGAGCACTTAGTTAAGTACTCAGCTAAGTGCTCACACGGTGGGCTGAGCACTTAGTCAAGTACTCAGCCAAGTGCTCACCTGAGCACTTAGTTAAGTACTCAGCTAAGTGCTCACCTGAGCACTTAGTCAAGTACTCAGCTAAGTGCTCACACAGTGGGCTGAGCACTTAGTTAAGTACTCAGCTAAGTACTCACACATTTTAGGGTTTTCCAAGCAAGTGGCGGCTTGCTTGGAGGACAAGGCTCAGGATCCATAAATAGGACACTAGACACCATAGAAAGAGTGTGTATTTTGGAGCCACCACCCAGGGGAGCTCACCCGGGGTGGGTGATTATCTTGTTATCTTATTATTACATTCAATGAAAGTTTTCTTTGTTTAATCCAATATCTATCTATCATTCTTATATTAGTTGTTTGTTCTTGGCTCAAATTCACCCGTCTCTATTTTTATATCAATTCAAGGCTTAAACAAGATCATTTGGGGATATCAATTGGTATCAGAGCCACGGTTGGCTCGTTTGAGGCTTGTTTTGATTGGATCTTCAACTGAAACCCGCCGGAGACGTAAAAAAGTTGCTGAATATGGGGTTTAAATGAATTTTCAGTTCATGTGTGGATGAATTCTGCGTACTTATGCTTGAATGTTGAGTACTTGTTTCATATGTTGAGTACTTGTTTGTAATTGATAACATCATTCTCTAATTTGACCCTACACTTAACCTAGCTCACCCCAAACCCTACCTATTTATTATTTAAACTCCTTAACCCATCTTCAACCTCCAACCCTAGCCACCACTACATTTCACCTTATCTAATATATCTTCCTGCATATCTCCCTATCTCTAACATAAGACTCTCTCCCTCTATCGGTCTCTCTCCTCCTCACATTATAAGAACCCGCCAGCCACCACCATGGGTGGTTGTGGCGGCGTTTAGTTGTAAGACACGACAGGGACGACGACAGGCTTTACCACCCCTTCCGAGCCGCCACCACAACGCAGTACCCCCACTCTCTCCCTGCTCTCTTACCTCCCACACACCTCTCACTTAACAGTAGCGGCGGAGGCGGTAACCGCCTACAACCACCACCTGAGCCGCCAACAACCATCATATCCTCATCATCCATCCGCCTTCAGCCACCACTAATCACATCTATGTCCCTCTCCCTCTTGCTATATTCAGTGACCGGACTTGGGCTCCAATCGAACCCGTCAGCCAACGAACACCATCGCTCACCCCCTTTCCGTTATAATAAAACTTTATGTCCTTGAAACTCGTGATGCGGAGAGATGGAACGACGACTAGGGTGGTTCTGGTCATGGTGGCTGTCACCGATGATGTTTCCCGGTCGGATTAGTGACTGCGACCTGTAAGCAAGTCTCCGTTTTTTAGTTTGGTTCGGGTTCGGTGACCAGAAATGGGCACATTGGCCGAGCGTCGGGTAAGTGGAGGCTGGTCACGAGCAAACACAACTGGCCGGACAGTCACCATTTGTAGGTTCGCGTTTAACATTTCATTTGGATTTCTTTTACTTATCGATTCCTCGTTCTCTTGTCTGTGTTTGATAATGATAACCAGATATAACCATGGCTATGTTATCAACAGAAGGATATTGTTCTGGTTGGTCTCGATTCCTGTTCATTTTCTTTTCGAGTCAACACTGGTCAACTGTGGCGTTCGGTCAAGGTTGGTCAACTGGTCAAACTTCTGGTCAACAGTAGTCAAACGTGGTCAAACGGTCAGATCTGTCAACACGGGTTACGAGGCAAATACGCGACTCGGGAAGGTATAAACGCGCGCCACGACCTTAGTTTATTTATTTTTTTCTCTTTTCGTGTACATTGTATATAAATATTTTTTCTAAAGACTAATCGAACCGAACTGAATTGTAACAAAAACTATTTATTTGTGAGCTTGACGAATCAAATAACGACTAACTTATAGTTATATTATTATGACAACTACCGAATGTTGGATATATATTTATTTTTACTTGTCGAAAAGTATAGTTCCTCGCATATTATAGGTTTAACAAGTTAAACCACGCGTCGTGTATATGTGTCCATTTGATTGATTTTGGAAAAATATAGACAACGTGAGTTGTCGGTTTTATACAAAAACAGAGAAAACTCTGCCCAAAATTTTTACAAAATATAACTATAATTTTGTACAAAGGAAGCTATATTTTACAAATAGACGCTATTCAAACTTTATTTTGTCATGGTATAAAAGCGTACATAAATAAACATAATGCATATATTATCCGGTCTTCAAACAAACTAAATCGCGAATCAAGTTACACGTGCATTATTTTCACTAGTCTAAATGCTTTCTTTTACAACTAGTCTCAAGTCGCAAAATCCGAATATATCATTAATAAAGTATATATGTATATAAACTATACATTCACATATATTTTCTAGAAACTAAACCAAGTACAATCGGTTCGTTATGTCATACACACTTTAAGACGCGCATTCGTTCAATGCGAGTCTAGGTAGTTGAATAGACTATCTATACAATCAATAAATGAAACAACTGTATTTGCATTAGAATTTAAGGCATCGTTTATTTGTAATAGGATTTAAAGAGTTTAATTAATCCAAGTTCAGACTTGTTGCTACTTGCTAGTACTTACACAGTGAATTTCAGGTGAGTTTACATAGCCCCTTTTTCCTTTTCACTATTTTGGGGTGAAACATGTTACAACATCAATTTACAATTCAATCATAAGTGTCTATGTGTTATTCTATGTTGCATTATGTCTTAAACATTACTAGGGTAAGCACAATTTTCTAGCATAATCATTAACATTGACCAGCCGATGATATACAATGATAGATCTATTGGACTGACAACCCCACCCGGATACGTGTACGTCCTACATGGGTAGCGTGGGTGATTGTTATCGAACATATAAAAAAATCGAGTGAACCATATGCGTATGGGATAGACCACAATATTCTAGTCACAAGGTTTGATTATGCACCCGATTTACCTAGTAGTTTTGTTTTCACATATGGACTAGACTTGCCATGACACTCGAATTGTACAAGTTTTTATTCAATATTCAAACCTATGTAAATCTCACCAACTTTTGTTGACCCAAAAATATTTTCAAAATTAGCATGTTTCATGTAACAATGAAGCTGAGGCTTAGAGTATGCTTGAAGAATTATATGAAGTTATTTGAAGTTGTTTGCTTTATTTCATGTTATGTACTAGAAGTTTAGGATTCTTAGACAATGTTTCATTTGGATATTTATGCTATGAATAAAGTATTTAAAATTTCAATATATACCATGTGCTACTGAAACAATCAATTCATACGTGACACCTCGATGTTTCCACCATCGGTTAGGGTGTTAACACCGATTAAAATACAAAAACCAAGAATAAGATTCATACCTAAAACAAAAGCTCCTAATCACGAGTCAAAGCAAAAGACAAAAAAATGCTAATTTGTGAACCAGGGAGGATGAGCGTGTGAATTTTGTGTGATAAAAGGGGTTTCGGCGAGTTTTGAATGGGGGGGGGGGAATGATCAATTTATAATGTTGAGCTCTCAAACAATAAATTTGGAAACGTTGACCAAGAATAAACATACACTGCGTGGATTTTGCTTAATTAGGAATGATTTGATGAAATTATGGACCAGGAAATGACGAGAAATGATTTGAGTAAATCATGAATCAATCACCATTGTTACCAAAAACAGGTTATGGTCGCGTTCAATTTGAATCAAGGTGTTTGGTTGTTTATGGGTTTTGACTTTCCATACATTGATTAGATTATGATTATATACAATTCGTTTGTGAAAAAGATACAAACACCAGACTTGGTGTAGTGGTTTATGTGTGTTAATGAAAGGCCCTGTTGTGTCTTAGGTTCGATTTCTCGTCCAAGACAAATATTTTTTTTTTTGGCTATTTTCAATGTTTTTAAAACCTTAAATTTCACTTATATTTCAATAATTTGATAAAATACATGAAACAAATATTGTAAACGCTAGAGTAGAAAATAACAGAGAATTTACTATTCAATAATTTGAAACAAAGTGCAAATGGATAAGGTGAACACAAATAGGAATTTTATTTATAAAGAAAGAAACAAAGAAAAAAATAATTGGGGAAAATGCACAATGTTACAGTCTCCCCTACTTTTGGGAACTTCGTCCCGAAGTTTATTTTAAAGAAACATTTGAGTAGTGTTGAGGGTAGTTAGAGTGACTATAGTAGGGTAAGAGTTCAAGATTTTTGAATGATATTGGTCTGAGATATGGTAAGATTTTAAAGGATGCACAAGATGACCATAAGGCTAAATGGACTACCAAATAACTTTGTCATTGGTTAGACCCGTAATCTGATTTTTGATGCATCATCAGTGTTTATATATAGGGTGTACCGCAGCTACCCACCACACCTATGATACTCCAAAAACGTTGTCGAGTACCTTACCAAAACCCTAATAGAATTTCACACCACCCTAACGTACCTGTAAATTCATGGTTACGTTCCGGACGCAATCACCAATTTACCTTACATTAGGGTTTTGTGTCCTTCCATGACTTTGTATAATAAAGCATAAGACTTCGCGACTAAGTTTTTGTATCAATGAGTTTGATGAATTTTTGGAATCAAATTGCATGTTTAACGAAAAAGTCCAACTGTTGAGCAGGCAAGAAGAGCTCTACAGTCAGTGAGTAGGAACTCTACGAGTTGTTGAGCAGGTACAATGGCCTATACTAGTCATTGAGTCGGTTATTAAAACCTCTACGACTGTGTTGAGCAGCATAATGACCTCTACCAATCGTTTGAGTAGGTTTTAGAAAAACTTTACCAACTGTTGAGTAGGTACTTCATCCTCTACCAGTTGTGGATTAAATGTAACAAGTGTTTCACACATAAGTTGCAAATTGATAATACGTATATGTAAGCAAGTTTATAAATGCAACAAGTATCAAGTATAGTATGTGAGTTGTATTTGTATTACCCTAGACAAGGTTAATAGGTCTAGGTATGAATATAGCAATTAGTTCATATTCAACTTGGCATGTTTCCATGTGTTATGAATAATCATATGTTCAAATATACTAGATAACTAAATTCTAATGTAAGAGGCAACACAATATTCAATACTAAGATTTATTACTTGAATCAAAATGAGTCATTACATAGAATTCAAAAGTAAATAACATTCTAATAGTAGGAGTTGTCATTGGGCAGCTGGAGGCTCTTGGTCTCGGTTTAAGTTAGGACATCGGTTACGGAAGTGGTTTGGATCTTACATTCATAGCACTGGCCATAATTGTATCTGTCGGGGACGATTGGATTAGCAGCCTGGGCAGGAGTGGTTGGTTGGTTGTTATGGAGGTTGGTGCTTCACGACATGAGTTGATAAAATGACCATACTTGCCATAATTTGTGATAATCGACATGCGAAACGGTGGGGGTTGGTGACAGTTACAGGTGTTACATAGAGGGAAATTTCCTGCATAGGGTTTCTTGTTGGAAGTTTGGGTAGTAGGGTTTCTTGGGTTTACGGGAGTAGGGTTTGCATCAGAATCCCCAGTCTTACGATTTCAGTTCTCTATTGTTACTGCAGCTACAACAATTGCTTTCTGTCATTTTCGAAATAATATCCCATTCTTCACGTGGTTGTCAGATAAGGTTGCCGCTAGACGCTTGGCCTCTTTGAGGGTAGCAGGGTTCCTTCCCACACATGTCCTGAATCTGCATGGGTAAGCCACCAATATATTTTTCGATAGCAATAGGTAGGGGAGTGACTTTATGAGGTAGTAATAGGCTAAGCTCATGGAACAGGTGTTGTAGGCGAGTTTTCTCCACTTTCCTGGACGAGAACGTGAAACTCGTCTTCCAATTTCTTAATTTCGTTACGAGGGAAGAATTCGGCCTTATGATGTCTTTGGCTTGTTCCCAAGTCAAAGCCAGCGCAACTTCAGCTCCGTGAGTTCGTTTTTCTTCGTTCCACCACGTGAGTGCCCGCTTTTGGAGGACACTCATAGCATAGTAAACTTTAAGGTTGTCAGGGCACTAGCTATTGATGAAGGTATTTTCCATACTTCGAACCACTGTAGAGGCCAGTGGCTCCTTCTCTCCGTTGAACTTGGAGGATTGCAAGTGTTGAAATGCTTGAGGGTGCAAATATTTCCATTCCCATTGCCATTCTCATTGTGGTTACCATTTCGTTGTTGCCATTACCATTTGTACTTGAGCAATTTGGACATTAAATTGGGGAGTACTGCCGCATTTGTTGAGTGATGATCGCACGGCACGTTGAGCATTGCCAGGGTTACGTTGTCCTGATTGTTGTTGTTATTGTTGTTATTGTTGTGAATCATTGTCGTTGTTATCATTGTGTTGTTGTTGTTGTTGCGAGTTTTACGAGTGGAGGCATTTTTCTGAAAGAGATACAATGAAGATTTCAATGAGGCATATATTAGGGTAATGTGATTAATAAGGAGTGTAATCATTTATTCTTTAATTAAAACGAATAAACGATAACGTTGACTTATCAAAGTTTCTAGATTCTAATAACATAGTGAAGGCATGCTTTAGCCTATAGTGAATACTCATCCCACACTCCATATGAATTTACTTTTTAACAATCCAATACTTTTTTATTCAAATAATTCAAATAATAATAATAACAATAACAATAAACATAACAATAACAATAACAATAACAATAAACAATAACAATAACAATAACAATAACAATAACAATAACAATAACAATAACAATACAAATAACAATAACAATAACAATAACAATAACAATAACATAATAACAATAACAAAACAATAACAAATAAACAATACAATAACATACCACAATAACAATACAATAACAATAACAATAACAATAACAATAACAATAACAATAACAATAACAATAACAATAACAATAACAATACCAATAACAATAACAATAACAATAACAATAACAATAACAATAACAATAACAATAACAATAACAATAACAATAACAACAACAATAACAACAACAATAACTAACAACAAATAGTGACCGATGTCGCTTAAAACTACAACCAACATCCCAGTTTTATACTTTACTTTTCATAGAAAAACATATCTGGGGAGTAATTAAATAAATAGATAAAGTGACTATACGGTGATAGATGTTTCATGCTCTTTACTAGTAAAATATTGATAGATTCTTAAAATTTTCATTTATTGAGTTACAGATTAAAAAACATGTTGTCATTCCACTTCTTTATTTTTTTAGTGAAAAGGCTAACATTTCTGGAATTTATATAGGTGTTAGTATTTTTGGTTTTCATAACAAACTAATCCAGATCGATTTAGCAGAAGTATTAAACTACTAATTTCAGATTTCAGTTTCAGTATTATCACACTTTAAAGAAGGATTTACCTTATCAATCTTTTAAAGAAGTGGGTAGTTGGATGAAGGAAGCGAATGGAG
Organism: Ambrosia x helenae; assembly: GCA_030844895.1. Classification (NCBI taxonomy): domain Eukaryota; kingdom Viridiplantae; phylum Streptophyta; class Magnoliopsida; order Asterales; family Asteraceae; genus Ambrosia; species Ambrosia x helenae. Next base: position 43,202,649 of record CM061233.1, read on the forward strand.
TGTTGAAATCAGTTACCATTTTTAAGTGAAGTCAAAGCTGGATAACATTTTTAATTGCTACCACATGAAACAGAGGTCACTGGTTTACGGTGGGTGGTGTGTGGCGGTGGTGGCTGATTGTGACAACCTACCCCTTCAGTTTTTATAAATGTGCATAATTGGTCCCACAACTATCTCAAAATTTTCATTTTTAAACCCTCGTATTTTAATAGGACCAAAAGTCACAATTTAATAAAACTTAAATTTTTATAGTAAAAGTATGCACGTTTTATACTCACATCTACCGAGCACGTATGTTTCAGACTTTGATACTCAAAACCCTTAATTTTCGGTCCTAAAACATTCGAACACGAAGGAAACAAGTCCGGAACTTAAAATTGATTAAATTAAAAAAATGATTTTTTAGCTCTCGCGGCCGCGGATATGAATGGTAAACCTCTCAGCGTTGGAGTGAGAAAAATACAGTCAAAGTCCCACTCATACATGTCACTTTTAGTCCATGGTCAAACGTGACTTTAATTCGAGTCAAAACTCATCTTTATGATGAAGACTAAAAGAACATAAGTTTCACTAATGGTCAATTCTCCATTTAATGGTTTTTGTGTCAACAAATCATCACAAACTAGTATAAAAACACACTTATGTGAAATTTATCATTGCACTCTAAATCGATCATTCTACTTTGATTAAACACTACCACACCTTCTCCACCACTCGCAAAGAAGTCCCAATTTTCATCTTCATATTCATGACGAATTCAAAGCTTATTTCTTGGTTGTATTTCAGTTTTGTTTCTTCATTTTAAGTTATCAAATTCGTGAGTTTTTCTAATTCCCTTGTGATTTTGATTCATTATTATTAGTAGAAACAATAGCCCTCTACTTTCTATATCGATTATAGTCTCTTTGGGCTTCGATTGGATTCTAAGGGTGTTAGGATGTATTTGGGTATTTTTCAATTAAAACTTGTAAAC